>CAJQZJ010032178.1:10666700-10723473 GCA_907164525.1 Lophiomys imhausi | reverse complement strand
TAGATAGATAGATAGATAGATAGATAGATAGATAGATAGATAGATAGGAGAGGGACAGAGACAGAGACTGGGAGGGACAGGGAGAGGGGAAAGAAAGGCAGAGAGAGAGCCCCCAAAATGTCCAGATTATATATATCCTGAGGGTGCAGCATACCCTGTAACAGGTAGAAACTGAGGCATGCTGGGAGAACCTTGAGATTAGGTCCAGACCTAACACTCTGAAAGAGAAGGGGTTCTTTTAAAAAGGTAATGGGCCAATGAGATGGCTCAGCAGGCAAAGATGGTTGCCATACCAGCCCACGCCGGGGATCTGAGTCTGATCTCAGGTATGTCCATGTGAAGGTGAAAGGAGCGAACCAACTTCGGGAAAATTGTCACCCCCCCCCCCCCCCAATACATGTGACATGATGTCTGCAACAGCACCAAGGGAGTGTGTATAGTAGGAGAGCTAGGGAAGAAACTCAGGGCTAGAGGCTCAAGAAACCCTCCTGCCTCAGTCTCCCCAACTACTAGTACTACATGCATTGTTAGACTTCTGCCTCAAAATACTCCAGCAACTTTAAAACACTCACTTAATGCAGAAAACTGTTAGACCATGGAAACTGCTCAAATCTCTAAGTGCCCTGGAAATGTTCAGCATCTCTGCAGAATCTCAATGCTGTCTGCTTCTGCCAGCTGCCTTTCAGTCCGTTTGGAAGGGAGCTCTTCCTGTCCCTACCTCTTAGGATCTTCTTCATTCATATATTCTGTCCTGGGTCAGTGGTCTGTGTTCTGCCTGTGCCTCAGTGGAACCATACAGCACACACAGTACACTACTCAAAGCAACGCATCCTATGACAGTAGTGATTCTGAGGAGGAGGGGTGAGGGCTCAGTGTGGCAACCCAGGAGTCCTTGTAGAAGGGTGTGATGTTTAAGGACACAGTGTAGAGGGACCGACCCACTGGACTTTTTGGTAAAGAAATGAATGAAGCAAAGAACAGATACGTAACAGCTAAGGAGTTTTGCTAGAGGAAAGAAGCTAATGCTGCTCTGGGAAGGAGCAGGTCGGGGAGGAGCAGGTACAAGGTCGCAAGCTCTGTTAAGTTGGAACGGGACCTTGATTTATTTTTTTGGAATTGTGACTCTGGAGATATCAGGCACCAGTGCAAACAAGATGCCTTCAGTACACAGTCTGACTGCTAGAAAATATCTCTTCAAGAGAGAAGTGTTCAGCTGTTGCTATTGAGGTTTTTCAGAAGAAAAGCCTGACCGAGGTAGGCCCCAGGAGGCTAGGCTCCACTAAGGGTCCATCACATGCAAATGAAAGAGACCAGGAAACATAGGGCTGGAGATTGAAGCCAGGTGTAGCTTAAGGCTTTAATTCCAGCTCCTGGAAAGGAAAGAGAATCCAGATTTCAAGGTTGTCCCTCTGCTGTTAATTTAATTACATAGGTCTGGGCGGGTAACTAAGTTTGCAAAATGCTAGCTCATCATGCAGGGAGCCTGGGGCTACTGATGTGAGCTCTGGTTTTCAGTAGAGAAAGAACTAGGGTTGGGCACAGTCATGGAGAATTAATTGGTTGAGGTGGGTATAGTTGGTCATTCTCAGTCTTGGTTGTGCAATGAGATCACAAGCCCTCATCATTGTCACTCTTGAGGGGATCAAATATGGCTCTTGGAAGATGATCACTCATATTCCAGCGTACAGCCTGACCATCACAGAAGCTACCCTGTTCTCATCTGGTGTGTGTAGGGGTGGGGTTTCTATCTGGGGGGTTTTGTTCTTCCTGGAACCCATGGCTACTGCAGGTTTAGGGCAAAGATGTATACTTATGCCCTAAGCCAAAGAGAATGGAACAGACACAAAATGAAGGTAGAGAAAATAGCCCCTTTTTTCCTTCATTTACATCCCTATGTACTCAGTGTCCTCTACAAAAGCAGCTTCCCAATACTTGTGTTCCTATTAGCATTCACATTCCTTGTTTGTTTTTGAGAGAGTATTTCTCTATGTAGCTCTGGGTGGCCTAGAGCCTTGAACTCACAAAGATCCTCCTGTCTCTGTCTCTAGAGGGTTGGGATTAAAGGTGTGGGCCACCATATCTAGATTTAGGACTCTCTCTCTCACACACAACACACACACACACACACATACACCATACAGGGTTTCTCTGTGTAGCCCTGGATGTCCTGGAACTTGCTGTGTAGGCCAGGTTGGCCTGGAACTCAGAGATCTGTGTGCTTCTAGGTGGGCAGCACTTAACATTTCTTAGAGGGGAGTAGGGATGTAGCTCCACTGGTAAAGTGTTTGCCTGGTAGTACAATCAAGCCCTCGGTTTGATTCCCAGCATTGCGCACACCTGCCTGTGATCCCAGAAGTTGAGGTAGGAAGAACACAGCTTCCTGCTTAGATGGAGCTACAAGAACTCAGAAAAGAATACTCACCCTCAACTTCTCCCTTCCCTGCCCCTTCTCCTTCTACTCCCAGGAAACACTGCTTTTGTCTGGGTGGAGTCCTCATGGTTTGCATCTTTTGCATAAATGTGTGTGGAAAGCCCAGAGCTTTGCTTCTGACCAACTGCTTGAGGGACTGCCTACAGAGGACTGTCCCACGGAGGACTGTTCAAAGTAAGTGGTGAGCTAGGGTGAAGTGGGAGGTGAAGGCTGGATAAAATAAGACCTGGGTTTCCTGAGGATTCTCTGTGTCAAGGGGGAGGTCTACCTCTCCAGGGAGTCTGTTTAAAATCCTATGCTGCATGTTGTGGCTTTTCATACCTCAATGCTTAAAGGACATCTTCATGAAGTCAGAAAAGGACAAGCGACCGTTTGGCAACAGCACTCAGGGGTTCTGTGAAGGGAGGCTGGAGCCCTCTTCCAGGATGTTACAGAGAGGCATGGTTTCTGTTCAAAGTCAGGAAGAGAGATGGCCAGAGGTATGACCAGAGTCCTAATATGGTGCTAACTGATAGGGTTCTATCAATGTTCTGAAGAGCCTGGACATTCTGAGTCTTCATTTCTCTGAGTGTAACTGTCCTGGTTGCCTACAAAGGACAGAGTAGAGCCTGTAGAGGCCAATAGCTTGTTCAAGTTCACACAACCCATAGAATGCCATAAGCGTAATTCACCAAAAGTCAAATTTAACAAATAGTAATCAACCGCTTATTTATTTTTGAGACCATCATTTGCTATATAGTGAAGCTGTGTCAAGCTTATGACACTTCTTTCTCAGCCCTCCAAGACTGGCGTTTCAGGCCTGTGTAACCACACCCAGTCAAGAAATGTCCAACTAGTCCCTACCAGAGCCTGGCCTTGAACCGATTGCTATGACTCTTACTGTGAGACAGAATATACTGGCACTGTTTGGTTAGTGAAGAAACAGATCTGGACATAAAGAATGTTATTTTTGGCAAAAAAGGGTTGTCTGGTTATCTCAGAATTTGTTGCTGTGATGAACACCATGTCCAAAAGTGAGTTGGGGAGGAAAGGATGTATTTGTCTCATGCTTCCACATCACAGTTCTTCAGTGAAGCAAGTCAGGACAGGGCAGGAACCTCGAGGCAGGAGCTGATGCAGGGAACATGGAGCTCAGGAACTCATGCAGGGCAGGAACTTCAAGGCAGGAGCTGATGCAGGGAACATGGAGGAGTGCTGCTTACTGGCTTGCTTCCTCTGGCTTGCTCAGCCTGCTTTCTTACAGAACCCAGGACCACCAGGCCAGAGATAGCAAACATCCACCATGGGCTGGACCCTCCCCTATCAATCACTAATAAACAAAATGCCCGACAGGCTTGCCTACAGCCTGTTCTTGTGGAGGCGTTTTCTCAGTTGAGGCTTCCTCCTTTCTGAAGACTGTAGCTTGTGTTAATTCTGGCCAGCACATTGATGGCCCACCTTAACTGGATCAAAAAGGAACCTGCATGAGTGAACTCTGAAGTAGGTGGGATCAGAAAGGAGCTGCTGAAGCCAGGTCCTGCTAGATTTTAACCCCGTGGGGTGAGAGCGGTTTACCTGCTGGATTCTGCCGCTGGTGCTTCCGTTTGATTAGGAAGTCCTTCCCAGACTCTTCTGGGGATTGTAAACAATACATTGAACTGACAAGGTGGCACGTTTCACCCCGGCATCTGGACCAGCCTGGGCCACACACGGAGTTACAGGAGATCGGGGCAACATAGAGGGAGCATGTCTCAAACATAATTTTTTTTTTTTTTTTTTTGTGAGGGGCTAGGATGAGACCCAGAGCTTAGTATATACCAGGCCAAGTGCTGTACCCCTGACCTCTGTTCCCAGAACCCTGGTTTCCAGGCTTGGTGACTTAAATAATGCACCACATGGAAATCAGAGGATAACTGATAGGAGTCATCTTTTCCTTCACGTGGGTCCTGGAGACTGAACTCAAGCCATCAGGCTTGAAAGGAAGCACCTTAACCACTTGCGGTTATTTTTTTCTCATGGATTATTACATCTTTTGCTGTTTTGGTGTTGGCACAAGGTCATCTCATGTAGACCCGAATGGTCTGGAACGCTCTGTGAACACTAGGTTGAACTAACTTCCATCCATCTGCTCCTGCCTCCTGCCCCCGCCTCTTAAGTCCTAAATCTACATTTGTGCTCCACCATACCCAAGTGTTTTTGTTTTGGGGGGATAGGATCTCAAGTAGTCCGGGTTATCCTCAAGTTCAGTAAATAGCCAAATAGCCTTGCATTTTGTTTTGTTTTCTTTAACCCCCTTCGAAGCTACATCCTCCAGGTAGTGACATTTTAATACTAAATATTTAGGCTGAGCATGGTGACAGACATTTTTGGTATCAGCACTAGGGAGGCAGAGACCAACCTGGTCTACAAGCAAGTTCCAGGAAAGCAAGCAAGAGTTAGTGAGACCCTGTCTAAAAGAAAGGAAAAAGACAGAAAGAAAGACAGAGAAAACACTGAAAATATTTTTATATGTTTGTTTGTTCTGTTTCTTAATTTTGTTGTTTTGTGTAACCCAACCTTTTTAATTATTAAACATTTATTTATTAATAAATACACTTAACTACTATCCCTACGAATTCCTACAACCCCTAAGGATGCCTACAACCCCTATAAATTCCTACAACCCCTAAGACCTAACCACTAAACCTATTGATAACTATTACAACTATTTTCATAACCTTTTAGAAGGATACAGTCTCTGGGGCAAGTCCTCAGTCATCAGGAACACAGTCTCTGTTGTAGATTCTTTTTTTTTTTGGTTTTTCGAGACAGGGTTTCTCTGTGTAACAGCCCTGACTGTCCTGGACTTGCTTTGTAGACCAGGCTGGCCTCGAACTCACAGAGATCCACCTGCCTCTGCCTCCCAAGTGCTGGAATTAAAGGCGTGCGCCACCACGCCCGGCTCCTGTTGTAGATTCTTTAACACACTTAGCAGTCCTTTTTCTGGAACTCAGATGTAGGTTTGTCAGGGTAAATTGGCTATCAGTCTCACCTTAAATAAGGCTTGAGGCTTTCTTCTCTCTGGGAGACCTCAGCTGTCTGTAGGCCAACTTATTTCCTTCGTATCAGCAACTCTGCCGCTCTGCCTCAGTCTTTAAAGCTGGCCACAGTTCCGTTCAGGCCACTGTTCGGACAGGTCAAACCCCTCGAGGCAAAAGCTGAGCCACAGGGTTTAGTCCTTGGCCTTTTGCTGTCTTGCTGAGGCTTTATCTGCTCACCAGCTTCCTTCTGCCTCAGGGAGATCCAGCCATCGGTTCACCAGCACTTTGTTCAGCAGGACTCGCTACCATCGGAGCTCTCTATTATTGGGGGCCCTTAGCACACCACTCTCCGGGCTCATCCACTTGTCCTTAAATCGGATCGCTCCTTGTTCCACCTGCTTCAGTTTAATTTGGGCTCTGCCCCTTTAACAGTTGAAAACAATGCCAGGTCATAAACTCTTTGTTTGTTTCACCTGGCTTCAACCTTGTTTTTCAAGTCCATAGAGACTCCCCTCATTTCACCTGACTTCATCCATAAGCTGTTAAGCTAATTGCTCACAGCGAAGTTGATCTTCATGCCCCGAATTAAGAGACTGTATCAGAAACCTAGATATTCACTAAATCTAACTTATATTAATCTATCAACCCCTACAGTTTTGTGTTTGTTTTGGTTTTTGGAGACAGGGTTTCTCTGTGTAGCCTTGGCTGTCCTGGAGTCACTCTGCAGACCAGGCTGACCTTGAACTCAGAGATCCACCTGCCTCTGCCTCCTGAGTGCTGGGATCAAAGGAGTGTGCCACCACCACTACTGCCTGGCAAAACCAGAAACATTTTAACTACTTTACATCTGGGTTTTTACTTTATTAGGTCTTCTGTAGTACATTTAATTATAAAGAAACAAGCGTGAAAAAATAAAAAAATCAAAATTGTTTGTTGTTGTTTTTTGTTTTTTTAAGTAAGCAGAGAAGAGAAAGGTGAAAGGTTAGAGAAAGATTGTCCTTACTTATCTGATTCCCAGGGTTTGGCTGGTGGTTGGGATGTAACTCTTCCTTTGTCCAAACTGGATTTCATCTCTAGCATTACAACAAAAGACACACCCAGTGCTGCTTGGCTGTAATCCCAGCACTTGGGAGGCGGAAACAAGCAGCATTCCTTCCAGATCAAGGTAAGCCTAGGTTGCATGTATACATGGGGAGTCCTAGCCATCCCCTGCTACTGTATGAGACTGTGTCAAAAGATCCAAACCAAGTGCATGCCTTTTAAGCCCAGCACTCTGGAGGTAGAGGCAGGTGGATCTCTGCGAATCTGAGAGCAGCCTGGTCTACAGAGTGAGTTCCAGGACAGCTAGAGCTACATAGTGAGACCATCTTGAAAAAGCAAGAGAAAACAAAACAAATGAAAAGGAAATCATGGGATAGGGATATATCTCAGTTTGCAGAGTGTTTGCATGGCATGCTTAACGCCCTGGGTTCTATCCCCAGCAGGCCTCTGTGACTCCCAGCTCTCTAACTTCAGCACTTAGGGAGGTAGAAGCCTGAGGACTAGGAGTTACAGGGAGAGATATTTAATCAAGGCTGTGCTATGTCTGGTTTATTCTCCGTCCTTCCCACAACCCACAGCTCCGGTTAGAGGGAGTGGCAAACAGATGGACTATGGGGCCAAGTGGGAAGAGATGCTAAGGCTAAGTATTATAAGCTTGGGAATGACAAACTGGAAGCGTGGTGCTGTAGGGAGTTAGAATAATTAGATTTAGAAAATATCTAGGGGTTTCTGATACAGTCTCTTGATTGGGGCATGAAGATCAACTTGGCTGTGACCAATTAGCTTATCAGCTTGTGGAAAAACAAGGTTGAAGTCTGGAAAAACAGGAAAGACTTAATGGACTGAAAAAACAAGATTGAAGTCAGGAAAACAGGAAAGACTTAATGGACTTAAGAAACAAAGTATCTGGCTTGGCATTGTTTTCAGCTGCTAAGTGGGCGGAGGACAAATTAAGCTGAAACAGAGTTTCTCCTATTTAAGGACAGTGCATGGAGTCCCATAAAAAAGAGGCCCCTGATGCTAGAGAACTCTGAGAGTCCTGTTGAAAAAAGTTCTGGCCATCAGTTGATGGCCAGCTCTCCCTGAGGCAGAAAGAACCTGGTGAGCAGAGAAAGCCCCAGCAAGACAGCAAAAGGCCAAGGACTAAACCCTGTGGCTCAACTTTTGCCTAGAAGGGTTTGTCCTGTCTGAACAGGGGCCTAAACAAAACTGTGGCCGGCTTTAAGGACTGAGGCAGAGCAGCTGAGTTCCTGATGCGAAAGAAGTTGGCCTACAGACGGCTGGGGTCTCCCACAGAGAAGAAAGCCTCAAGCCTTATTTAAGGTGAGACTGATAGCCAATTTACCCTGACGAACCTGCATCTGAGATCCAGAAAAAGGACTGGTAAGTGCGTTAAAGAATCTACCACAGAGACTGTGTTCCTGATGACTGAGGACCCGCCCCAGAGACTGTATCCTTCTAAAAGGTTGGAGAATTGTAATAATTATCAGTAGGTTTAGTGGATAGGTTAAAGGGATTGTAGGGATTTGTAGGGTTAATAGTTAAGAAACTGTTGGTATTTGTTATAAGTGAATATTGTTAGTAAATAAATAATAATTTTAAAAAGTTCGGTAACATGGCACTGCTTTGAGTTTAACTGGATCCAGCTATTAAGTGGGACCACCTGAAATAAACTTTTTTTTTTTTTAAAGAAATTTCTTTTTACTCAAACCAACTGTGAGTTGCCAGAGTCCCGAAGAGTAGCTGTCCAGCTGAGCTGTCAGGCCCATGCAAAGGACCTTGTTGGCAGCTGGAATTATCGAGTTTAAAAGCACAAAGGACCCAAAGCTTCTTCTACCACTGCGGGGTACCCAGCAGACATCAGTGACACCTGTTCCAGGAAGGACTGAGAACTGCACGCAGGACGAGTGAGTCTGGTTGTCCCCTGCAGAGTTGTCAAGAGCCAACTTTCAGAGGGGAAGCCCACCCAGGTCCAGACCTTTATTCCCAGCCTGATGGCACAGGCAGAGGCCTTGGCCAGACTCCAGGAAGAGACCAAATGCCCCATCTGTCTGGGTGACCTGACAGACCCAGTCACCATCAAATGCGGACACAACTTCTGTCGGACCTGCATCAAAGACTGCTGGGCAGAGCTACAAGGCAGGTTCTCCTGCCCTGTCTGCCGACAACAATGCCAAGATGGGGGCCTCAGAAGTAATGCCCAGCTTGGAAGGATGATCAAAGCTGCCCAGCAGCTCCGTAGCAGGAATAGCAAAAGCAAGAGACAGCAGAGCATCACCAGGTGTGAGACGCACAAGCAGGCCTTGACCCTCTTCTGTGAGGACGATCTGCAGCTGCTGTGTGACCAGTGCCTCGGGTCTGCAGGCCACAACTGCCATCGGGTGACACCCGTTGCACAGGCTGCCTCTCACCACAGGGAAAGGCTTC
Organism: Lophiomys imhausi; assembly: GCA_907164525.1. NCBI lineage: Eukaryota > Metazoa > Chordata > Mammalia > Rodentia > Muridae > Lophiomys > Lophiomys imhausi. The sequence continues at coordinate 10,714,575 of CAJQZJ010032178.1, read as the reverse complement.
AGGGCTTAATCAAGCTCCTGAAGAGGCAAATGAAGGAGGTCCAAGAATTAATAAGGGTCCAAAGCGAAAGATCCCTGACCCTAACAGAGGAGGCGGAAGCACAGAGGTGGGAACTGACTTTTGAATTTGAGCAGCTCAATCGGTTTTTAGACCGGGAGCGGCAGGCGGTTTTATCCAGGTTAGAGGACCAGGAGAAGGATATTGAGCAGAAACTGCATGAAAACATAGCAGCATTAGAAAATTATAGTTCCACAATCAAAGGTCTCCTGAGCCAGGCTGTGCCGGATGGAGAGCTCCCTGAATCAGAACTGCTGTCGAAAGTCAAGGATTTCTACCAGAATTCCAAGAGTCAGATCATCAGCCCTTCTATTATTCAAGTTCAGTTAAGAAGAGAAGTGTGCAACTTTCCTCTCCAGTATTCGGCTCTACAAAAAGTTATAGAGCAATTTACAGACTATGTAACTCTAGACCAGGAAACAGCCCATCCAAACCTGCTTGTTTCTGAAGATAAAAAATGTGTAACATTTGCAAAGGAAAGACAACATACTTCTGATTCTTCAAAAAGGTTCATCAAGAGCCCCGTTGTGTTGGGGTTTCCATATTTTAATTTTGGGAGACATTTCTGGGAGGTGAAGGTAGGAGATAAGGCTGAGTGGGGTATTGGTATCTGCAAAGGTAATCTGTCCATCAGGGCAAGGCGGTCCTCTACCCCAAAGGGATGCTGGAGGATTGTCTGGAAGGGTGACAGCTTCGATGTCTCAGGGGCTGACCTAGACAGTCAGCAGAAGAACATGACAGTCAGAGGCATTGGTGTTTTCCTGGACTATGAACTAGGAGAAGTTTCTTTCTACAGCATGCCTGAGAAATGTCATATCTGTACTTTCAGGGACACCTTTACTGGGGCCGTCTGCCCTTATTTCTATGTTGGACCTCATTCAGAACCTCTTAGACTCTGTTCTGCCACAGGTTCTAAGTGAAAACCCACATGGCGGCCTTAACTTTAACAGGTTTGTTCATATTCTATACTCCTCTGTCACAATACAGCTTGGCTTCAAACTTGTTATGTAATTGAAGATGACTTTGAATTTGTGCTTCTCTGGACTATACCATCTTATTGCTAGGATTATGGGTGTGAGCTTCTGTACCAAGTTTGTTGTTGGCTTTTTTTTTTTTGACATATTCTTGCTATGTAACCCCTACTGGCCTGGAAATTTATACTGTCAGTAATCCTTCCAGCGCAGCTTCCTGTATTCTGGGTTTATATGCCTGGATCAGCACATCAGGCAGCAGGTGCATCATTAAACTTTTAAGTCTTACATCTGAGAAAAAAATTGCTATTAAACTCCATGCCTAGAAATGATATAGGGCTGAGCTATATACTTCAACGTTTTCATCTTTGAGACAGTCTTGGTAAGTCCACCAGGCTAGCCTTAACTAACTTTGCAGCCCATCCTGGCCCAGCCCTCCCAAGTAGCTGCCATTACAGACTTGCATCACCAGCCCAACACACCTCAGAAAGTGATACTCTGGAGTTTTAAGAATTTTTTTTTTTAAATCTACTTTATATCTGAGAGGGCCTTATGTAGTCTAGGCCATCCTAAAACTTGATACATAGCAGAGGCTGACCTTGAACTCCTGATTGTCTAACCTCTGTCTCACAAATGCCCAACTTTTGAGTTTTGTATTTGAAAATACCTTAGTTTCCCTATAATCATAGGAACACCTTGAATATTAACAAGGAATTGGATTAACAATAATAGAGCTCTAAAAAGTTCAAAAAAGCCCTGAGTTTTTATTTCAGTAATCAGATCATCAGCTGCCCTCTCTTTTTCCATTTCTAATACTGGTGATTGGGTTCAGGGAGCCAACATCAGCCCTGTTTGATTTTGATACCATCTTGTTATGTTGTCCAGGATAACTTTGAATTTGTTATTGTCACCCTTCAGCATCCCAAGCAGCTGGAATTGCAGGCAAATGCCTTTCTGCCTTGATAAACTTTGTGAGGTTTTAAAAATTTTTTATTTAAAAAGTAGTATTAGTGTATGTGAGAGAGGGAAAGGGGCAGACAGTACAGGCTATAGTTGAGGGTGTGGAGGTCAGGAAACAGTTCTTATCATGTCCCTGGGATTGCGAGCACTTTCACCCATTAAGCCGTGTCTGACCCTAATATTGGTTCTTGACGGAGAAGGGAAACAAGGGAAAGGAAGAGACTGATGGCTACTAAGTTACTCTCACATCAAAGAAAAGTACCCTGTATTATTGCACAGTGGGGTGATTATAACAATGATAATGTACTGTATATTTCAGCAAGTTGCAGGAAAGTATTTGGGAAGTTGTCACCAGAAAGCAAGTCAAATGTTTGAGGAGACAGTTGTAACCTGATATGAACTACGTATGTTCCCATCTTATAATGTGACAAGATTCCCATTAATGTACTGTTTTTAATCTATTAAATTTAATTTTAATAAAAGTGACTCTTTGTATGTCAGAAGATTGTTTCTCAGGGTCTCGGGTTATCATTTTTGCCTTCTCATAGTTTTCCACTTAATTCTTTTTTCTTTTTAAATTTATTATATAGACAGTGTTCTGTTTGCATGTATCCCTGCAGGCCAAAAGAGGGCATCAGATCTCATTATAGATGGTTGTGAGCCACCATGTGGTTGCTGGGGATTGAACTCAGGACCCCTGGAAGAGCAACCAGTGCTCTTAACCTCTGAGCCATCTCTCTAGCCCATTTTTCTTTTTGGTTATTTGTTTTGTTTTTCAAGACAGGGTTTCTGTGTGCATATTCCTGGCTGTCCTAGACTCACTTTGTAGACCAGGCTGGTCTTGAACTCACAGAGATCTGCCTGTCTCTGCCTCCCGAGTGCTGGAATTAAAGGCGTGCGCCACCATGCTTGGTCACTTAATTCTTAAAATGTTCAGCCTTGGCGGCCTAGGGCTGAATCTCTGCCTGTAGGAGAGAGAGACGAGAATGTTTTTTTTGCTTTTTTGTGGAAAGGGGTGGTAGTGGCTTTTGGCACTGCTTCCTGCTTCCACCTTCCACGTGCTGGGATTATAGGCATGCGCTGCCATACCTCATGTACTGAGCAAGTGCTGGGATTATAGGCATGCGCTGCCATACCTAATGCACTGAGCAAGTGCTGGGATTATAGGCATGCGCTGCCATACCTGATGCACTGTGCAAGTGCTGGGATTATAGGCATGCGCTGCCATACCTCATGCACTGTGAAGGACAGAGCTCAGGGCATCATGCATACTAAGCAAGCAGACTACCACTGCGCTATATCTCAAGTCCAGAAGTGAACATTCTTTCATTAAAATTACATTTATTGCTGGGCAGGGGTGGCACACACTTTTAATCCCAGCAATCGGGAGGCAGAGGCAGGTAGGTCTCTGAGTCCAAGGCCAACCTGGTTTAGAGAGTAAGTTCCAGGATAGCCAGAGCTACACAAAGAAACCTTGACTCGAAAAAACAAACCAAAAATACATTTACTGTGTGTTTATATGTGGGCACTGTGCCGTGATAGTCAAGTGGAGGACACAGGACAATTTGCTGGAATCAGCTCTCTCCCTCTACCTTGTGGGCTCCAGGAATCTCTCATTCTAGAGAATAGGATGCCCTCTTCTAGTCTCTGTAGGCATTAGGCACATAGAGGGTGCACGCACATGCGTGTGCACACACATACACACACACACTCTCATTCATACATACAGGAAAAATGCTCATACATATAAAAATAATTTTAAAAATGAATACTCTTCCTTAGCCAACAAAGGACCCAAGAGCACCCCCAATGTCTTCGTCAGCAGCACTACTCACGAAAACTGGTGGTCTAGTCTGGACCTGGGCTTTGCCTCCAGCTTGGTGCTGTCAGGAGGTGGTGGAACTTTATAGGCAGAGGGGAAACATGCCACATTTTCAGTTAGCACACAATACTGTCTTTTGTTGTTCCAGGCTGACTTTGGATTCACTATATACTTGAAGATCCAAACTCTTGATTCTCTGCACGCTGACATTACAGGCCTGGGACACAAGGCTGGACTAAAATAGTATTTAAGACTTGTTTTTGAGACAGGGTCTCACTTCAGCAAGGGCTAGCCTCAGACCCTCAGCCACAGCAATCTGGCTTCAGCCTCCTGGGTGCAGAGATCACTGATACGAGCCACCATGTCCAGCTCCCTGTGAAGTTCTGTTGTTAGAAAAGGTTTCTTTTTATTTATGTGTAGGTGTCCATGTCTGAGTTTAGATATGTTCATGTGGCAGGTCATGAGAACTAGTCAGATGCCCTTGAGCTGGAAGTACAACGAGCTGCTGGGAGCCTGACACAGGTGCCTGACACAGCCTCGAGGGCGAATGTGCCTCAGTTTTCTCTGAAGGCTGTGCTTTTGTCTGATGACTGTGTAATGCTGGGATAGAATGTGACCCTCTGGGTTGAATATTCTAGGCAAACACCATGCCCCTGAGCTGGTGCCCCAATACTAAGGCTACAGTTGTTATTATTGAGACTGGGTATCATGTGGCCAGATGATAACCAAGATAGCTTTGAACTGGATTGTCCTGCCTTCACTCCCCAGGTGTAGGATTATAGGCATGGGCCATCACTCTAAGCTTCACAGCTGCAGTTAGAGGGGTCTCCTCGTTAAGTGACATAACAGTAAGGAAGACATGAGAGTTGACCATTACAGGCAAAGGTGGAAACAGGTGCCAAGGCCCTGGGATCAGAACACTGAAGCACAGCTAAAGCAGAGCCAGCCTCAGAGACCCAGGGAATTACACTGTGGAGTACAGCGGAGGAGCTGATTTTCCAAGGACCTTTGCTGTCAGGCTTTGGGGTCTAAGAAGGAACCGCTTGTACAGTAACAGGACCTAATTTGTGGTTTGCATCTCTGAAGGAGAACAGATGGCTCGGTGGTTAGAGAGCACTGGCTGCTCTCCTAGAGGAACCAGGGTTGGTTTCTTGCCACCTCATGGTACTCAACCATCAGTAACTCCAGTTCCAGGGAATTGAATGCCCTCTTCTAGCCTTCTCAGGAAGCAGATAAGCACATTATGCACAGACATACATGCAGGCAAAACACACAAACACATACCATAAAACAAAAATTTACAAAGAAGACCGCTGAGTTAAAACATAAGTAGAGAGCTGGGGGTGATCAGAATCAAACCTCCTGGGGCCAGAGTGATGTCTCTGTGGCTCCTCCCAAGGACCTGGGTTTGATTCCCAGCACCCAATGGTGGCTCACAACCATCTTTAATTCCAGTTCTAAGGATCTGACACTCTCTTCTGGCCTCCATGAGCACCAAGCACGCACACTATGCAGGCATATAAGCAGGTGAAACATTTATACATACCAGAATTAAGATTGTAAACCTACTTAAGAGAAAAAGAATAAAGGGGCTGGAGATGTAGCTCATTTGGGTTCACGAAGCCCTGAGTTAAATTCCTATTCCATCAAGGGGACAAGGATTAGGATACCTACAATCCCACCACTTGAGAGGTGGAGGATCAGAGGTTCAAGGTCACCTTGGGTACACAAAGAGTTTGAGGATAGCCGATGCTACATGAAACACTGCCTCAGGTGTCAAGAACAACAACAAACAACATTAACAACAAAAAAAATCACACAAGAATATCCCAGGAGAAAGATGAACAAAGGGTTTGGGATACATGTCACAAGAGAGTCATGAAAGGCCACAGATCTGGAATAGGCACCAGTTTCATTCACAGTCAAAAGAAAATGGCAACCTGGATGTGGGAACTGGTTTACAACCCTGTTTCTAGCAGATTGTCATGCCATCCTTCCTTTACAAAGACCCACATTATTCTAGGGCTCTTAAACTATACCCTGGATTCCAGCAAAGTCAAGAAGTTCAATTAGTTCACAACATACAAAACGTTCTCAAGTTTTCTAGACTTTTATAAGTCACGTAGAGACCCCCTTCTCTGGAACATACATAGTTCTTCACAGATAGAACTGAATTCAGGTCTCCAGCACACACTCTGAACATTCCTTGGCAAGGGCTGTGTGGTTCCTGTGGCGGCTGGGCAGTCTGAAGTTCCTGTGCACTCAACGGCCATCATGCCTATGAGCCTCTCATGTCCTAGTTGGCTGAGCGGCCAGTTCCAACAATCGCTTACTCAGCAGGGCATTATGTCGCTTCAGGTACACTATCATGTCTCCTTGCTTTTCAATAATTTCTTCTAGACTTGAAATAGTCCTGCAGAAATCAAGATATAAACAGGTTACACAAATTCATCAAAATTCTTTGGTGTCATTTCAAATGAGTCCTCAATGGTGTTCAGTAAGAACAATACTTTCCTTCAGGTTTTATATACCAGAGATATTCCAAAATTGGTCTTTCATGAAAGAACTTAGTGAGTTTTGCTCTGGAAATCATCTTGCCTTTATTTATATATTTGTTTGTTTATTGGCCCCCAGAAAAGTTGTTAAAGTTTTTACAATTTAAACACATGAACTGAGCAATGTGTACACATTTAATCCCAGCACTCAGGAGGCAGAAACAAGCAGATCTCTGTGAATTCAAGGCTAGCTTGGTTTACCTACTAACGACCAGGACAGCCAGAGCTAAATAGTGAGACCCTGTCTCAGTCCCCACTCCCCATTCCCATCCCCAAAAGAATAGCATCCTAATTTGTGAGGAATGCCTGTGGTGGCTAATCTCAACTGTCAACTTGATTACATCCAGAATTAACTAAAACTCAAGGAGCTGGGCACACCTATGAGGGATTTTTCTTAGTTGGATTATTTGAGGTAGAGACCCACTCTAAATCTGGGTCCCACTTCCTGGTGGCAGCCCACATAAATGACACAGATGAAGGAACTTTGGCTTTCTGCATGCTTCTTGATGGTAGTTCATCTACCCTGCGGTTGAGCCATTCCTTCCTGGTGCTAGAACTGACTTCTTCAGGATTCCAATGTGGACTGAAAACCGGCAGCTCTCTAGGACATCTCTGGGACTCCAGGACCACATTAGGACTAATGAGACGTCCAGTCTCATGGACTGAACAATAACCAGATCCTCGGCCTTTGTGTCCTGAGATAGCCATTGTTCGACTACTCAAGAACACAGTCTGTAAACCACTCTAATAAAAATACATACATACACACATATATACATACAAACCTATGTACATACATATACAAACAACACACACACACACACACACACACACACACTAAGTAGCTCTTGCTGTCCTGGAACTTACATCCTGAGCTACATAGCAACACAGCAAACTAGAGTCTAGTCTCAACCCCACAGTGAGACACGATCTCAAACCCAGAACAAAAATAGCAGGTTAGCTCCTCCTCTCCCCAACTCCATATTCATATCACACAAGTCTGTCCTTTCAATCCAGTGAATGATATTACAATTTTAGGTTATGCAGAATCTACACTATCATTATATAAATTGGTTTTCAGTTAAGCTAAGGCAAGGTCTACTTTATATTTCATATACAAACTTCTATTTTCCTGGGAGTAGTACTTGCTCATTTTAAAATTTATCAGATTGTGTTCTTGAATAAATGATTATTTACTTATTCTTATTCTTTGTGAATTTCACACCATGCACCACAATCCCACTCATCTCCTTGTCCCATCGTATCTGCCTTCCGCCTTTGCATCCTCCCCACCAAAAGAAAACAACAATGACAAATCTTGCTGTATAAGCTGTTGTGTGTTATGATGTGTCCCACATTATATTTTGTTCACGTATCTTTACTTGCAAATGTTCATTGCAATGAATCATTGGTCTGGCTCACGGCCCTGGCTTTTGCTACTCCATCAATACTGGATCCTCGCTGGGACTCCTCTCAGATACCCTGTTGTTGCCCTGTGTCATGGAGATCCCGCAGCTTTGGATCTACAGGACAGGTCCCTTCACGGGCTCCAGTGGGTCATAGATGGAGTGGATGCTAAGGTGGTCCAACTCAATGCCCTGCGTCTGGGTCTGGGAGGTGGCTGAGCCATCAGCCTGCCAGCTCTACTTCAAGTGATTTGATTTCACAGTGATGAAAGCTCATTACAGACTTAGATAGAGCTGGAGTCATGCTGCACGCCTCTGATCCTAAAAGGTAGAGAGCCAGGCAGATCTCTGTGTTCAAGGCCAGCCAGCACAACACAGTATCTGCATAAAACAGACTACTGTTTCAAAACAACTCAACAAATACTATGATTGGATATATTACAATACTGAAGAATGTCATATGGGAAGAAAATGCTTATTTTTCTGAAATAAAATTCTGTCTGCTGGTCTCAAACTTACGGTCCTCCCACCTCAGCCTTCTAGATTTGTGTGGTGTGTGTGTGCAAATCACACTAGGGACAAACCCTGAGAATCACACATAGAATCTCTGAGTACATTCTCAGCTTTATAAAAACATACAAAAAAATCTTTTGGGTTAAGATTTTGCTAAATTGCTATGGCTAGGGATCCACCCTGCCTGTGCCTCCTGAGAAGCTGGGATCACAGGCATGTACCATCAGATAACTGAAGGGGAAACGTTAATTACAGTTTTTCACTGCCAATTCAAGCCTTACCTGAAGCCAGTCTCTGAGGTGATGTTGCTGGGGTACACATAAAGTCTTTCTTCTTCAAGTACATCAGGCTGTGGCTTGGCTCTGTTGAATCTCCTAATTTTCACTGAAATAATAAAATCATTTTTAGTCAGGTTACCTATTTCTGAACAAATTGCTATATTCAGTTATTCAAGTTATACTAATTGGTTACTCTCTTTGCATAGATAACATATATGAGATTGCATTATGAGTAAACAGTTTGATGCTTGATTATCAACTTACATATTTCAAAGTCTACTGAGCAAGGACTAGTCGCAGGGAATGTCAGGATTATCATTAGTCACAAAATAACAGCAAGAATAACAACAGGTGAGATTTTCAACACTTGAGGCACAGCTTGACTGTCCTAGATGGATGACCTCCTTCGATTCTCATGACTACATCATGAAGTAGGTATTCATTTTTCTTTCTTTTTTTAAAAACTGAGACAGGGTCTCACTATGCAGACTAGGCTGGTCTGAAACTCAAAAGAGACTCATGTGGGTCTACCTTCCAAGTACTGGGATTAAATGTGTGTGTCATTAGGCCTGGCCTTTGTTTTTAATTTAGATGCCAAATTGACATGCAGGGGCTAGCACTTGGGAGGCACTGAGAAGGCAGAAGCAGGGAATTGGCTGTGAATTCAGGGCCATCCTGTTTGCCATATAGCAGCACTTCTCAACTTGTGCGTCTTAACCCCTTTGGGGATCAAATGACCCTTTTACAAGAGTCGATCAGATATCCTGCATATCATTTATTTACATTACAATTAACAACATTAGCAAATTACAGTTATGAAGTAGCCATGAAAAAATGTTATGGCTAGGGGTCACCATACCATGAAGAACTGTAGCATCAGAAAGGTTAAGAACCTCTGCCTTAAAGGAAGCAAGTTTGTTTCTTTTGTTTTGTTTTTTGCAAAAGCTTTACTTCAGTTGACTGAAAATTCTTTCTGATTTAAAGATTTTAAAATTCTATGCATGTGTGTAAGGGTGTGTGCCCGTGCTTTCAGGAGGCCAGAGGTGCTGGATCCCCTGGAGTGGGGTTATTAGCAGTTGTGAGCTGCCTGGTGTGTAACTAAGAGCAGTGAGTCCCACTCTTAACTGCTGAGCCACCTCTCCTGTTCAAAGGTTGCCAGAAATCTATGAATGGCACGAATGTAGAGAATTGACTCCCTGGCAGTGTTTGTCTCTTCCAGTCGGTCTGAAAGGAGAGAAGATGGGAAGTGGTCAGAAGTGAATGACAGCAGGGCGCTAAAGGAGAACTCAGCTACGGGGGGGGGCGCACTTTTCACTAAAGTATCAGTCTACGCATCCGGCTGTGCAGAAGACAGGCAGGCAGAGGTCACAGAATGGTGGTTCCCCTTCCAGCCTCCCCTACCTTCTCACCTGTATAGATGAGCAGACAGCTTAGGGAACAGATCAGCTCCAGGGCCAGGACAGCCAGAATCAGCTCAAGGTACAGCCTGCTGGGCTCAGGGAAAGAATGCTGCATACAGAGGACAAGGAGGAGTGCAGCATTGCCTGAGGGAGGGACGGAAACAGACATGATGGGATGCTGCTCATCAGTCAGTACAAAGCTCCTTCGGTTTGCTGTCCATAACTTGCTATCTGTATTTTTATATGTATATGTGTGTGACACACACACAACTTCCTTAAGCCTCTGTGATTTCCTAAGTGAAAGAATTGTGCTATTATATATACCAAACCCTTAAATCAAGCAGAAGTTTATGCTAATAAGGGTGGTTCCACATAGCCTAAGCATGGGTCCAGTTACCAGAAAGACCGACAATTACACGGTTGGAACTTCTGCCCCACTGGCCGGACTTGGGGAAACTCTAGAGGTTAGAAATTTAAATTTTCTTTTAAAAAATCTGGAGGGCTGGCCATATATGAAATCAAGGATCAGACCTGTAGCCTTGGCATTCAAAAGGTAGAGGCTGGAGGATGAAGCCAACAGAGCTGTATGAGACATCATCTCCAAATCACAAGGAGTTAAAGATTTAGCTCAGTGGCAAATGTTTGCAGGGCGTGGGGGTGTGTGAGAAGACCGGGTTTGGCCCCTATCACCAAAAGCAAAAAAATAAACCAATGAATCTGACCTTGTTTTAAAACGAAGGAATGATTTCTTAGCTTTATAAAATTATTAAACTGATTTCTTTTGTTTATTCTGCTCACATGAAAAAATAATATTTATTGAGACAGGGTCCCAACATATTGTAGCCTGGCCTTGAGTTCATTGACCTTGAGTTCATGCTCCTGCCTCAGTCTCCTGAGAGCTCAGATTGCATTGTACCTAAAAAAGTCAGATTTTAAAAAAGAACAAATAATTTGTTTGTGAATTTTAAAGCTATTCTTTCCAGATTTTGAAAAACAAAACAAAACACCAAACTATTATTTCTAGATCATTCCTTGAGAGTATTCTTTACTGTTAACCCACATAAGATAAAGTGGCTTAAAAGTTTCTGCGTTTATTCTTGTGTTATGGTGACATCTTCTGGTCACACAGTGGCTACACATCAGGTAGAATCATCCCCGGTAGAGTGCCACTCTCCCAGGCTCAGTGAAGATCACCCATCCCTACAGTGTTCTCTCTCTGCTGAAGTTCCTTTAGCCTCCACTAAGACCTGTGCTGAGTGGATGAGCTTGTGGGTTACTCTACACTAGCAGAATATAGAGGAAACATTCCATTGTGGAGAACTGAAGGGGCTTCTCTAGGAAGGTCAAAATTTGACACTGAGTCAAAACTCCCTAGTTTAGTTCAAGTTAATTCTGTTAATCCTCTGAAACCCCCACAACAATGGAGAGAAACAGTCTAGACCATGTGCAGTGACTGATCTTGCCCTGACTCAGGACCATGAAGCTTCTGTTGTCTGTCTGTATGTGTGGGGTATCAGGGATTTAACCTAAGGCCTTGTGCAAGATAAGCAAGTACTCCAACACAAGTGTATGCCAAGACCTATTTATACTTTTTGTTTTGTGACAGGGTCTTACTAATTGTGATGGTCTGAATGAAAATGGCCCCCACAGACTCACAGGGAGTGGCACTATTAGGAGGTATGGCCTTGTTGGAACTGAGGGTGGGCTTCGAGGTTTCAGAGGCTCAAGCCAGGCCTAGAATGCCTCTCTCTTCCTGTTGCCTGCGATCGATCTGGATGTAACTCTTGGCTCCTCCAGCACCATGTCTGCCTGAGCACTGCCATGTTTCCTGCCATGGTGACAATGGATTAAACTTCTGAACTGTAAGCCAGTCCAAATCAAATATTTTGATTTCTAAGAGTTGTCGTGGTCATGATGTCTCTTCACAGCAACAGAAACCCTAATTAAGACAGTAATGAAGTAGAGTAAGGTAGAAAAGACCAAGTATGATATACTGATTTCTTGGTTCGTTTAGTGAATTACTTACAGCACTGATTGTACTGCCTGTTTACCAAGCATGACTTCACTTGCTACCTGGACCATGGTGACCTGGAGAAACAGCTGAAACAATGGGTTGTTGTCTTTACCACCCTGCTGACGGCCATGTATGCCTCTGTAAAATCACCCTGTAGTTCTAGAGTATAGAACAGGAATGCAACCGAGACCTGGCGCTGAGGCTGTGCTGGAGCTATCCTGGCTCTAGTCCCCTGCTGAGTTTCCTCTCTTCTACTGTCACTGCTCTTCGAGTGCTTACTCCAGAAGCCCTGGTTATTCCTTACCGCAACACTGAGTTACCCAGAATAACCTTCACCACACTCTGTAGCTCAAGGAAGCCTCAAAACTGCGATTTTCCTGACTCGGCCTCTCAGGGAGCTAGGCTCACCAGGCCTGGCTTAAGAAACAATGCTTTTACACTTTGAATAACAGGGTTTATTTGTCTATTTCCTAGCAACTTCTCATTATTATTTCCTAGAGCACAAACATCATGGAACTTTTTTCTAAAAATCCTTTTTTGGGGAGGTTGAGTTTTGGCTTTTTGGGGGGAACAGGATATTGTTTGTTTGCTGAGATAAGGTCCCATGTAGCACAGGCTGGCTTCAAGCTTGTAACATATATCAGGCTGGCCTTGCACTTCAGGTCCTCCTGCCTCCACCTTGTAAATGCAGATACATTTTTTAATTCTCAGAACTGTCAAACAGCAGGAGCATATCCTCCTTGAGCAAACGAGATGGCTGGTACTGAAAAGGTGGAAAAATACCACATTTTGAAAAAGGATACACTGATACCACATCCACAGCAAATACAAATTTCAAATGAAAATTAAGGCCATATGCCCACATGGTGACAATACTTGTTATCCTAGCACTTACTTAGGAGGCAGAGACAGGAGGATTGTCATTCATTGGAGGCTAGCCTGATGGAAAAGAAAGTTCTAGGAGTACCAGCCTATAAGACACAGTATCAGCCTCAAAACAACAACAAAGACTATGTAAGAAAAGCTTCAAGAGGTGGCTGGGACACAGCCCAGTGGTAGAGTGCTTGCCTAGTACACACAAAGCCTTGTGCTCAATCCCTCTTCTCAGCAAAAGAGAAAATTCAGGATAGGGGCTACAATGCGTATCAGTCGCGAGAATACATTTGACTATAAACTCAATAAAATCAAGATTCACATGTCCTTCTCTTGTCAACTTTGACACTCAAGCCACCGAGCAGCTTAGAGATGCACTACTTACCAGAAGAGTGGATCATGAGGGCCAATGACTTGAGATGCCTCGTAGACCAGTAGATCTGGGAATAGCCACGCTTTCTGACTTTTCTGTGCTGATACTGGATGTAGCGTTCAAGAAACAAATGCAGGATCCACAGGATAATTTTTCCAAGGATTATGACTGTCTGAACCTTCAATGGGCTAGTGTAGTTTTCTGGGCACTTTTCTTCATTTGGATTAGGGTACAAACACAGCACACCTGTTAAAAATGCTAAAATAACAAACACAACCTGGTGGAAGAAAAGCAGGATTCATAGTAAATGTGTAGGCTGTGGTCAGGGACAGAAAGATGGCTCAGTGCGTAAAATACACTCGTCACCAGGACTGACAGCCTGAGCTTGACCCCAGGACTCACATAGTGGAAGGAGAGAACTGACTCCGGCAAGCTGTCTTGTTCTGACTTCTATGTTGCTGTCACACACATGCCTTTGTGCACCGATGTGTGCACGTACACACTCACACATCAGTGTAAGAAAAAAATTAAATACATAGTTTTAGGAAACAGCAACTGCCATTTCCTAAAAAACTCTATCCTATCCTTACAAGTTTGCCAAAAGCATTATAAAAATCTGTAAAAGTTAGCCGGGCGGTGGTGGCGCACGCCTTTAATCCCAGCACTTGGGAGGCAGAGGCAGGCGGATCTCTGAGTTCGAGGCCAGCCTGGTCTACAAAAGCGAGTCCAGGACAGCCAGAGCTGTTATACAGAGAAACCCTGTCTCGAAAAAAAAAAAACCAAAAAAAAAAAAAAAATCTGTAAAAGCCAGGCACAGAGGCACATGGCTGTAATCCTAACATTCAGGAAGATGGCAAATCCCAGGTCAGCCTGGGCTACATAGGGAGACTCATGTCAAACTTGAAAACGAAGGATGAAGGAAAACAGACAAAGCACAAGTAAGAAAACGAAATCGCCCTCAATTCCACTTAAGGAGATGATCACTTAATGTTCAAGTTTTATGTCTTTCTCCTTTATTTAAAAAAAAGAAGGGCAGAGAAAGAGATGATTATGTTAGCAGCAGTTAATAAGCACTGGGGAGACGGCTCAGCGGGTAAGAGTGAAGCGGCTCTGGCAGAGGAGCCTAAGGGTTCAGCCCCGAGCACCCATGTCACGCAGCTCACTACCAACCAGGCCCCCAGGTAAGACACTCTTCTCTAGCCTCCAAAGACATCTGCGTGCCCTCCTTGACCCCCACATAATTAAAAATACTTTAAAAGAACTAACAAAAGTATGCTTTAAAAGCTTTCTCCAGGAGCCTGGGCAGAGAGCTCTGGGTTAAGCACATGCACTGTTCTTACAGAGGACAGGAGCTCAGTGCCCAGCACCCTTGTTGCTGGGCACTTTGTACCACCAGTAATGCACCTCCAGTGCGATCTGGCACCTCTTACCTCTGAGGGAACCCACACTCACAAGCACAAATCCACACATAACTAAAAATAAAAGTCCTAAAAAAAAAGTTTACCTCTAGCTTCAGTTTTAGAACAAGTATCTAAAGTAATTGACAAAAATTTTAATGGGGCCAGAGCACAGGAAAAGTCTCCTATCTATTGCTAACGAGAATGGGAATCACTTTCAGAAAATGACTTGGAAATATCTTGACTCAGCAATCTTTCTGTAAGGATTCTATCCCTCAAAAATAAATTCAATAGCCAGCGCTTGGGAAGCAGAAGGAGGTGGATCTGAGTTCTAGGCCAGCCTGGTCTACATTATGAATTTAAGACTCACAGTGTAGACCAGGCTGGCCTAGAACTCAGATGTAGGGAGTTAGATAAATTAAATTAGATTTAGAAAATATATAGGGGCTTCTGATACTATCTCTTAATTTGGGGCATGAAGATCATTATCAGCATGTAGACTAAAAACAGGAAACAAACAGGAGACTTAATAGACTGAAAAACAAGGTTGAAGTCAGGAAAAACGAAACGGATAATACTTAATGGACTGAAAAACAAGGTTTTCAGAAAAACAGGAAAGACTTAATGGACTTAAAGAAACAAAGTATCTGCCCTGACTTATTTTCAGGTGCTAGGTGGGCGGAGATCAAATTAAGCTGAAACAGAGTTCCTCCTATTTAAGGACAGTGCATGGAGCTCCATAAAAGGAAAAGAAGCCCCTGATGCTAGAGAACTCCGAGAGTCCTGCTAAAAAGTGCTGGCCATATTTGATGGCCAGATCTCCCTGAGGCAGAAAGAAGCTGGTGAGCAGAGAACGCCTGAGCAAGACACCAAAGGGCCAAGGACTAAACCCTGTGGCTCAGCTTTTGCCTAGAGGGATTTGATCTGTCCGAACAGTGGCCTAAAGGAAACTGTGCCTGGCTTTAAGGACTCTGAGGCAGAGCAAGAGTTGCTGATGCGAAGGGGCTGGGGTCTCCCAGAGAGAAGAAAGCATCAATCCTTATTTAAGGTGAGACTGCAATAACCAACTTACCCTGACAAACCTGCATCTGAGAGATCCAGAACAAGGACTGCTAAGTGCGTTAAAGAATAAATGCGTTAAAGAATCTACAACAAAGACTGTGTTCCTGACAACCGAGGACCTGCCCCAGAGACTGTATCCTTCTAAAAGGTTAGGAAAATAATTATCAATAGGTTTAGTGGATAGGTTAAAGGGGTTATAAGAATTTGTAGGATTAATAGTTAAGAAATAATTGTTATTTGTTATAAATGAATATAGTAATAAATAAATAAGTGTTAAATAATATTTAAAAACTTCGGTTATACTCAGATTAGTGAAAGCTACAGAGTGAGATCTTGCCTTAAAAGGGTGGGGGGGGAGAAGCATTCCAAGCACATGTCCAAATATTTGAAGGCATTATCAGCTACTGGCACATAGGCTAGTCTCTACTGATCTGGACAGAGGACCATAACACAGTGAACAGGGTAAGCTATGGAGCAGTGGCTCGCGCATGCAGCATGCAGACAAGTCAGCAAAACCCAGAGCTTGCTAGAGATGTACTCTCGAGCTACACTAGTCCTCTGCAGCCAGCCTCAGGGGCACAGCCCACCTTCTACCAGTCTGATAAATGGGAACTTTAGAAAAGGAGTGATAGAGCATTAAAATTAAATATGGAGTAAATTAGTACATTAAAATATGGATTTGCATATACGCTAATCTCTATACGAATTTAGCAAAAGGCTAAGGTCTTCCTATGCAGCCCAGATGGACTTGCAACTTTTTGATCTTCATGCCTCTGTTTGCTAATAACAGGCATGTAATGCCACCATGCCTGGCTTTACTTAATTTATTGTGGTTGTGTGTGTGTGTACTTTTGTTACAGCATGAATGTGGACACCCAGGGGACCACATTTCCAGAGTGGATTCTCTCCTTCCACCTTGTTTGGTGGCAGTGTTTCTATTCATGGACCAGCTATCCTGCAATTAGGATACCAGGTAAATTGTGGTTTCTTAATATAACAAGCAACACTGCCACTCATAATGTCCTTACATATGTGCAGACGTCTGTACAATAAAGTCTTTGAAAAAGATGTATGGGCACAAATATATATACACTAAAAACAACCTGACAGATACAGCCCAAATGCCCCTGAACAGCGTATGACTGTATGAATGTGCACCTGTGTATGTACTTGGGGTTCCGATGACAGTGTGGGTGCTGATCCCCAGGAGACGTCTACCTTGCTTTGTTTTGGAGATGGGGGTCTCTCAGTAGGATCTAGGGCTCACCTCCTGTTAGATTAAGCTGGCCAGGGAGTCCCACCTGTCTGCACCTCCCCACTGCTGGGAGTGTCCTCCATGCCCAGGTTTTTGCACAGGTGTTGGAGGTGGAACCCAGGTCCTCAAGCGTCTTGTGACAGGGCCATGTCCACCTCCATGTTGCGCTTTTAAGAACACCAGCTCTGCAGTGAACTCACATGTATAAACAGCAGCAGATTTGCTATGATGACTGTCGGAAGAGGCTGGAATCTGGGTCTGAAGTGAGCATGCAAAGAGTGGTGTGGGAGAGGCTGGGCATCCAGAAGTGGGTCATCGTCCGTACTTTGTAGGACATCCAAGGAACCCTGAGAGGGAAGAACACCCAAGTTACACTCAAGCCTTTCTGGATCATGTTTCTAAGACACTTCTAATAAAGCTTTTTTTTTTTTTAAATGAACTTGTTTGGTTGTTTGAGATATTCTATTGAAAAAGCTGTCACAGAAACATCATGTACCACATGCTAGCCTTCAATTTGTGGCAGTCCTCTTGTCCTAACCTCCTGAGTGCCAGGATTCCAGGCATGAGCCATCACACCCAGAGCCTTTAAAGCTATTTTGCACAATTTATGTGTGTGTTTGTGGCACACAACTGTGATCTCAGTATTTGAGGGGCTAAGAGAGAGTAATCCAGAATTTGAAGCTACTATGGACAACAGAGCTCCTTACACACCAGCCTAGAATACTAGCAAAACCCTTTCTCTAAAAAACAGAACAAGCTGGGGATATGGCTCAGAAGTAGAGTGCTCACATAGCATATGTAACACCTTGGGTTTGTTCCCCAACAATGAAAACAAAACAAAACAAAAAACTCCAAGACAGGACTGGAGAGATGGCTCAGCGGTTAAGAGCACTGACTGCTCTTCCAAAGGAACAGGGTTCAAATCCCAGCACTCACATGGCAGTACACACACACACCCCACTTAAAGCCAACTTTGAAAAATTACTCCCCTTTAGGGAATGCCATATGACTTGGTGAAACTTTTATTGTATTTATTTGTTTGTTTTTTGAGACATAGTTTCTTTGTATAGCCCCAGCTCTCCTGGAACTAGCTCTGTAGATCAGACTGAACTCAAATTCACAGAGATCCACCTGCCTCTGCCTCCCAAGTGCTGGGATTAAAGCGATAACCATCACTGTCCTTTTTTTTTTTTAAAGACAGTGTTTCACTATACAACTCTGGCTAGACTGGACTTGCTACATAGACCAGATGGCTTCTAACTCATAGAGATCTCCACATGCTTCTACATCCCAAGTGCTGATATTAAAAGGTGTGTGCAACCACATGTAGCCCCACAGAAGTATTTTATTTCATTTCTTTCTTCTTTCTTTTTGAGACAGAGTCTACATAACCCCAGCTGTCCTGGAACTCACTATGAAAATCAGGCTGGCCTTGAACTCACAGATACACCTGCCTCTACTTTTGGAGTGCCAGAACTTAACATATGCACCACCCTGCCCAACTATTTCATTTATTTTGGTAACTCCAGAACAACATAGTCCACAATGCGGTTTAAGCAAACCATTTTTTAAAATTGCAATAAGGTCTCCCTAATTTCCTCAGGGGCCTCAGACCCCAGAACCACAGCAATCATTGTCTCCACATTTACAGGAAATCGCTACTCTTCCAGCTTCAACCTATTCCACTGCTTAGGGGCAGCTGGGAAGCCCCACCTGCATCAAGGAGCAACTGACAGCTGCTGAGGGAGGGAAAGTCATTTTTGTTCTGGAATATGGCTGCTGATGGACTGACCACACTCAAGTAGATGGTCTCACACCCGTGCGCATGCAGGCAGCACTAACTAATGCTCAGTGGGTTATTTAAAAAGACGAAGAGGCGGGGGAGGAGAAGGTGAGAGGGGGAACTACTGAGGGGAAAGAGTGAAGTCAGAGGGAGCATAAGGGTGAACATGATCAATTCATATACTGCATACATGTACAGGCGAGACAGGCCTCAACTCACTGTGGCTGAAGCTAGCCTTGAACTCCTGACCCTCCTGCCTTTACCCACTGGGCCTGTGGGCATGCAACACCATACTAGGCCACAGATGCAATTATTAAACTGTCTGGTGTTCTACCTTACTCTGAAAAGACGCCCTATTAAGAATGCCTTAAAGAGGGGCTGGAGAGGTGGCTCAGCAGTTAAGAACACTGGCCGTTCTTCAGAGGACTAAGGTTCAATTCCCAGAACCCACAAGGCAGCTCACAACCATCTGTAACTCCTGTTCCAGGGAATCCTTAAGCCTTCCTCTGACTTCCGCAGGCAGCAGACACACAAGAGGTATACATACATACATACATACATGCAAGCAAACACCACACATAAAATAATAAAGCTTAAAAACAAAAAACCCAAAAAGAATTGCTTAAAGAGAGCCTGTATGAGGAGGTATACCTCAATGGTCAAGTGCTCACCTCGCATGTGTGAGGCACTGGGGTCTGTCCCCAGCACCACCCCATTTCTCCCAAAAGTGACTAAGTCAAGGTTTGGTTTTAACATAAGTATTCTAAGTACCAGTAGAAACATCGCCCAGTGTAACCGGCAGGGAGACATCAGTGTGCAAGAATCAGTCTCCACAAAACAATCTGTCAGTCATTAAAGCAGTGAGAGTCCTAAGTGGCAACCTAAAAAATCCCAGCCATGTTTAAATGTGCCATTTCTGTAGTCACATTACTTCCCATTCTCACTACATACAAATGAGGCATATCTCAATCTCAGACCCTTACTACACACCATTATGTATGGGAACAGTGACGACTGCCTATAATCTCAGCATTTGGGAAGCAGAGCCTGTAAGATCAATGTCCATTGAAGGTTAGCCTGGACTACATAGTGAGTTCCAGGCTAGGATGGGCTAAGTAGTGAGATCCTGCCTCAAAAAGAATAAACAGCCAGTGTGGTGGCCCATGCCTTTAATCCCAGCACTTGGGAGGCAGAGGCAGGTGGATCTCTGTGAGTTCGAGGCCAGCCTGGTCTATGAAGCAAGTCCAGGAGAGCCAAGGCTGTTACACAGAGAGACCCTTTCTCGAAAAAAACAAAACAAAACAAAAAAGAATAAACAAAGCTGGAGCCACGGTTTAGCAGTTAAGAACACTTGTAGCTTTTCTAGAGGACCTGAGTTTGGTTCCCAGCACCAAAATGGTGTTGCACAACCATCTGTGACTCTAAATCCTGAGTTCCAGGGGATCTGGTACTTTCTTCTGACTTTCTTAGGCATGTACCTGGTACACATACAAACATGCAATCCAAGCACTTATTGAGATAAATAAGTATAAAAAACCTATACACACATATTTATTTTTAAGAACAATGAAATAAGAGGGATGACAACAGCGCAACAGTAGAGCTCTTGCCGAGCATGTGTGAGGCCCTCAGTTCAGCACTCACTACTGGATTTACATATTGAAATATATAGTATGACCCATATCTGGTGTTCAGGTTCAGGCACCTAATGCTGCTACGGTGCCCTTTGTACTCAATTACTTGGAAGCTCCTGCTTCATTTGCCATAATCCATGGTACAAGTCTGATGACTTTGCTTGTGTCAAATGCATGAATCAATACACATTCCACATCTACCTTTGCAGGTTTCCACAACTCACTCATGGGAGCATCAATTACTCATCAGAAGCAATTAGGACACAAGCAGAGTCAACTCTGACCAGAGGTAGTACTGGGGCTCTGGGAGGGTCCCCAGTTAAACTGAGATAAAATTCAAGTCCTATTCCTTATTGGTTGTGGCTAAGTTACTTCACCTCTCTATTTCTGTTTCCTCATTTTTTTCAAGATATATTTTTTATTTTATGTGTGTGTATGCCTGTAGGTACCTATTGAGGCCAGAAGAGGGCATCAGAACCCCTAGAGAAAGTTGTGAGGCAGAGGATGTGTGTATGGGACTTGAACCTGGGTCCTCTACAAAACTGACAATCTCTCCAGCCTCAATTTCCTCCTCTTGAAAAAGACACTAATAATAGCACCTGTGCCCAATCTTGGGTAGGAAGATTAAATGAGTTACTACACAAAAAACTGCTTCGTACAGCACTTGGCTGACTGAGTGATCAGTATGTGTGCCATTATTTTACTTTAATTGTTTTGGTTTTTTGACACAGGATTTCTCTATGTAGCCCTGGCTGTCCTGGAACTCGATCTATATAGCAAGCTGGCCTCTAACTCAGAGATCTTCCTGCCTCTGCATCCAGGATGCTGGAATTAAAAGCCTATACCACGACCATCTGCCTTGAGCCATTATTTTATTTATTTGTTTGTTTATTTATTTTGAGATAACCCTGTTGGTCTTGAAGTCACTATGTAGACCAGACTTGATTTGAGCTCACACAGACCCACATCCTTCTGCCTCCCAAGTGCTGGGATTAAGGATGGATGCTACTACATCTGACCTTTATATCAATTTTTCCCCCACCTTTTGGACACAGGGTTTCAAAATGTGGCCCAGGCTAGTCTTGAACCCAAGATCTTCCAACCTTCACCTCCTGGGAGCTATGTTGACTTACTTAACTAACTAGTTGTTTTGTGGCACTGGGTATTGAACTAATAAGCTTTACACCTTAGATGAGTGCTCTGTCACTGAGACACATCTCAGTCCTCTATTAACTCTTGCTGTTCTCCTGGTCTTTCTATGATCATGCATTCCTAATGTCCATCCTACTCTGTCTTAATCCAGGCTCTCAGCATTTCTCTTGGTCTTCTGTTAAATCCTTTCAGTATCCTTGCCTGGGGAGCCTTCTTCACTGCTCTGAAGAGTTCTACAATGCCCCTCGTTTACCCTCAAAAACCCTGTGAGTTCCTCTCCCTTACCCTCAGGACAGAGTCCAAATTCTTCAGTAGGCTCACTGCACTATGAAAGAGCACTGTACTACTTTCCCAGCCTTACTCCTCACCATTTCCCTTCCTGGTGTTCTGAGCTCTCTGGAAACCCCTTCAATCTCTACCTGCCCCTCAACCTGTTCTTCCCCAGCTACCATGCCTAGCACAGCAGACACCACCTTCTCCTTGACTCATTCCCCGCTCATCATATGACAAGTTTCATCTCTACAAAGTTAAGCTGGGTGAACTTTAAGCTTTTGTACATAGAGTTTTATTTTCTCTTTGTTATTTCTATGTTGTTTTTTAATCGGTTTCAATCAACTCATCACAGGTGCTTTTTTTGTCTTCTCACAAGTCCTTCCCCCACCCTCAAATCTAGTTCCTCATGCATGCTGCACAAATGCTTTAACACTGAGCTACTCCCCCAGAACCCCAAATTATTCCTTCGCTTCCTCTATTTTGGCCTATAATTCCCATAATTCCCTAAGGCCAAGGGTGACCTTGAATTTAGGATTCCCCTGCCCTTATTTCTTCAGTGCTAGGGTTACAGATGTGTGCTACAATGCCTGGCTTAGGTGGTGCTAAGGACTGGATTTGGGGCTGTGTGTATGCTAGGCAAATTAGAACTCTACTACTTACATCCAACCCATTTCTAAGACTTAGGCTGAGTGAGTTACTATCAAACAACTCAGCTATTGTTCTGGCCCAAATACCATCTCTTCATTCCTCCACCCACCCCACCCCCCCACCCCAGTAACTGCCTCCTTTGGGGAACTCAGGTATAGTGGCACATGCTGTTTGGAATACCAGCATATGGGAGGCTTCTACAGAAGGGTTACTGTTAGCTGGGCACTAGCCTGAGTTACATAGTGTGACCCTGTAAAAAACAAAAAGCCATATGGGAATATCTTTAAATACACTCCCTCTCCCTATCTTGGTCTGAGGGTACTCATACCACAGAAGATGGTTTGTCCATCTACTGGTCCATCTCATGTCTACTCTCCATGAGAAGCAGCAAAGGACAGATGGATCACAGGTAAAGGAAAGCGCCACATTCGTCCCAGTATAGACTCTAAAATGTCTGTCACTTAAGACACTCTGAGCTACCCTTGTTTGCGTCATTGGAGAGGCCTGGGTGTTAATTCACCAGAATCTGCAACAAGTCCTTGTCTTTTAAATGAGCCATTAGTTCACTGACTCATTTAAGTGCCTGGGCTTACAAACTACTCAGGTCCACAATAATTCAGCTATTTTAACTGTTGGGGTAAAAATCATCTCCAACTGTTTGAAAGAAATATCTAGGACTGTACTCCTGAAAGTTACATATCCAAGAACTCCAGGGCAGTTTAGCACCAACTAAGAAACACTGCTGATGTTTTTCTAAACCATTCATCTTCCTTTTAAGATTTTTTTTTTTTTTTGGTTTTTCGAGACAGGGTTTCTCTGTGTAACAGCCCTGGCTGTCCTGGACTCGCTTTGTAGACCAGGCTGGCCTTGAATTCACAGAGATCCACCTGCCTCTGCCTCCCGAGTGCTGGGATTAAAGGCGTGCGCCACCACCACCTGGCTTCCTTTTAAGATATTTATTTCCTCCATAAATTGTCAGTCCATGAAATCTCACTCATAAAATTTCAAAAACAATGGGTTGTGCTTTAAATATATATGAGTCTTAAGTTCCCAAATATTACTTAGTTTTCCATTTTCTCAAGTGAAAAGTAAAACCAGATTTATTTTTAGTCTGTTAGAAACATATATTTCATCAAGAAAATTTAGCTAGGTGTTTCGGGGGTACTCCTGTTATCCCAGCACTAAAGAGGCTGAGTCAGGGAATTCTTCGGCAAATTTACATAGCAAGTCTAAAATAAATAAATAAAAATAAATAATTGACTGCAGGAACCAATACACAGTAGTCTAAGCTCTGACAATTGGAAGCTCGTTTTCCTTGATGTACTTTCGTACTAAGAATATGGCTGATTAGCTATCATTCGTTATTAGCTCAGGTCAGTGTGCTAAGGTAATGTCAGCCTTGCATTTCTGAAAGGCAGGAATTTTATTATGCCAGTGGACAAAATAGTTCGTTCTGGACACAAAATGCATGATTCCTCCAAAAGTGCCGTCCCCCTCCCCCGATTTCAAATAAACATTTAATGAAAGTGTCTTAATGAGCTTTCAAACACAAGATTTTTGGAACGGTACTATCATTCTACACTTACACTAGGTCACCGAGTACTTTCTTTTTTTTTTTTTAAGCAATTAAGCTTGCATCTAAGATCCAAACGACTCTCTGTTCCTACCATGCCTACGTTCAAAATAGCACATGATATTGTTTTTCTCCAATCTGGGTTTCCGGGAGATGAGAGCTACTGGTCGGCCAGAGGGATGCTGGAATTCAGCCCCGGGACTACAGTCACACTGTAGGTCTCGGGTCCTCTCCAGCCACTGCATGAGGGCCCACGGGAGTCTGGTTCACCCGGCGCGTGCAATCCGCGCCGGGCCCGTCAAGTCTCCCGCAGGAGGGACCGGTCAGGCCAGCGCGCATCACGTGAAGCTCCCATTTCCGGAACCAAAGACGCGCCCCTGCACGTGGGGCGCCGAGTGGAGGGTCCCGCGTGTCCACCCCGCCGCGTCCCTCCGGACCTTCATCCGGGAAGGCCGGGCCCGCAGTCCCCGCCCGACGAGGCACCCCGCACCCCGCGTCCCCTCAGGTCGAGGCCGCGGCCGCTCTAGGGAGCTCCCGGCACGCAGTCCCCGCCCCCTGAGCCCAGCACAGGAAGCGGGGATGGCGGGGACAGGGCTCGGCGTCTCACTCACGTCCTCCAGCCTGCCGCCTGCCGCCATGACCCGCCAGTCGCGGGCCGATACCCCGCCAGCCTGACCGCTCGCCAGCGCCCGGGCGCCGCGGCCCGGGACCGTCGCACCTTCTGGGACCTGCGCGCCCCCGCCCTGGACACGCCCACTTCTGCGCCCGCCCCGCCCCGACTGCCCAGGGCCACGCCTCCCTATCCAGATCAGCCAATCAGCAGTCAGAGGAGTGGCGCTCCGGGCCGACTCCCGGCTTCGGGCAGCGTAGTTTAGACGCGTCTTTTAGGGGATTTCCTTAAACTGTGTCTTGATATGTCTTTCAGAGATTTGGCAATTAAAGAATGAATTTGTAGCGCAACAGTTTGAATCCATTTTACGCAACTACTTCTCCTTAAAACATTGACTTATTTCTTATGATCAACTTTTGTTTGCAGCAATAGCTTTGTTGGAAAAAGACCAGGAAAATCTTAACTCCACCTGCAGAGGGACTGAACTGGAATAAAAATT
This sequence comes from Lophiomys imhausi, assembly GCA_907164525.1. NCBI lineage: Eukaryota > Metazoa > Chordata > Mammalia > Rodentia > Muridae > Lophiomys > Lophiomys imhausi. The sequence continues at coordinate 10,689,467 of CAJQZJ010032178.1, read as the reverse complement.
GCAGTTTCTGTAACACGATTTACAGATGTCACCACAAGGAAACAAAGCTTCCTGTGTTTTTTTTTTTTTTTTTTTTGTTTTCCTCTTTCCACTCTTTGGGTTTTTTGTTCGTTTTCTTTTTTTTTTTTTTTTTGAGATAGGGTGTCTCTACGTAGCCCCACCTTTACTGGAACTCACTATGTAGACCAGGCTGGCCTTAAACTCTCAGAGATTTGGTTGTTTCTGTTGAGAAGAGTGCTCAGTCGGATTAAAGGCATGTGCCACCACATTTGGCCCAAGATTGAGTAAATTCTTTTCTTCCACTGTGATAATCTCAGGCTTAGTAGCAAGTGCCGTTAGCCAGCCCTCAATTTTTTATTAAAACAAGGTCTCAAGTAGCTCCTGCTGACCTAGAACTTGATGTGTGCTGAAATTGGCCTCTAATTCCTGCTCGTCCTGCCTTTGCCCACTGAAATCTGGCATTACTAGTGTGTGACATCCCACCTGGTGAATTGTTTTGTTTTATATACAAAGTATTTTAAAGTTGTTTTTATTTAATGTGTACGAGTGGTTTACTTGCATGTGTGGCTGTGTACCATGTTCATTCCTTTTGCCCAGAGAAGCAAAAGTCATCATTGGATCCTCTGGCATTGAAGTCAGACAGTTGTGAGCTGCCCTGTGGGTGCTGGGAATCAAACCCATGTCCTCTGGAAGAGAAATTAGATCATTTAAGTGCAGAGCCATCTCTGCAGCCTGAGTTTTGATTATATATACAGAATCGAACTGGGGAACTGTGTATAGTGGCACACACCTGTAGTCCCAGGACTTCGTTGAGGCAGGAGGATCATGAGTTCAAGGCCAGCCCCTGCTTTATAGTGAGTTACAGGTAATCCTGGGTTACATGAGATTATCTCATGAAGAAATTAATAGGAAAGTGAGGAGGAGTCCTCAAGGACTGTGAGTGAAGAGGAATTAGAGGGCAAAGGTGTTATGGACCTGAACTTCAAGGACAGTGACTAGACTTGTCCATTGGAAAGAATGCCTGTTCATGTATCCTGGAATGGCTAGCTGAAGCATGTTGCTTCCTTCTTTTCTCCGTAAAACCAACTTCTCTGCAGGCCCTGGAAAGAAATGACCCTGAAATCCCAAAAGCATTTTTCCTTATGGACTGCACAGATTTAATTGGCCTTCATTCTTAAAACAAACAAAAAAACCTTTTACTGGCGTCTGTTAATTATATGTAATAACAGGTTTCATTATGATATTTTCATACATGTGTATAAGATATTTTGATCATATTTAGCATCCATTGCCTTCTCTTGTCCTCTCCCGTGTCTGTGATGTGATGTGTGTGCGTGTGTGTGCGCATTTGTGCTCGAGCGCATGTGTGTGTGTGTTCATGTGATGTAATGAGTTTAGGATTTCATACTTATAGGCAAATGTGTCATTTACCAATCCCTCCACTCATGAAGAAATTGGCTCTCTTTTCTTGACTTCATTCTTATTGGGTAAGAATACAGAAAGTTAGCCCATGGAGTGGCCTAGCAGGTAAAGGTGTGTGCTTGGCCAGCCTGATCTGATGATTTGATTCCCAAAGCCCACATAAAAGTAGCAGTAAAGTCCCAACTCCTGTATGTTATCCTCCGACCTCCATGTTCACATCATGCCATGGGTACTCTTGCCCTACAGAACGATAGTAAGTAAAATTAAAAACTTAAATACAATTTAAACACAAGAAAAGTTAAACCCAGAGACCTAGTTTAGCTGTGTTGAACTTTTTTTCTTTTGTGTTTTGAGGCAGTCTTATGGAGCCTAGCTGACCTCCAATTCATTATGTAGTAGCTACAGATGACCTTGAACTCTTGATCCCTCCTGCTTCTATCTCTCAAGTGCTAGGATTACAGACATAGGTCACTCCATCCAACTTGGATGCCAGCTTTCAACATTTTTTTTGGCTTGGATCCCAGTAGTGATTACTTTCTGCAATTACCAAGAGTATCATGGTTGGGGGCTGGAGAGATGGCTCAATGATTAAGGGCACCGACTGCTCTTCCAGAGGACCTGAGTTCAATTCCCAGCAACCACATGGTGGCTCAGAGCCATCGGTAATGGGATCTGATGCCCTCTTCTGGTGTGTATGAAGACAGAGTGCTCATATACATAAAATACATTAAAAAAAATCATTGTATGTCTGTCGCGTCCCCCCTTGTCCAGCAAGGAATGACGCAACTCGCAAAAGCTCTTCTCCTGCAGTTTATTCAGGTCCCTTGAAAACAGTCTTCCGAATGCCCGGGCAGACCCAACCCACAGGCTAAATACTATATGAACAGACAATCAAGTAAAGCCACGTAGTGCAATCTTAGAGGCCCACATATGCGGAAGCAAGCCAGATCAGCGGTCTTAGCCAAATACGGACTTGTTTACCACCGAGAGCGCTCACTGTCGGGCTGGTGGAAGGCGGAGACCAGCGCCATCTTTAAGGCGCGGCACGTCGCAGCTCTCTACAGTTCCTCCTTTTTTATTTTTTCTAAAGTTGGTAGAAGTCCCTGGAAAGGTTTCGTAATCCCCCTATCTGGGGATCTCACGGTGGGCCTGAGCCTGTAGGAGGGCGGTGCTCAAACTCTTACCCGTCTCTGGGTCAGCCTCCCCACTCGGGACTGCCCTGTCTTAGGTGGCCGAGACTTACCCGTCAACTCCGTCACTGACTTACCAGACCCTAATATCCGTGGAACGAATTCCTCAGTGGGCAGGGACTATGCTTAGTGAAGATTTACTTCACGGCAGCAAGCCATGCCTGAGGGGACTGGCCCGCCTCAATGGCGACAAGGGCTTGTATAATCATGGCTGCATTACGCTTTTGTGTGGCTCTCATTTTATAGATGCACCATAGGCAAACCAGAGAGGCTAGCATCATTAGTATCGCCAAAGAACCTACACCCGCCCACTCCTTAAGATGATCCATAGTCGTCTGTATCCAAGAAGTCAAGCCAGTAGCCAGGCTTAGATCCACCCGAGTGGAGTTGATGTGGATGATTGTCGCTCTCAGCTCTCTCATCAAATTTTCAAACTCAGCCGTCCAATCCTGTAAGAGGAACTTTGACAATTGTCTAGACAAATTAGCAGCCTTTGTATAATTTTGATATTGTACGGAAGTAACACACAAACCTTGCATTTTCCACTCACACCCTAATTGTGCTAGTTGCCAAAGAGAATCAATCTGTTCTTGTATTAAATCTATGCGTTGATTAACTATCATAAGACTTCCTTTGAGATGAGAATTCATAGAGGCCTGAGTATCCAATGCCTGTGCCACAGTGGCTGAGATGTTATTCAGGGCATTGGCAGTCTGTATAGAACTAGACAAGGCAATAGCTGAGGCAGTAGCTCCCACAGCAGCAACAGTGATAGCAGTAACAATAGCTGCAGTGATGCCAAAATCTCTTTTAAATCTGAATAGCATCATGGTATTAGGAGCCTCTACAGGAACTGGTACATATCGAGGCATTCTAGTCACCACAGCCACAGGAAAGGCTGTGGCATTCCAGCATAGGGCATAAAAACATGTGCCTGGAGTGCATACTAACTTTTCTTCACCTAAGGATGCACTCCCATTACTTACAATCCACAGAAAAGGAGGCCAGAGACACACTGGCGAAGCTAAAAAGGTCTTGTTGCGGTAAGAATGAAACAAAGAATTCCAAGTACCAGAGCCACTACCACTAGAAAAATCCAATTTGGTAGCGGACCTTAGGGAAAAATTACCTCTTTGATAAATACCTCCCCCAAGCATAATGACAGGTCCCAAGTCCATGCAACTTCCATTTACTCCACACAAAAGCCACAAATCAAAAGGATTGGTGGCAGTCTGCTGAGGATCCCTAGTAGATATATCAAGCATTCCTGTACAAGACTTATTCACTATATTACTAATCATGGGGCTAAAGGAAAAATGATCTTGTTGAACCCAAACTGCTCTGCGCTCTTGACATCCAGTCCAGGGAAAAGGTCCTTCCTCTCCTGTGGATCCTCTACAAAAAGGTGCCCAGCATGGCTGTCTGGGGGGGGGTCCCGGTCAGAGACTCGTGTGGGCCACCATCCTTCAAGGCGAGAACCATTGCCTGAAAACAAACCACCACTCCTACCCCCAAACCTCAATTGTGGTAAAAAATCTGCTGACTGCTGAGACAATTTAATGCATTTTGTATCATCTGACCTATTGAAGCTCATTAAAAAGCACAAACTACCCTTCAAGCTGACATTTCTATTACCCTCTATAGGGCTTCTCTGATCATCAAAGGGAAGGTAGGGTAAGCCTAAGCTTCTATTACTGCTAAATAAGCGTGAAACACAGTTGCATCATGTCTGACCGGCATCGGCTTTGGGAATATCGACAGGATCCCCCATCTCGGCTCGGTCATTCCTGACATACTCACTGCTACTAACACCAGGATCCTTAGGAAGGTCTTCATGACGAATCTTCCTCACAAGGCGTTCAGGCACCCACACTGGATCTTGTTGACCCTGAGGAAAAACACAAACAGACCCTCTCGCCCATGTTAGCACGGGGTCAGGCCCCCGCCAAGAGCCTGTCAGAATGTCCTTCCACTTCACCATGCTTTTAGGTGAACCATGGGAATCCTGATGTTTGTCCGCTGCTGAGCGGCCTTGAGCATCCAAATTGAAAAAATTTACAGTAAATAAGGCTAAAGATATTCTCTCCTTGGGGGTACGGCCTTGGCCTATTCCCCCTTTTTGTTTTTGCAAGCATTCTTTCAAGGTGCGATGAGCACGCTCCACAATTCCTTGTCCTTGAGGATTGTATGGTAATCCGTGATTAAGCTGTACCTCCATCTGATTACAGAAGGAGACAAAGGACTGTGCCGTATAGGCTGGTCCATTGTCCGTTTTCAGCTGCTGTGGTTTTCCCCATGCAGCCCAGGCCTCTAAGCAATGTCCTATGACATTGTGAGCCTTTTCTCCACTCATAGGTGTAGCATGTATGATACCTGAGCAGGTATCCACAGATACATGAATATATTTTAAGGTTCCAAACTCTGAAATGTGGGTAACGTCCATTTGCCAGATTTTGAGTGGCATCAACCCTCTAGGGTTCACTCCCACACTGGGAGGATGATGATGAATCACACACTGAGGACAGTCCAAAACTACTTGTCTAGCATCTGCTCTAGACAAATGGAATTTCTGCTGTAGAGTTTTTGGATTTACATGAAATAATTGGTGAAACTGTCTGGCTTGGTCCAGGAATGAGCTCCAAAAAATGCATTCCATCCTGGTCCATTGATCAACTTTATCATTACCTTCACTTAATGGTCCAGGTAATCCTGTATGTGCTCTAATATGTTGAATATAAAAACACCTTTTTCTCTGCCAGATTAAAACTTGTAACTCTTGTAATAAGGCACATACTGTACTACTATTCTTAATAGGACCTGCTAATTCTAATACTTTCACTGCGTTGACCACATAGACTGAATCTGAAATCAAATTGAATGCAAATTGACATCTTTTAAACACCTCCATTACTATTTTCAATTCTACTATTTGGGGGGAGCCTGGTTGAAATTGACATAACACGGGCTCTTGTCTTTTTATCAAATAGGCTTCACAGCCTGTCTTTGAGCCGTCAGTAAACACATTTGGTGACCCTCGAAGTGGTACTGCTGAAGTAACCTTAGGGAATATCACTGGGTGCTCCTTAAAAAATGTTAGCAATGGATGTTTAGGGTAATGGTTATCAATCACTCCTTCAAAGCTACATTGCAATATTGCCCAGTCATCTACAGTGCCACACAAAATCTTAATTTGATAACTGGAATAGGGCACTATTATACTGGCAGGAGCAACTCCAAAAGACTGCAAGCATTGTTGGATACCATTCAAGGCTAAAGCAGCAAGTGCAGTGGGATAATGTTCTATGGATTTTTTCGGAGAAATCTTTGAATAAGTCCATAATAATGGTCCGTCCTGCCATAACAATCCTGTAGGTTGACCATAGGTGGCAAATATGCACAATGCAATGGGCTGTCCTTCCTGCCATCTCTTTAGGAAGGCACTCTGTAACCTTTCTTCCACTTTACATAAAGCTTTTCTTGCTTCGTCTGTTAATTGCCTAGGAGAATTAAGTGCTGAGTCACCTTTCAAAATATCATATAGGGGTCTTATTTCATAATTTGGTAGCTTTAAATAGCCTCTTACCCAATTGATATCTCCTAACAACCTTTGAAAATCATTTAAAGTCTTTAAATTATCTTTTCTTATCTCAATCTTTTGAGGTATTATCTTTTCAGGTCCAACCTTCGCTCCTAAATAATCAACTACATTTTCCTTTTGAACCTTATCAGGAGCAATAAACAACCTTTTCTTTTTTAATAATTGAACTAATTCTTCATAGGCTCGATCTAACATTTGTTCACTCTTAGCTGCCAGTAAGATATCATCCATATAATGAACACATCTCAAATCTGGAAAATTCTTTCTCAAGGGAGCAATGGCTTCCCCCACATATAGTTGGCACATAGTGGGGCTGTTTGCCATGCCCTGGGGCAATACTACCCATTCAAACCGCTGATCAGGTTCCTCATGGTTACAGGATGGAACAGTAAATGCAAATCTCTCACTATCCTTGGCACACAAAGGGATGGAGAAAAAACAATCTCTTTTATCTATAACTATAATGGGCCATGAGGCTGGCAAAGATGATAAAAGCGGCAAGCCGCGCTGCACTGGGCCCATGATCTGCATTTGTTGATTTATGGCACGCAGATCATGCAATAATCTCCATTTTCCAGATTTCTTTTTAATGACAAAGATAGGTGTATTCCAGGGAGATACAGATGGTTTTATATGCTTTAAAGACATCTGTTCATCCACCAAATCTTTGGCTGCATTCAATTTTACAGAGGAAAGTGGCCACTGAGGAACCCATACTGGATCCTCCGTTTTCCAAGTTATAGGAATGCCCTCTTCAGTGGCCCCTAGGAAAAACCCAGGCCCTGTCTCTTTTGTCTTTGCTGCATAGATATTTTCCTATTCCAAAGCCTGGAGCATATCCCATATCTTGCATCATACGTTGGGCTGAATCAGAATAGTCATTACTCAATTTAAATCCCATATCCTTTAAAAGGTCTCTTCCCCAAAGGGAGATAGGGAGCTCAAGTACATATGGCTGCATTTCTCCTGAGTGGTTCTCTTGGTCCTGCCACTTTAATAACCTTGCACTCATATCTGGAGTCTTAGCATAACCCAGGCCTTGAAGTGTTTGAGAAGAGGCTTGTACGGGCCAACCTGAAGGCCAGTCTTTCTTTGCTATGATACTCCTATCAGCCCCAGTATCCAAAAGGCCCAGGATCTTTTTACCATCAACTTTTAACTCCAAGACGGGGCGTTGGTCCAAATCCAGGGAGAGAAAAGTCAAATCTGTGCCCATGGACCCAAAACCATCTTTTCCTCTCAATCTATCCTTTGCTGCATAGCGGTCATGTAAGCTCGGCAACATGATCAATTGAGCAATTCTATCTCCAGGAGAGATAGCCGTTATACCACGGGGGGAGGCTACCATGATCTTAACCACTCCTGTATAATCTGGATCTATAACTCCAGGATGGACAATAAGTCCTCTCAAGGCTGATGATGACCTCCCCAACAACAAACCAACTGTACCAGGTTCAAGGGGTCCTTTAAAATCTGTTTCAATTAACTGGACCCCCATTTGGGGTGTTAATACGAGTCTGGTGGTGGAGCAGAGGTCCAATCCTGCTGAGCCTGCAGTGGCTCTCCGCGGTCTCTCGGATGGCGGAGGGTTGGCCATCTCTCTTGATTCTGTTCTTTGTCCTGATTCTCTATTGCCCCATATATTTGTGGGCCCTGAGGTCGTGGGCCCCGCTGTCCGTTTTTTGGACGAGCGCCACTGTAACCTTGAGTTAAAGGCTGGCCATGGATGTCTATCACTGAACGGCATTCATTAGCCCAATGGTTCCCTTTTTTACATTTTGGGCATAACCCCGGCCACCTGGGGCGTTGTACATTTCCTGTACTTTCTGTACTCCTTCCCCTGGGGCACTGTCTTTTAAAGTGTCCCATCTTGCCACACTTAAAACAAACTCCTGAACTTCCTCCACCTTTTCTGGCCAACTGTATTACTGCGGCAGCAAGACCAGCATTAGTTAACGGCCCTCCAAGCTCTCTACACACTTTCATCCAGGCTTCTAGGCCTTTGTTCTTATAAGGGGTGATAGCGGCTCTACATTCTTTGGTACATTGCTCATAGACCAACTGTTTTATTAGTGGCAAAGCAGCATCCTGGTCACCAAAAATCTTCCCTGCTGCTTCCACCATTCGTGCTACAAAATCTGAAAAAGGCTCCATGGGGCCCTGTAGAATCTTAGTTAAGTTCCCACTCACCTCCCCTTTATTAGGAAGAGATCTCCAAGCCTTGATAGCTATCTTGTTTATTTGCTCATAAATCTGAATAGGATATCCTATCTGCTGGTTGGCAAATCTCCCCTGCCCAAGCAGCATATCTCTATCCCAGGCTGGATTTCCATCTCTCTGATTATTGGCTGCTTGCTCAGTGGCATACTCAATCAAGAAAGCTTTCCAGTCTAAGTATTGCCCTGGACTTAAGCAGGCACGGACCAGGCCACTCCAATCACTTGGAGTCATACAATGTCTGCTTAATGCTTCTACTTGAGCCATTGTAAAATAAGCAGTAGTACCATAGGTACGAACCAACTCTGCAAGAGATTTTACTACTTTAAAATCAAGCGGTTCCTCGTACCTGTTCCCTTGTGGGTCTTGATATACAGGATAAGCAAACTGTAATTCTGTTCTTACTTGTGTCCACATCCCCGGGCAGAAAGATCTCCCTACTTTCAGGGACTGAACTGGCTGCTCTGTCTGAGTGGCTTCTGGATATGGGGGAGGAGTTGAAGGCGCCATGGCAACAGCTCCACCCACACCGACTGCAGCAGCAGCTCCTCCCACACTGACTGCCGCCTGCGTGTCCTTCTCTTTTATCTTTTTCTTTTCCTTTTTTCTTATAATAGTCCTCTCCAACTGTTCTAGTAGAGCGTGTAGCTCTCCTTCAGAATCTGTGCTCTCTGAGTCCTCAAAATCTCTAAAATCTCTAAAATCTGTGAGATCGGGATAGAGAGGAACTTTCTTTTTGCCTCCCTTTTCACTGTCTGCCTGCTCAAATCTTTCGCCTTTGTTACTTTCCTTTTCACTGTCTACTTGCTCAGATCTTTCCCCTTGCAGCAGTTCCAAGGCTGACTCTCCCTCTTTGATTGCATTACAACATCTCTGATCTTCTAAACAACTCCTCACCATTTTCCAAATCGGTCTTACTCCATGCTTCAGAGTCCCTTGCTCCCAAGCAAAATCCAAGTCCCTGCCCAATCTGTCCCAGCAGGATACTGTAAGATTCCCGGACACCGCAAACCACGGAGCCACGGAATCACATTCATTCAAAAATCTTTCTAGGGTAGACTTCTTAATCTTTAATTTCCTAGCTAAAAGTAGCTCCTGAAGAGCCAGAAAAATTGGGTGTGACTCAGACAACCCCATGTTTAAAAATTTTACTTTCGGTTTGCAGCCTCCCCACGAAACTGTATCTTTTGTTCGCTATCTCCGCGAAACTTTACCGTACGTTCACTATCTCCGCGAAACTTCACCGTACGTTCGCTATCTCCGCGAAACTTTACCTTGTGTTCGCTATCTCCATGAAACTTTATTGTCCTGATTTATCCCAGGAACTTACCAATGCGTTGCCCCTGACTGCAGGAGTTCTGAGTCTTTTCTGGGTTCCCCGTACGGGCCAACACTTTGTCGCGTCCCCCCTTGTCCAGCAAGGAATGACGCAACTCGCAAAAGCTCTTCTCCTGCAGTTTATTCAGGTCCCTTGAAAACAGTCTTCCGAATGCCCGGGCAGACCCAACCCACAGGCTAAATACTAAATGAACAGCCAATCAAGTAAAGCCAAGTGGTGCTATCTTAGAGGCCCACGTATGCGGAAGCAAGCCAGATCAGCGGTCTTAGCCAAATATGGACTTGTTTATCATCGAGAGCGCTCACCGTCGGGCTGGTGGAAGGCGGAGACCAGTGCCATCTTTAAGGCGCGGCACGTCGCAGCTCTCTACATATGTCTTGTTCTCACCACTGAATGGTGGATCTTGTACCACACAGCCATCACACAGCCCAGCCGAGAACTCATAATCAATAACGCTTGGGCTCAAAGAACAATGAAATATGACATACTACTCGAAGGCATGGGGTGGGAAACATAGGAGGCAGAAGAACAGCTTAGAGAGAGCTAGGAGGTGGACAAAATGAGAGAAGTAAGTGGCAAGGAACAGAACAGGCAGTTACACAGGTTGAGAAGGTGTGAAATAGGTTGGAAAGGCTGAGGGGCATGGATTGGGCAACCACCCGTGACACACTCTCATTCTCTGTCTTTTTTGTTGTTGTTGTTTTTGCCCTCTTTCTCTTTCTTTCTCTTGCTCTCTCTTTTTATTTTTTTTTTCTTCAGGGAGTCTCATGGAGTAGTACAGGTTGGCTTTGAATTATCTGTGTAGTTGAGAGGATGACATTGAACTCCCCATGTTTCTGCTTCTATCACCAAGCACTGGGATTATAAACATAAGTAGCTGTGCTGGGTTATTGTTATCTATATTTGTTATTAGTATTGTGTGTCTGCATTCAGGGACATGTGACCCCATGTGTATTGGGCAGAGAACCACTTTCAGTTGTCTCTCTTCTTCCACCATGGGTTCCAGAGTTCAAACTCAGGTCATCAGCTTGCATGGCAAGTGCTTTTACTGGCTTGGCCATCTCATCAGCCATTCCTTACAGTTTTAAGGGATCTTTTTATCCTGAGTATGTGTTTTCTTGTCAATCTGCCCTCCTTCCTGGGCAAACCAGTGCTGAGTAAAGAGCCTTAGAATCACCGCACTCAACCTGAGTTCCAGAACTTTCCTTATCTGTAAATGGCATTTATAAAGGGAGAGAGAGGGCTGAAGGTTGCCTCATGGGAAGGAGGAAGAGTGGCTTCAATCTCCAACATTGAAAAAGAAATCTCTTCCTTTGCATAAGATTGCTAAGCTCTAGAGGAACTCGTGAAACACTGGCTTCCTTCCTGTGCCCTCACCCTGTCTCTCCACTTCTCCATATTACAGATTGCTGGGGAGGAGGGGCCAGGTGCACACAGCGCAATTTGTGGGCACCCAGCACTTCACTAAGTGCAATTAAGTGTTTAATAAATGCCTTTTGATTAAATTCAGCATCATCCTAAGCAAGCAAAAGCCACTCTGCTCAATCTCCCTGATTAGATGTATTTTTCCCCTGGAAGAAGTTCAGGTGGCACCCGTGCTAAATGCAGCACGTTGTTTTAGCAAACGGCATAATGAGGCTCCAGTTCATCTTTGCTAGAGATGGGATAATCACCCTCACACCTGTCTCTCAACCCCACCTCTACGCTTTTGAACTGTCACATGCCTGGAATCTGAGACCCTACCTTCTGGTCAATGTATGAGTTACTTTTCTTGTCTTGGAGGCAGACTACGGGCAGAAGTAACTTAAAGAAGGAGGGCTTATTTTGGCTCCTGGTTCATAAGCACAGTCCACCATGGCAGGGTACTCGCTCAGCAGGAGCTGCAGGCAATTACATTGTTACCTTGTCTCCACAGGCAGGAAGCACAGGGGGTGGAGCTGGTGCTCACAGGAGATAAAGCTGGTAGTCAGCTCACAGGGAATGAGGGATGTAGCTCATGCTCAGCTGTCAGGGGATAGAGCTGCGCTCAGGCCCTTTGCCTGCATGGTGGTGCCCATATTTGGGGTGAGCCTTCCTATTTGATTCTAATCTAAACGCTCCCTCTACACCTCCCCAGAGGCTTGTCTCCATGGTGATTCTAAAGCCCATCAAGTTGACACTGGAGATTAATCACCACAATCATATGGTTATGCAACCCCAGAGCCAAAGAGGCTGAGAAGCTGAGGCTTATGGGCAAGACTGCCAAGTGCCTTGTGGCTCATTGTTGTCACCCAACACCTCCCAGCACAGGGTGAGTAGATAGTTCTGCACAAGAGGCTCTCAGAAGTAACCCACATTTTTCTTCAGTGGCCTGCCATCGCTCTTCTGCCAGAAACCAGTCGACGCTGGATGTTTATACATGCTTCAGAATTTCCTGAGGGGTTGGGGAGGAGCTCAGGGTCTTCACCTGTTGCTGGCTTCCTGGCTCTGTCCCATTCTCTCCTCCATATTTCTCTAATTTGCTAAAAACCCAGAGGAACATTTCTCCTTGTTTTCTGTACAGATGTGTAGGTCACATTTTGTTATCTGAGCAATTAGTTCCTCAATGCCCTGACTCTTCCCCGAATAGTTTATCAAAATGTATGTTATTGTATTTTTGTTGATACAGGATCTCATGTAACCCAGGTTGGACTCCAACTAATTAGGTGGCCAAGGATAACATTGAACTTCTGATCCTCCTGCCTCCACTTGCCATTAAGTACTGGGATTGTAGGTGTGTTACCAACCCCCTTGGGCCCTCCCCACAAGTATTTCTTCCCTACAAAGGAATAACTCTTTTTTTCCTTTTTCTTATTATATATTATTCGTTCATAATAATGTTTCATTATGACATTTTCATGCATAAATGTAATGTATTAGATCATACCCTCCCATTAGCTTTGCTCCCACTCCCTGTTCCCTTACTTTCCCCCAAATGATCCCCATTTTACTCTCACAGATGTGTGTGTACTCACTCTCACTTCCTGCTCTCCTCGTTCCTCTTTTCTCTTTGTTTTTTTTTTTAACATTTTCTTTCTTTTTTTTGCCAGGCGTGGTGGCTCACACTTTTAATCCTAGCACTTGGGAGGCAGAGGTAGGTGGATCTCTGTGAGTTCTAGGCCAGCCTGGTCTACAAAGGGAGTCCAGGACAGCCAGGTCTCTGTTACACAGAGAAACCCCCTGTCTTGAAAAAACAAAAAGCGAACAAAACCAAACCAAACCAAAAAACTTTCTTTATTACTGTGCATGGGCAGGGTGGGGTGGAGGACTCAGGAGAGTATTAGGCGCACATGTGGAGATTAGAGGACAACCTCAGGATCAGTCCTCTTCCTTCACCATTTGGGATCATCTGCTGAACTTTAGCCAGGCTCTGTGATGTTACAATTCCTCCACCTCTTTACATCGCTCTCTACTGAGCACTCTGCCCCTGCCCCTTCCTAGATTCAAGCAATGGAGTCAGGGCAGGCTATGATTCACATTGTGTGATTTGGGGACTGGCCTGAAGCTAAAACACCATTAAATTTGCCCAAAGCCCGTAGACAGTTAGTGCTGCTGTTTGCATGATTCCCACTGAGCGGCGCTGTTCCCCTGTTAGTCAGACGGAGATAACTCAGCGGTAAACTCAAAATTTCAGTTCATGGCTAAGCCCTTGAGATGGATGTTCATGCTTCCTTTTAGTGGTATATTTGAAGGGCTTTTTAAGCGGCTTCTAAGAAAGTGAAGTGAGCTAGCTATTCTTTGAAAAGAACTTAGTGTCGCACTTGGTGATAGGTAGATTGAGCTAAACGTCCAAAGACAGAATTTAATTAATTTTTATCTTTCACTATGTAGTCCAGGCTAGTGTCGAACTATGTAGATCAAGCTGGCCTCAAACTTGGGTAATCCTCCTGCCAAGTGCTGTTATTGCAGCCTCACTACCACATCCAAAGATGGAATTTTAAAATGTAAGAGTTCTGCGGGACAGAGTAAGACATTCTTAAAGCCGAGGTATGGGGCTAGAAAGATGGCTCAGTGGCTAAGAGCACTGGTTGCTTTTCCAAAGGACCCGGGTTCAAATCCCAGCACCCGCATGGCAGTTCACAGTTTTCTGTAATTGCCGGGCATGGTGGTAAGTCCTTTAATCCCAGGACTCGGGAGGTGAGGCAGAGGCAGGTGGATCTCTGTGAGTTCAAGGCTAGCCTGGTCTACAAAGTGAGTCCAGGGATACACAGAGTTGAGGAGGAGACTTCTACTACCAGTCTCAATCCCACATTGGTCACCATGGCCACCAAGGCTAGATGTTTGAACACCACATTACCAGTCACCTTATGTCTGCATGGTCTTACCATGAGGGAACAGAAGCATGAAGCCAGGGAGAACAATCAAAATTCCTTACCTGTGGCTTTGAGAAAAGATAGTCTAGGTGACTTTACTTTCCCCTTAACAAGAAGACCAGGAGAAGAGAGTTGATATTCATTGCAGACATGCTAATAGCAAGTGTTGATATAGTAAGGGATAGGACACCTGTTTTGCAGAAAAGAAAACCAAGACTTAGATAAGATAGGTGCTCTGACCAATCCGAGCTCCAGCAAAATATAAACTCAAGTAAGAGCAAAGTCCTAGGCTTCTCACTATCTGTGAAGGTGTGGTGGTTTGAATGAGAATGGCCCCCACAGGTTCTGCTGGTTGAATACTACATCAGCAGTTGGTGGAACTGTTTGGGAAGGATTAGGAGGTGTGGCCTTGTTGGAGGAGGTTTGTCCCTGGGGGCTAAGCTTTGAGGATTCATAAGACTAGCACGGTTCCCAATGTGCTGTCTCTGTGTTTCTGTTTCGTGAATCTGGAAATGAGCTCTCAGTGGCTGCTCCAGTGCCTTGTCTGCCTGCCTGGTGCCATGATCCCCCACCATGATGGTGACGGTCTCCCATCCCTCTGGAACTGTAACCCCATATATAAACACTTCCTTCTATAAGTTGTCTTGGTCCTACTGTTTTACCACTGCAATAGAAAAGGTGAGTTTTTCTTCATTTTTTAAAAAATGTGTGCGTGTGTCTGCGTATGTAGGTCAGAGGACTTCTGGTATCATCCTCAGAAACACTGTTTATGTCCCTTGAGATGGGATCTCTCATTGGACTGAAGCTTATCAATTAGTCTAGAATGGCTGACATGTGAGGCCCAGGTCCTCCCGTTTCTGTGTCCCCAGTAGAGTTTATAGTGCATGCCACCATGCCCAGCACTTTTACATGGGTTCGGGGGATCCACTTCAGGGCCTTTACTGACAGAATTATTTCCCCAGACTTTGTGTTTATTAGCTTATGGTAATTGTATGAACCAACGAGTTTTATTGTTTGATTTGTTTGTTTCTTTGTTGTTGTTGCTGTGAAATAGGGTCTTTCTGTGTAGTCTTAGTTGTCCTGGAATGTTAGGGGTTGGTTTGTTGCTGGTATTGATATATATATATATATATATATATATATATATGACAAATATATTTGTCACCATATAGTATACAAATGTTAAATTATGAACCTTAAGATCTAGTTGCAGTTCAGATGAGTGCATTCTCACACACACTTGCGTTTGTTGTGTAAACCTTGCTCCCCAATTTAAAGTTAAGTATAATTAAAGTTAATAAAAAAGGCTGGAAAGTCAATAACTGGGCAGAAGAGAAGAAAGTGGGATTGAGGTTCCTGGACTTGGGGATCTCAGGTGGGAACCATGCAGAGGAAAGGAAGAAGAATCAGGAGAAGTCAGAGAAAGAAACGGATGCAGAGAAAGAACATGGCCTGATTGAGCAGATCCCCACCAGACTAGATGAATATTGGCAAGTAATTTGCAGCATATGTCTGGGAGGTAGCCAGGCTAGTTCAAAAAGTTAGTTTAGAGGCACCTGCCCACTTATTGTGCTTTAAAGCTATAAATAACTCAGTCTCCCTGTGTCAATTATTTGGGAGTTAGCTAGTTTAGAAAAATATAAAAATTAATAAACTTTCTACAACTCGATCTGTAAACCAGGCTGACCTCGAACTCACAGAGACCGGCACCTGTCTCTGCCTCCTAAATGCTGGAATTAAAGGCATGAGCTACCGCCTCCCAGTTATTTGGGTTTTTTGTTTGTTTGTTTGTTTGTTTTGTTTTGTTTTTTTGAGACAGGGTTTCACTATGTAGCTCTGGGTATCCTGAAACTCACTATGTAGACCAAGCTAGCCTCAAACTCATATATGTATATATGTCTATGCATATATTCATGCATTGTGTGGGGCCTGGTGCCCAGGGAGACAGAAGAGGTGGTTGGATCCCTAGAACCTGAGTCATAGGTGCTTGTATACAACCATATGGATGCTGGGAACCAAACCTTGGTCTTCTGGAAAAACAGCCAGTGCTCTTAACCACTGAGCTGTCTCTCCAATCTTCTGCTTTGTCTTCGTTTTGTTGTTGTTGTTTTGGGTTTTGTTTTTTTGAGAAGAGTCTCACTATGTATCCCAAGCCAGAAAAAAACCATTGTATGATGCAGGCTGGCCTCAAACTTGTGTGGATCCTCCTAGTTTGGCCTCCTAAGCATTGGAATTACAGGTACACCATCAAACCAGGCAAAATAATGGGTTTAATTGTGACAAACACTCGTGTGTGTGTGTGTGTGTGTGTGTGTGTGTGTGTGTGTGTGTCTGTGTGTGATGTTTATTCATTGGTATTTCAGACAGAGTCTCCCTACATAGCCCTGGGACTCACTCTATAGACCAGGCTGCCGTTGAACTCATAGAGAGCTGCCTGCTGTCTCCTGAGTATGGGGCCGATGCCATACCCCATCACTGCCAGCCACTGTCTCTTGCATACAGTGTACTTTGAACACAGGAAATGGCTGTCTCTATTAGGAGAAAATGTTTTCAGCTTTCTGAAATTATGTTTTTAAGATTTTATTTTTTTTAATTTATGTGCATGAGTATGCATGTCTATGTCATGTGTGTGAAGAGGTGGCTACATGTCAACAGAAGGCATTAGACCCCTTGGACCTGGGGCTATAGGCAGCTGTAAGTTGCCCAACATGGGCTGGGAACCAAACTTGGGTCCTCTGGAAGAGCTTAATGGCTGAGCTGTCTTCCCAATCCTTTCTGAAATTATTTTGAAATTGCAAGATTGCAACAACATAATAAGGTTGCTACATTGTTGAAGTATTGATTTTGCACATGCACTCTTTAACACTTTTCTTCAACGTTGCCTTTATAGAGAAATCCTAGATGACAGCATTTTTATTAGATTTATTCACTTTATTTTATGTGTGAGTTGTTTGCCTGCATATATATATATATTCATGTGTGTGTGTACCATGTATGTGCTTGGTACTCATAGATGTCAGAAAGGGCGCTGGATCCCCTGGAACTGGAGTTATGGATAGTTGAACCACCCTGTGGTTACTGGGAATCAAGTCCAGATCCTCTGAAAGAGCAACACATACTCTGAACCTCAGAGCCATCTCCCAGTTCCACAAGACTGAAAAATTTAGGATGAATAAGAAGCGATGAAAAACAGGTTCACTTAAGATTTTAAGTACTGGCCTTTTTTTTTCCTCTCGTATTTCAACTGATATATCCAAATAATTACAAATTTTAGGGAGTTTCATTGTTTGCTCTAGGGAAAGAGATGCAGCAATTTTACACGAGAATATATCCACATAATACAAATGGAAGAATCGTTTTGGGGTTCAGTCCTCATGCTTTCTTTAATTTCCTATAAGGTTAATAAAGGAGGTAGAGAGATGGCTCCGCAGTTAAAAGCACTAGCTACACTTACAGAGGACTTAGGTTTGATTCCAAGGACCCACATAGCAGCTCACAAACATCTGTAGCTCCAGTCCCATGCATAAACCTTTTCTGACCTTTGAGGAAACCAGGTACACATGTGGTGCCCAGACATACATGCAGCCAAAACATCCATGCACATAAAAAATAAAACAAACTAAAAGATGGAAGAAAACTTGCCTCCTGGAGAGGATCCATAGAATTATCACTATTTTAAATCTAAATTTGTGAGTTTGACATACTTGGGGGTATCTGGTACCTCTATACATATCCTTACCTGGTTTAGAGAGCATGCATGGGTGCCTGCATGGCATAGTGCATCCATGTGGGTGTGTGTATGTGTGTGTGTGTGAGTGTGTGTGTGTGTGTGTGTGTGTGCGCGCCACAATAGAAATCCAGAAGAGGGCATTGGATCCCCTGGAGCTGGAGTTCCAGGCAGTTGTGAACCCCCCTTGTGGGTGCTGGAAGCCAAACTCCAATCTTCTGAAAGAGCAGCAAATGCACTTAACAAGCAAGCCCTCTCCCCAGCCCCACCCTTAGCAATATTGATGAGCTTTTTCAGGACTCACCCCTCATAATTAGTTAACAGTGACAAGATGAATCAAAAGCAAAGTTGTTTGGACTCTAGTATTAATAAACACTCTCTCTTGCTTCATCTACATATGAAACAACATTTAAGATTTCTTGTCACTTGCTTCTAAAAGAGGAAGGAAAGGGAAATGATTTGCAAGTATTTGAAATATGGTGTTTATATTTAGATTAAGGTTGAATCTCACATTTCTGCAGTTTCTATGGCTTGGGGAGGAAAGATTTGACTAGTTGCTGTTACTCCAATTGACAAAAAGCCTTCGACTTGGGGGAGCGAAGATGGCGGCGACCTACACTGACGCATTCTGAACGCGGGAAAAAAGAGCCATAAAAAACACAGAGTTACTGGGCACTGTGCAAAAACCGGAGGGGCTAGACCCCCCCCCCCCCGGGAACGCTCACAGCTCCCAAGGGACTGTTAAAAGTCCCAGGGCAAGGCTCTCCCCATCTCTCACAGACACGGAGGCCACTAAACCGGGGACTCGGGAACTCCCATTTGGAGAGGCGCCTGGTAAGATCGATCCCAACTTACAGCAGACAGAATCAGGGTCCACTTGGCCATAGATCGCTGGCCTATTGGGCTCCCCACACATCAGGCTGAACTTATACCCACTTAGAAAAGGTTGCGAGATAGTGGAAGCCTTAGCAAGGAACAAACAGGGGGCTCAGCGGGTGGTCCGCAGCAGCCGCTTGTAAAGCGGAGGGCGGGAGTTTCCGAGAGAGCGCAGGAAGCAGGGAACACAAAAGCAGGCGGGAGCGGCCAAATCTCCCACACTCAGGATAGCGCAGCTGGGGAGAGAGCACTGCTGGCAGGGCCAAATTCCCGCCAGTCCACGGCAGGTCATCTAGGGAGAGAGACAGGCGTGGGTGGGACCAGGGGTCCGTGCACCCACGGCGGAGCTGCTGGGACGAGAGGTGCACTCAGGCAGCCGGAGGATCTGGGGCTTGGGGTACCCACGGGACCGTGGCGGCGCAGACAAGAAGGGAATTAGACACAGGGTCCAGCCCTGTGGCGAGAAGACTAGAGAGAAACCAGAAATCGGGACCATAGCTGTATCCTGGAAAATCCAGACATATCAGGTGTGGAGCCAGACCCTGTCAGCCTCCGGGAAGACAAACAAAGCCCACAGAATTTGTGCCTGGGCAAACAGGCCCATATCATCAGAACCATTACAGGCTGATAACTCAGAGTGCAACATAGAGAAGTCTGAATTGGGAGCAGTGAAACAATCCTGGTTCATTACTCACAACCTGGGAATACGCTGCACCAGATCACAGTGCCTCTGGCCATTAAAATCACAGTGACCTTGAAATCCCCCTGTAAGCAACGACAGATAGCCAAGTAACTCGTCCCCTGCACCAAATCATCCACTGTGGTTCCAAACACAGAAAACAGACAGCTAAATGCATCCAATGGTGAAAGGTCAAAAAAAAAAAAATAGAAATCAAGGAATTATGACTGCAACAAAGCAGAACCACCCTAGCTCACCCAATTCGGATGACCACACACCAACAGAAACACATGAAAACATTGACAACTCTGCAGTATGGAAAGTGATAGAGTCCCTGCAAGAAGAACTTAAATCTATGAAGGAATTCAAGGAAACCACAATTCTACAAATCAAAACAAGGAACAACACCATTAAAGAGCTCCAAGCCAAGGTGACAGAGCTTGAACAGGAATGGGAAAAAGCCATGAAAGATTTTCATACAAAAACAAGCAAGCTGGAGAAGGAAAAATACAAAACGAACAAAACCATACAAGACATGAAAATAGAAATAGAAACAATAAAGAAAACACAGTCAGAGTTAAAAGAGGAAGTGGAGAACCAAGGGAAGAGAACAGGAACTACGGATGTGAGTATCAACAATAGGATGCAAGAGATGGAAGACAGGATCTCAGGCATGGAATATTCAGTGGAAGAAATCAGTACATCATCCAAAGAAAATGAGAAGGCTAAAAAATCTCTCACCCACAACATCCAAGAAATCAAGGACTCATTGAAAAGACGGAACCTAAGAATTATAGGTATAGAGGAAAGAGAAGACTCCCGACTCCAAGGTCCAGGAAATATCTTCAACAAAATCATAGAGGAAAACTTCCCAAACCTGAAAAAAGAGATGCCAATAAAAATCCAAGAGGCATACAGAACACCAAACAGATCAGACCAGAAAAGAAACTCCTCTCGCCACATAATAATTGAAACCCCAAATGTACAGAACAAAGAAAGAATATTAAAAGCTGTAAGAGAAAAAGGTCAAGTCACATACAATGGCAGACCCATCAGAATTACACCTGACTTCTCCCCAGAAACGATAAAAGCTAGAAGGGCCTGGTCAGATATACTACAAGTCCTGAGAGATCATAGATGCCCAGCCAGACTACTTTACCCAGCAAAACTCTCTATCAACATAGATGGAGAAAACAAGATATTCCATGACAAAATTAAATTTAAACAATATCTACCCACAAACCCAGCCCTACAGAAAATCCTAGAAGGAAAATCCCAACCCAGAGAAGAAAACTCAACCCAAGAAAACAAAGGGAATAGAAAACCCATTAGCAACTAAATCAAAAGAGGAACAGAACCACCGCCTATACCAAACTAATGGGAAATAACAACCCCAGGTCACTAATATCCATCAACATCAATGGACTCAACTCCCCAATAAAAAGACATAGGTTTACAGAGTGGATCCGCAAGCAAGACCCTTCCATATGCTGTATACAAGAGACACATCTAACTATAAAAGATAGACACTGCCTCAGAGTAAAGGGTTGGGAAAAGGTTTTCCAAGCAAATGGACCCAGGAAGCAAGCTGGAGTAGCCATCCTAATATCAAACAAAACAGACTTCCAACTGAAGTTAATGAAGAAAGACAAAGAAGGGCACTATATACTCATTAAAGGGAATATTCATCAAGAGGAAATTTCAATACTGAACATCTATGCCCCAAATACAAAGGCACCTACTTTCGTAAAAGAAACACTTCTAAAACTTAAAGCGCACGTCGATCACAACACATTAGTAGTGGGAGACTTCAACACCCCACTCACAACAAAGGACAGATCATCAAGACAGAAGACAAACAGAGAAATATTGAGTCTAACAAAGATCATGAAACAAATGGACCTAACAGATATCTACAGAACGTTTCACCCAAACACAAAGGAATACAAATTTTTCTCAGCACCCCACGGAACTCTCCAAAATCGACCACATAGTTGGTCACAAGGATAGTCTCAATAGATACAAGAAAATTGAAATAACATCTTGTATCTTATCAGACCACCACGGAATAAAGCTGGTTCTTCAACAGCAAAAGAATCAAAAGAAAGCCTACACACACATGGAAATTGAACAGCTCCTTACTGGATGACCACTGGGTCAGGGAAGAAATAAAGAAGGAAATCAAAGACTTCTTAAAATCCAACGACAATGAAGACACAACATACCCAAACCTATGGGATACATTGAAAGCTGTGCTACGAGGAAAGTTCATAGCACTAAGTGCTTTCAAAAAGAAAATTGTGACAGCTCATATTAGTGAACTAACAGCTAAGCTGGGTGAATTGGAAAAAAAAAGAAACAAACACTCCCAAGAAGAGCAGAAGGCAGGAAATCATCAACCTTAGGGCTGAAATCAACAACTTAGAATCAAAAAGAACTATACAAAGAATCAATGAAATCAAGAGTTGGTTCTTTGAGAAAATCAACAAAATAGACAGACCCCTAGCCAAATTAACAAAAGGCAAAGGGAAAGAACACAAATCAACAAAATCAGAAATGAAAAGGGAGAAATAACAACAGACATTGAGGAGATCCAGAAAATATTCGGGCATTACTTTAAAAATCTATATTCCACTAAATTTGAAAACCTAAGCGAAATGGACAATTTCCTCGATAAATTCCACCTACCAAAACTAAATCAAAATCAGATTAACAGCTTAAACAGCCAAATAACACCCAACGAAATAGAAACAGTTATTAATAATATCCCAACCAAAAAAAGCCCAGGGCCAGATGGCTTTAGCACGGAATTCTACCGGACCTTCAAAGAGGAACTAACCCCATTACTTTTCAAACTCTTCCACCACGTAGAAACAGAAAGATCACTGCCAAACTCATTCTATGAGGCCACTGTAATTCTGATTCCTAAACCACACAAAGACCCAACAAAGAAAGAGAACTTCAGACCAAACTCCCACATGAACATAGATGCAAAAATACTTAATAAAATACTAGCAAACTGAATTCAAGAACACATCAAAAGTATCATACACCATGATCAAGTAGGCTTCATCCCAGGAATGCAGGGATGGTTCAATAAACGAAAGTCTATCAATGTAATTCACCACATAAACAAGATGAAAGAAAAAAACCACATGATAATCTCGCTAGATGCAGAAAAAGCATTTGACAAAATCCAACACCACTTCATGCTAAAAGTTCTGGAGAGAACGGGCATACAAGGACCATACCTCGAAATAATAAAGGCAATATACAGCAAGCCAGTGGCCAACATCAAATTAAATGGAGAGAAGCTTGAAGCATTTCCTCTAAACTCAGGGACAAGACAAGGATGTCCACTTTCACCATATCTCTTCAATATAGTACT
>CAJQZJ010032178.1:10640890-10656700 GCA_907164525.1 Lophiomys imhausi | reverse complement strand
TCAAGAGGGTGTTATAGATCTAAGAAGATACTCTTAAAAGTGTGTTGAAAGATAGTATGAATGTTGAGTCACATATAGACCTTTAAACTCATGGAGGTGGGTAGATAGTAGAATGTTAAAGTCAGGGGCCAAATAGGTATAAACTGAACATTGGGAAGGTATACTGGGCCAATTTAATCTCATAAATGTGGCATAATTATATCTATTGTTTTGTATAATACTTACTGTTATAAGAGAAGGAACCAGCTGTTGGACTGAAAGGGGAAACCTCTGGAGGGAAGAGGGTGGAAGGGCGGGTTGGGAAGGGGGAATAGGGAGGGGTTTGTTACTGAGATGTAACTTGAAGAAAAAAAAAATAAAGTATTTATAAAAAAAAAAAAAAAAAAAAAAAAAGCCTTCGACTTTCTACTTTTTTTTTTTTCAAATATTCACATGTGTGTTTGAGTATGAGTGCATATCCCATACATACAGGAGTCCCGGGAGGATCACAAGAGGCATCAGGTGCCCTAGAACTGGAGTTGTGCGTGCTGACTGTGAACCCCCGTCCTCTCCAAGAGCACTGAGTGCTCTTTACTGCCAAACCATCTTTCCAGTCCTGTACTTTCTACCTTTATTTCCTGAGCATTTTTTTCATACTACCAGAAAGACAACTTACTCTTTGCTCTCTGCATCTTGTTTTCACATGTGACATGACCCCCCTGCCATGCAGTGATGGACTGTCTCCCCTCAACTTTCATTAAGACCTTTGGTCTAGCAGGAACAAGAGCAACAGTGGCACTACTTGGCAACTGGTCAGAGACATGAATGCTTGGGTTCTGCTTCAGATCTTTGGGGGTGGGGGTGGCTTAAAGGTGGGGGAGTGGGGATTTGTTTTATGACATGGTCTCACACAGCCCAGGCTTGCTTCGAACTTACCATATTGATGAGATCGACTTTTTTGTTTCTTTTTTTTTTTTTTTTCAAGACAGTGTTCCTCTGTGTAGCCCTGGCTGTTCTGGGACTCCTTCTGTAGACCAGGCTGGCCTCAAACATAGAGATCTGCCTGTCTCTGCCTTGCAAGTGCTGGGATTAAAGGCACATGCTACCCACTACCGGCCCCGAGACTGACTTCCTACTCCTGGTCTTTCTGCAGATTCTCCCTTCCAAGTGTGAGGATTACAGCTGTAATCCACATCAGGCCGAGACTTGACTTGAGGTCCAGCAATGGGCATTTCCCTATGCATTTCAGCCCCTAGGTAATTCTCTGCGTGTTCAAGTTTTAGTACCTAGTAATCAATTAACATGTGTTGGTAAACTTGTTAAAAGGAAAAGTTTTGTTTTGTCTTTTTGCCAAAAGTTGACCCACATCTTACATATAATTTTAAAATATGTGGAAAAAAAATCTGTGAACCATACAATTATAAATATTCTTCCTGGTGAAAAAAAAGAAAAGTAAAAACTTTCTTTTTAAATGGCTATGAAAGCCTGAAAGTTGGGAGCTAGCCTATATCCAAGCCAACACAAAGCCCTTTGGCTCTATCATAAAATATATTAAAAATCAATGCTGTAACCCTTCTTCTACTATCAGTCTAGGCTGTTAATATTTTTTACTGGGGCTAATTCTGTTTATTTGTTTCCTTGTTGTTTATTTTGTCACATTCTCTCGCAGCCCAGGCTGGCCTGAATCTCCTGCCTGCAGCTCCCAAGGGCTGGGATTACAGACTTCACCACAATCCTGGTGCTCAGGGTATTTCAGTGGCTTTGTAATCGAGTTCTTTGTTTCAGTCCCAATTCTCATCCCAGGGCTGTTTTCTATACATTAGTCACAGTGATCTGTAAGAAGCAAAAATCAAATTACGATGTTCTTTTGTTCAAAATGCTCAAATGGCTTTGCCCTCGCACTGAATAAAATCAGACTCTGTTCTGGGCCTTTCAGGTCATGAGACATTTCATCACTTACTTTAGTCTCAAAAGTTCTAGCTCTCCACCCACGGGATTCTTACAGAGGCATGAGGTCCTAGGGCATTTGGATAAGGCATTTAAGGTAACACACCTTAGAACTGACTACTGAGGAAAAAAACCCCTGAACTTTCACATTTCAAAACGAGACTCTACAGAGAGAGGGAAGTAACTAACCAAGCCCATCTGCTTTTAAAGTTTGAGGTAACCACGTACTCACACCCACATCCACTCCCACCACCATGGCACAAGGGCCCAAATCAAGACCTTGCACATGCTAGGCAAACACTTTGCCACTGAAGGACATAATGAGACTATTTTGCCCAGCAGTGGCAGCATACGCCCTTAGTTCCAGCTAGTTAGTTTTTCTTTTTGAAACAGTGTCTAGTGAGATAGCCTAAGCTAACCTTGAACTTGCTACAGAACTCAGGATGGTCTTGAATTCACAGTACTCTTGGCTCAGCCTTATGAGTGCTGGGATCACAAGCCAATGACACCATGACCGGTTTTGTCTTTTTTGCTTTATTTATTGCTGTCCTTATTGGCTAGTACCTTGATTTTTAAAATTTAATAAATGGAAACACTGATCATATCTACCTTACAAAGTTGTAGAAAATTATAAATGAGCTGGAGGTACACATGAGATGCTTACAGGCTTTTTTTAAATTTAATTTTATTTTTGAGACAGGGTCTCTCGGTGTAGCAGTGTGTGTCCTGGAACTCATCCTGTAGACCATACTGGCCTTAAACTCAGAGATCCACCTGCCTCTGCCTCCCATGTGCTAAATTAAAGGCATGTGCCAGCACTGCAGGGTTTACTTAAAATTATTCTTAATGCATAGTAGGCATTTCATGAATTTTTACCTAGTATTAAGAGAATAATAGCCTCTTGAGCATTGCCATTGGTAACTGACTGACTTTGTTTCAAGCAGATGCTATATTTATGTACCTGCATTGGTGACCGGTGGCCATTTACACAGGCTGTGACAAGAAAGGACAAGTTTATCTTTGAGAATGTTGATGGAGAGTAACACATCATTCTGCAATCCCCCTAACTGTAGCCATAAGGTTATTGTGTGATTCAAATGCTGATTTCTGTGCCCCCCATATCTGGTTGCAATTCTTGTTCTGAGAATCTACTGACTCAATGTTATGTTAACACTGTTCCCCATAGTTGTCCCCTGATATGCCAAAAAAGGCAGTTTCAGCAGTCACTAATCAGGGGAGAGAACAGGGCTGGACTTCCTGCACCCACATGGCAGTTCACAGCTGTCTGTAATGGCTGCGTGTGGTGGTGCACACCATTAATCCCAACACTTGGGAGGCAGTGGGAAGCAGATCCCTGTGAGTTCAAGGGTAGCCTGGTCTACAAAGTGAGCCCAGGACAGCCAGGAATACACAGAGGAAACCCTGCCTCGAAAACCCAGAAAAAAAAAGAAAGAAAGAAAGAAAGAGAAAAAGTAATAACTGCTCAGTTCTTTTGTTGTGAAACTTGTTTAACAAATAATATAATAGTCTCAATTATTTGGATGATAGCCAGGTTAAGAGAGAACTTGTGAAACAACTAATATAATATTAAATCTAATATAACATTACATTAACCTAAATAGGGTTGGTAAGAAGGCTCAGTGGGTATAGGTAAAGGTGCTTGGGACATATTCCTGTGTTCAATCCTGAGAACCTAAATAAAGGTGGGAGTAGAGAACTGATTTCACAAAGAGGTGGAGGTGGAGAAATTGCATGTGCACAAAATGTAGATTTCCCCTTACAACACATCACTTGAGTGTGTCCAAAGTCTCAGAAGTCAGACCAATTTATGTTCTCCTTCAAAAGGATCTTTATTTTTTTCATTACATTTTTTTTCAGTGGTAGCACACTCCTTTGATCCGAGCACTCATGGGCAGAGGCAGGTGGATCTATGTGAATTTGAGGCCCGCCTGGTCTAGAACAAGTTACAGGACAGTTGGAACTACACAGAAAGTCCCTTTCTCTAAAAGCCAAAAAAATTCATATAACATATTTTGATCATATTTTCCCCTCCCCCAACTCCTCCCATATCCTCCCAACCTCTCTACTCACCCAACTTCATGTTCTCACTCTCTCTTTTCCAAAAACAAAACAAAGAATGCACGAGAACACAGAATCCATTTTGTATTGGCCAACTACTTCTGGTCATGGGGTCTTTCCTGGCATGTGGTTGATATACCCAATGACACTCGATTGGAGAAAACTGATTTTCCCTTTCCCAGCAGGCATCGATTGCAAACAACTTCTTGGTTCGGAGTGAGACACCATGTACACTTCCTTCTCTCGGTGCTAGGACCCAGTCTGGCATGAGCCTGTGGAGAACTTGTGCATGCTGCCACAGCTTCAGTGTTCGTATGTATATTGGTCCTGTTGTGTCGCAGGAAAAACACTCTTTCCTTGGAGTCATTTACCACCCTTGGCTCTTACAATCTTTACATCTCCTCTTCTGCATATATATATATACATATATATATATATGTATATATATATATATATATATATATATATCCCTGAGCTCAGGGGAGACAAGTTGAATGAAGACATCACATTTAGGGCTGAGTGTTCCAAGGTCTCTCAGTCTCTGCACATTGTCTTTGTGTTAATTACCAACTACTGCAGGAGGAAGCTTCTGATGAAGTTTGAGCAATGTCCTGATTTCTCTCTTGAAAAAGAAAGAGTGAAAACATGAAGTTGGGTGGGTAGAGAGAGGTAGGGAGGATCGGGGAAGAGTTAAGGGAGGGGAAAGAAAATGCTCAAAATACATTTCCAATAATGCAAAAGGATCATGAAAAATTGTTTGGAAGTTCTGGCTGGAGAGCTAAGCTAGTTCTATACCCTTAACCCCGAACAGAATGGAGGAAATGGCTCAGTGGGTATGATCACTTGCTCTGTAAGCGTGAGGACCTTAGTTCAGATACCTAGTACCCTTGCAAGAAGATGGGTGTGGTTGTGTGTGTCTATAATCCCAGTGCTGTGGAGGACAGAGACAGAGGATCACTGGGATTTGCTGCCGGCCACTTACCTCCTGTTTCCATAAAGTACCCTGTCTCAAGGGAGTACAGCAGAGGCTGATAGAACAGGATTCTACATGGTCTTCTGTAGCTTTCACATATGCATGCATGGTACATATCTTGAAGCACACTTGCATGTTCACCACACACACACACACACACACACACACACACACACACACACACACACACCAAATCCCCAAATCCCCAAAAGGGTTATCCTCTTTCACTGATCATGGACCATGAGAGGCACACACATGGGGCAATGAAGGAAGGAGGGGACATCAGCCAAGTCAGCCAGATCAGCTCAATCAATCCAGGCTGTCAACCGGGTGACGGCAAGATTGTCCTCATATCTTTTTTTTTTTTTTTTTGAGACAAAGTCTTACTATAAGGCTGGCATTGAACTCAAGGTCTTCCTGTGTTCATATACCAAGTGCTGGGAATATAGTTGTATGCTGCCATACTCGACTCATATTCAACTTTAATTTTGGGTTAGAATATTGATACTACTATTATTATTATGCTGCACATTATTAAATAATAGGGCTGGAAATATGACTCAGTGATTAAGAGCATGTACAACTTTTTCAGATGGCAAGAGTTTGGTTTCCATATCCATACTGAGCACTCACAATTGTCTATAACTGAAACTCACAGGGATCTGATGCCTTCTAGCTTCTGTGAGCACCTGTACACCCATCTCTCTCTCTCTCTCTCTCTCTCTCTCTCTCTCTCTCTCACACACACACACACACACACACACACACACACACACACTTGAAAAAAAGAAAAGGATTAGCAAAGAGTTCATTTTCACAAGATACTTTGTCTGGCATAGGGACTGACTTAGGGATAGCTTTCTTTGTTTGAGTGCCAGTGCAACACAACTGAGACCCATACCAGCACACTTAGGAAACCCCATCCTGCCATTCTGCAATATGGCAAGGATTCAAAAAGATCTCCATGTGCTGCTTGGGGAACAAAGAGAAAGGTAAGCCATGCAATCAGCGGCTAACAAGCGAAGGACAGGGAGTGTGTTGTTAGAATAATTAAAGGTCCATTTTGGAAGGCCATTAATAATTTAGCTTTGTAACAAGATTTGTCTCTGGCATTTGTTTCAGCAGGAAACACTGGATTCTAGGAAGGGGGACATCTGGCTTGGTGCACTATGAGGACAGTAATGAGAATGAAGTCCAATTTCAGTACTGTCCCATTTCCTAAACATTGCCCTATCGTGTAAAAGTACCTTTTATTTTCCTGAAGTAATTGTTGTCTCAGAGGCTTACTGCCTCCATCTGCTAACCTTGGC
The DNA here is from genome assembly GCA_907164525.1 of Lophiomys imhausi. Lineage (NCBI taxonomy): Eukaryota > Metazoa > Chordata > Mammalia > Rodentia > Muridae > Lophiomys > Lophiomys imhausi. The sequence continues at coordinate 10,650,412 of CAJQZJ010032178.1, read as the reverse complement.
CTAATCCTGGAAGCTTTTAGCTTCTGTACAATCTTATCTCTGCCTGAGATATTTTCAACCTCTGAGACTTTCTGCTGAATAAACTCACCATTTCTAGTTCTTTCTGGACTCTGGCTGGCTGGTTCAACTCAGCTATTCTAGATCAAACTCCTCTCCAAGCTGACTGATTCCAACTGGCTTCTCTCATGGCCTGTGACTGAATTGGTCTGCTTGGCCTCAAACTAACTCTAGCAATCTGTTCTAATTTTCTGGCTCTTTCTCATCCTCTGGCTCATTCTCTCTTCACCTGTGTCTAGCTGGTTCTCTCTCTTCAACCTGTCTCTGTAAAACTCTCCTGGTAAAACTGCCTCTGAATTCCACCAACTGAACAGCCACAAACTCAATTCCTCTGTATGCCTCTGACCTCACTGACTCAATTAAAGTGACTGAACAGAATTGACTAGAACTCAGAGATCTGCACGCCTCTGTCTCCTGAGTGCTGGAATTAATGTCCTGTACCACCATGCCTGGACCTAAGCGTTTCTTTACCTGAAACTTGCCCTATATCAGGCTGGTCTTGAACTCAGAGATCTGCTAGCCTCTGTCTCCTGGGACTAAAGGTGTGTGTGTATTCCAGCAGGATCACATAAATCTAGAAGGTCTTTGGATGTGATCTCTTGCCAGAGCAGCCCTGTCCTGAATAATTTTAATTTTCAGGGGAATTTTATCTCTATATCCACACACCTTTCTTTCTACTTTTCCTTCTTTTTCTCCCTTCCATTTCTTCTTTTCAAAATTAGCTTACAAAATAACAAGGATCATTACGGTGCACACCGCACGTTGTAGGTCAGAGGACACCTCCCAGGAGTCAGTCCTTCTTCCATTGTGGGTTGCAGAGCAGAGGGAGCTCTGGAGCTCTCTGGTCAGGTGTTGAACCTGCTGAGTCATCTCACCGGCATGCAAGCTCATCAGAGCTCTCTGGTCAGGTGTTGAACCTGCTGAGTCATCTCACCAGCATGCAAGCTCATCAGAGCTCTCTGGTCAGGTGTTGAACCTGCTGAGTCATCTCACCGGCATGCAAGCTCATCAGAGCTCTCTGGTCAGGTGTTGAACCTGCTGAGTCATCTCACTGGCATGCAAGCTCATTCCTTACAGAGAGCATGGTAGAAAGTGGGATTTGGATGAGTATGATAACTGGAAGGATTTTGTCTGCAAGGCATGACACTGAACCCTAGCAATAGCATGTACACACACACACACACACACACACACACACACACACACACACACAGAGAGAGAGAGAGAGAGAGAGAGAGAGAGAGAGAGAGAGAGAAAATATTTCACCTATTTCTCATCTCCCACCTTCTGTCAGCCCACTGAACACCTTTGTGTTTCCAGCCATGTGGCTACCAGCGTTCCCTTTTTCTTTCCAGTGCTGGGCTGGAACTAAGACACACTGCCTGTCTTGGTGTTCTATTGCTGTGAAGAGACAGCATGACCACGGCAAACCTGTATAAAAGAAAGCGTTTCACTGGGGCTGGCTTACAGTTTCAGAGGCTTAGTCCATGATCACCATAATCGTCATCGTTGTAGGTGAGGCAGAGTCCAAATCTTTCTTAGCTTGCAGGATCAGCTACCCACCACCAGAACTCTTCACTAATGACTGGAGTTTACCGCTTTGGGCACAGATGACCATGGCATTCACAGTCACTGAAGTAGTTTTTAGTGAGGAAGACTTTTCAGAGGAAGACAAATCTGAGCAACCAAAAGGCCTTCATTAGCTGGGTGTGGTGGTAAGGCTTATAATCCTAGCCCTCAGAAGGTGGAGGCAGGATAATCCAGAGCCATTTTTAGCTACATAGCAAGTTCAAGGCCAGCCTGGACTATATAAGACCCTGTGTACAAAAGCAAACGAATAAAACAAAACAAAAAAACAATAACAATAAAACAAACATGTGCCAGTGCTCGAGAAACATGTGCCAGTGCTCGAGAAACATGTGCCAGTGCTCGAGAAACATGTGCCAGTGCTCGAGAAACATGTGCCAGTGCTCGAGAAGATGTCTCAGCCTTTAAGAGCATTTATTGTTCTTGCAGGGGAACAGGGTTCAGTTCCCACCCACCTAGTGGCTCACAGCCTCCTGAAACTCCAGTTCTGGGAATCCTCTGCAGGATTCCAAGGACACCAGGAACACACGTGGTACACACACATACATGTAGGTAAAATATACACATAAAATATAATAAATCTAATCTCTTTTGAAAACGGGAGTCTTATTATTGTAATCTTCAAGGTTTAATCCACATATACCAGATAATTAATGCTTGAGAGTTCTACATTTATTTATCCTTACAACCTTTAGCGGGTTGGGGGATGGGAGTGGGGGGGAGAAATGTACTGACTGCTTTGTCAGAAATTTAATGGCAATCAAAATTGCAATGTTCGGTGTTCTTCAAGTTTGGCTTAAAGAAAACAAGGAGCCTACACAGTCAAAACCAGTAGAAAGAAAAAAAGGTATGGTCTGGGTGTCACAGCCCACACTTTTTTATCCCAGCATGACAGATGAGTGAGTTCGAAGCCAGGCTGGTCTAAATAGTGAGGCTCTGCCTGAAAAGCAACAACAACAAAATACAGCTCTGTTTGTCGTAGTCTTTGGATGAACTGACACGAAGATTGACTAAGAACTAGCACTCAAGATAACAAAGGCTCTGTTACTGGCTGAGTCTCCGGTGTCCACTAGAGTTTTCCATCCTATCATTTAAATAATGAAGAGCTATCAGGAGAAGCAGAAGCCAAATGCCTTTATCACGCAGACACAAGCCCGAAAGGAATGAAGCCCTTGTCTGCAGAGAGCATCACTTCTGGGAGTCTAGTTTGTCATAGTTTGCCTCAAGGAGAGATTTTAAAAAGTGGTCTATGAGGGCCTGGGGGAAAGGCTACACAACCATGAGGACCCAAGTTCTGATTCCCCACTACCCCACGCAAAACCTAGGCATGTGTCTATAACCCCAGTGCTGGGGTGGGATGGGGGGTGGGGGATGGTATAGGAAGGTACTCAGGGTAGGTGGATTCTAGGGTCTTGCTGGCCAGCCAGCCTAGCCCAAAAAAATCTCCAGTAAGTCCAGTATTTACTGAGTGGGAGAGACCCTGTCTCAAAAAGTAAGACAGAAAGCAATAAAAGAAGACATCTAGCATTGACCTCTGGATTCCACACCCACAGGCACGGGCAAGTGTGTACCCTCAAGCACATGTGTATACAGACACATACACCGTTTGTTGTACTGACTGGTTTTGTGTGTCAACTTGGCACAATCTAGAGCCATCGGAGAGGAAGGAGCCTCAGCTGAGGAAATGCTTCCATGAGTTCCAGCTGTAAGGCATCTTCTCAATTAGTGTGCAATGGAAGAGGGCCCAGCCCATGGTGGGTGCAGCCGTCCCTGGGCTAAGAGACCAGGCTGAGCAAGTCATGAGAAGCAAGCCAGTAAGCAGCACCCTTCCGTGGTCTCTGCATCACGTAGAGATGTAGAATGCATGCCTAGCATGCACAAAGACCTGGGTTCAGTTTCTAGCACTACCCAAACTGGGCACGGTGACACAAATCTATAACCCAAGAGGCAGAGGCAGGAAGATCAGAAGATCCAAGTCTTACTTGGTTACACCAAAAGTTTGAGGCCAGTTTGAGCTACATTTATGAACTTGATGTGATCTAGAATCACCCACCAGCCTGCCTAGGTTGGCCTGTGGGCATGTTTTGAGAGACTGTCTTTATTGGATCAATTTAAGGAGGAAGACCCAGTCGACTGTGGGCAGCACCATTCCCTTGGTGTGAGTAGAGAAAGTGAATGAATGTTAAGCACACGTGATTCATTTTCTCTCTATGCTTTACTGCGTGTGTCCAGTTGCAAGTGCTAGCTGCTATGATTTCTACACAGTGAAGGACTACATAGCCTGGATTGACAGCTGAAATAAAACCTTTCTCCCCTAGGCTGCTTTGGATATTTTATCTCAGCATCAGCAATGAAAACAGGACACCAGCAGAGTAGGGGCATTTACTTCTCTCTGCTTTGGGACTGAATATGCAACGTGGCCGGTTTGCTTAGGCTTTCGCTGCTGTGCCTGTCCCTCCATGATGACTGTACCCTCCAAGATTGGGGACTAAATAAAACCTCCCTCCTTTTGTTGCTTCTGTTACAGCCACAAGGAAACGAACACAGCTACCAAATGACTAAGTTCCTAATATTTGCTCTCCTCTTGCACCTCTTTCATTGGTACAGCCCCCCTCATTTGGCCCTTCCCCCCACTGCATGTCCATCATTACATTTATCTATAATTTGGCAAGAATGGTCAGGTTTTATTTTTAAACTTTGCTTTGTTTTTGTTGTCGTTATTGCTTTGCCTGCTTGTCTCTTGAGGCAGTAGTCCAGGCTGGGTTCAACTTCCCTATGTAGCAGAGGATGACCCTGAACCTTATGCTCCTGCCTCCTCCTCCCAAGTGACAGAATTTTGAGTATTTCATATGCTATCTGGATGAACACAGTGTCAACTAGGGCTTTCCCATTTTTCAGTGCTATCAGTGCATTTCCTATGTGTAGAAATGGCTAATTAAATTATTTTACAGTATTTAGATTATCATTAATTGATTCGGTGGCTGTTAATCCTTAACCAGCCATTATAAATGAATACACACAGACACCATGTGTATTTTAACAAGCCTTGGCCTGAAGTGAGCAATCTTAGCCCATCTAAACTAGCTCTTCATTCTATTACCAAATATGACCCCATATATACATACGTCCCCTTGGACTTCCATTCTCCATGCTATGCTGATGTTCCTGGCCATGTGGAATGAGGTTCTTTTTTCTTTTTTTAAAAATTTATTTATTTATTACTTCAGGTTACATCTCCATCACAGTGTCCTCCTTCCACCCCTTCCAGTCCCACCCTCCCACCCTCAACCCGGTATCCCTTCCATCCCACTCCTCTGGAGTGGAGTGCCTCTACATAACAGTCCCCCACCCCAATTCAGCAGACATATGAGGGCCAAGAGCCTCCTCATACACTGGGGGCCTACAAGGCAGCACCACTAGGGAAAAGTGTCTCATTGACAGGAAAAAAAGTCTATGTTCATGTTCCCTTTGGTGCATTGGTTGTAGTATAGTTATCCTGTACTATATGGCTAAAATCCAACTATAAGTGAATAGATGCCATGTGCATCCTTCCGAGTCTGGGTTAGCTCACTCAGGATGAGCTTCTCTAGTTCCATCCATTTGGCTTCAAATTGCATGATTTCGTTGTTTCTGATAGCTGAGAAGTATTTCATTGTGTAGAGAGGTTCTTTTTTCTAACCCATGGTGTGTGTCCTCCTTCTTCCTGCTCCTGGCTGGAATGAATTAATCCTCTGTATAAAACGCAGGGTTCCTGTTCTAATCCCAGGAACTCCCATCTTCCTATACTCTTTCTGCCCAGCTAATTGGCCATCAGCAACTTTTATTAACTAATCAAGAGAATGCCTCAGAAGGGACAGTAACCAGATCTCAGCATTAAAATGAGCCTATCAGAAGCAATGTCATTAGGTCTTCGCCAACACCTATGTATCACCCTAACAGATAAAAATCCTGTTCGTTCACCTTCCCTCTCTACGGTTCTCTAAGCCTGTGTATATTACTTTCTATCCTATGTATTCTCCTCTTCCAAGAACTCTCTACTGTCTTTTCCTTATACCAATATACAAATACTATCCAAGAAAATATCAAGCACATTCACTGTCTCTGCCTGGGCAACATGGAGAATATTATGTCAGCTGACATAGATTTGTGCCCAGCTCTGCCTTTTGCAGTAGAACCTCATGGCCCTGTTCCACTGGGAGCTCAGTTTCTTCACTCATGAAATAAGACTGATAGTACCCAGCTTGGGCTTACCACCTAGGAGAAATGTGAGGTGGAGTTTTGTAAACTGCTAGGTCACATGCGATGATATGGAAGTTCAAACAGTTAAAGATCAAGAGCTACTGTATAGAATGTGATATTTATCTAGAATAGCATGCATCAAACAAAATGGTTTTTTAATTAAGAAAAAAAAAAACAACCAGACTGTAATAAAAATACCTGACTTGTGGATATACCACCCTGTTAGTCTTTGGCATTTTCTTGAGAGTTCATTCTGTGCTCAGCATCTCCGTTCATCATGACAAGTAAATCCCAGCTCCTTAAAAGTTGGCAGGCAAAATTCTTGTCTCTGGGGATATTTAAATCTTTCTTGGCTCATGATTGTTCCCTCTTGGGTGTTGAAATGAAACGATGCTTCCCAGCCTCTTGAAATAGAGCTGTAAGAAACACTGGCAGTGCTGGGGTTTTGACAAAACAATCTTCATAAATCACAGATGTATTGGGCTGTGATCACAGGGCACAGCTCTCAAGGTCTGTCTAACTTCCTACTTTAGTTTTAGACTCTATCTATTTTGATTCTCTGTCTCTTTCTCCTTTTTCTTTCCTACTTTTAATTAACTGAGGATATTGACTTGATATTTTTTCCCATGTTTTCCCCCTAATGCTTGCTTCCCTCCTCCATAGTTCTGACAGACCATCTGTCAGAATTTTGCTGGCTTTTTTGAAGCATCATGCTATTTTTTTTCCCGTTATCTGTTATTAAAAAAATATACAAATGACACACAAATATGTTGTCATTGCAAATGGTCCATACAATACTAAATTTGTAAGTGGTGGTCATAATTTATCCTGTTCCCATTCCTAATTTTTCTCCAGTGTTAACCACCACTGACAGTTTCATTCATATCCCACACTTTTTTTTTTCTGCACACATATACCATAGGAACACATACATCTGTCACACATGGACTGGTGATGTATGCTCATTTTATTGCCTTTTTATTAGGTTAGCATACAAAGTAATGGGTCTCATTATGGGATTGTGATACATATTTGTTTTCAGATTCAGCCCTCTTTCCCAATGTTATCCACCATGCCTCCTGCCCCATACTTCCACATCCAGTTTGTTTGTTTGTTTGTTTGTTTTTTGAGAGAGTCTCATGCCTGGCCTCAATCTCACTATGCAGCTGAAGATGGCCTTGCACTCCAGTCCTCATGCCTCCAGCAACTGGGTGCTGGGATTGTAGGACTATACCACCATGCCCAGCTTTTGACCTCAGTCTTTTATTGGCTGTTTAGTTTCCTATCATTACTTTATCACTCCCTGTTGTTAGTGGTTCTTTGAGATAGAAAATGATACCATCAGCTTGGTCTTGATGTGGGTCCCCCAACAACTGGAGTGGGGCCCTCTCTGACTCTTATGCCTGCCTTTGGATCTCATTCCCCTAACCAGACTGCCTTGTCTGGCCTCAGTGGGAGATGATGCCAGAGACCTGCAGCTATTTAAAGTGCCAGGGCAGGTTGGTGCCCATGGGGGACCGCCCCCTCTTTTAAGGAGAAGGGGAGGATGGGGGGAATGGACTTGAGAGAGGAAGCCTGGGAGGAGAGGAGGGAGGGTGGCTGCAATTAGTATGTAAAGTGAATAAATGAATTAATGGAAAAAAAGAAAGAAAGAAAAGAAAATGGCACCAGGAATTTATTTTTGCCTATGTGGATTTCAGAATGTATATAAAGCTGAGCAAGGTTGTTCAGTCCTGTAATTCCAGCACTTGAGCACTTGGAAAGTGAAGCCAGGAGGTTATCCATGGTCAAAAAGTAAGTTTGAAGCCAGTCTGTGCTATATTTCATGCCACCCCCTGAAAGAAAGAGAGAAAAAGTTGAACAAACTCAGTACATCATAGAATAAATCCCTAGAGCAGAAGTACAGGGTTGACTGGATCTTCTAGCATGTACACTTTCGTTCTTATTGTTGTCTTTAAGACAGAGCCCACTATTCATCCCAGGTTACCCTCAAAACTATAATCCTCCTGTCTCAGCTATCCCCAAGTGATAGTATTATACGTATGTGTCGCTGTATCTGGTTATTAATATACAGTCAACAAGGACAAATAAGTTGGGTAAAGTTTCTTCCATTAGAATACCCAGGGCTCAAATTATGGCCTGACATATCATCAGCATTCAAAATATATTTGTTTAATTACTTAAAATCAAATTACAACTTCTGTGTGCAGTGCTGAAGATTGGACCTGAAAGTTTTTCTCATATTTGTATCTATTAATTTCAAGAAATTCAGAAAGGGAATATATGTTTAATTAGTGATGAAATTATTTGATAAAATTAACATAATCCTAACTTCCAAACAAGAACCAAGAAACCATTAACACCCTGAGAACGGAAGGTAGTTTGAGAAAGAGAACATGTCCAAAAAAAAGAAAAAAAATAGCTAAGTATCTATTTAACAAAATGGTAGAATGAAGTAGTCTTTGTAAAGTCAGGAACCAAAGCATGTCTATGTAGTCTCTAATATATGATTCAACATTTTCCTGGGTATTTTAACTAAGACAGCAAGAAGTGGGATAAACTTAATGGGAGAGGGTGATGACCAAGCCTCTATTGATTGGTGATGTGACCGTTTCCCAGGTAGTCCAGGACAAATTTTGAAACCTACTTAAGTTTTTAACATAACTATAGCCCCACTGCAAAAGCCTACCTCAGGCTTTAGCATAACTAAGGCTTCTCTGATGAGGCCTGCTGCAGCTTTTAGCATACCTGCAGCCATTTTGCATTCAGTCTCTCTTTTGAACATGGGGTGAAATTAAGTTCAAGTTCTCAGGCTCTGCTTACCTGACACAAAAAATTAGCCTTTGTTAACTCTTCTGCTTGACTTGATGATTATGCTCTGCTTATACAAAACCACAATACCCTGCCATGTTCCTCTCTCTAGAATGATGGGGAACTGGAAAGCCCCTAACTCCCCTCCTGACCCAAATCCCAGCCAACCAGCTTAAAATGCTCTGTTTAGCTGCGTAGGCATGATGTACCTGACATAGAATTGGTGTTTCTTGCTTGGTTAAACACAATGTACCTGGAATAGAATTGATTGTTATGATTTTTCTTACTGCTTGATTTTGATTTTTCCTTTAAAAACTTACTCTGAGAATGGTTCGGGGTCTCGGTCTTGGTTCCTGAATCCAGGATTGGGGTCCCTGACCGGTCAGTCTTGGTTCAGCATTCAATAAATTTCCATCAATCTGACCCTGGTGTTCGAGTGGTCAGTGTGCGGCTATGCCTGAACCCATAACAACAAATGAACTTTAAGATAATTAGAACCAAGGTGGAAGAAATGGTCCCTTGGTCACAGTGCTTGCTGTGCAAGCCTAAGGACCTGAATTCTCAAACTGATCCTCAACTGGCTTAACAGGTTGGGGGTGATCTCATGTATGCTTGGGATCCCAGCAAAAGGACGGGAGGAGAGAGGGAGGCCTCTAGAGTTTGCTAGTCAAAAACACAAGCTCTGGGCTCAGGGAGAAATCCTGCCTCAAGGGATTAAATTAAGGCAGAGAGTGACAGAGGAGCACATCTGATACCCTCTTCTACCCTTGAGCATGTGCAAACACACACACACACACACACACACACACACACACACACACACACACA
>CAJQZJ010032178.1:10627530-10640880 GCA_907164525.1 Lophiomys imhausi | reverse complement strand
ACACACACACACACACACACACACACACACACACACACACACACACAGTCACACACATACCAAAAAAGATAATTAGAATGAATTTACTTTGTTAGGGCTGTTAGATATAAGATACAAATGCAATGCTATTTTTATAAAGATAATATAATATATATAGTATGTTAAGTTTGTGTGTTGGGAGAGGTGTGCCTCTGCCATGGCACCTGTGTGGAGGTCATAGGGTCAGTTCTCTCTACCCACCATATGGGTCATAGGGCTGGAGTTCAGGCTAGCCAAGTGGGTGGCTAATGCCTTACCTGTTGTGCTGCCTCCTCTTTTTCTTCATGTAGTTTATTGAAGACAAGAAAGACCCCTGACAGGAAAGGGATCCATAGGAGACTTAAGTCACCATTGTTCTTTATTAATATGACTCTATCAATACATTAAGATGTAAGGATGAAAGAGATGCAAGATGTCTCTCATAACCCTTTTCCTACCTGATCTCTGGCAAACCCTTCACAGAGTCATAGTTGTTTTGTATAGTATTTACTGTTGTAAGAGAAGGAACCATCCGTTGGATTGAAAGGGGAAACTGCTGGGGGGAAGAGGGTGGAAGGGTGGGATAGGAAGGGGGAATAGGGAGGGGTTTGTGACTGAGATGTAACTTGAAGAAAAAAAAATAAAGTATTTATAAAAAAAACAAAAAAAAACCCCAAAAACAAAAACAACAAAACACACCTTCAATTTCTGAAATCTTGTTTCCCCAGCTACCCTCTCCTGTCCTTTTCCTTTAAGTACCACCCATTCTTTAACCTTCTGGGCCATACAATCTCTTTTCATTTGTTTGTTTTTTTTTTTTTTTGTTGTTGTTGTTTTGTTTTTTGAGACAGGGTCTCACTATATAGTCCTGGCTAGCTTAGAACTCACTCTACAGACAAGACTGGCCCTAAAGTCACAGATATCTGTCTACCTCTGTCTCTTGAGTCCTGGGTCTAAAGGTGTTCACCACAACACCCAGCCCATCCAATCTCTTGAGTCTGCCAGTTTCAGGAGCCTGCTAATAATCTGATATTCAAATCTACAACCCAGCACCCTAATCTCCCTGTATTTCAAACAAGAATTGGAAACAAACTGGTAAAGGAAAATTGGTTTGTTTGCAGTTTGGGTCAAACAAGGAAGAAAAACAAGGAAACAATCAGTTTCTCTCCCTGGCGCTGAGTCAGTCTTACAGTCTATAGACAATCAGGAGACACAGGCCAGATGACGAAGATATCTCAGTGAGAGACAGTCTGGGAGAGGGTGTCCTAGTGCCTGGTTGTCTTTGTTCTCAACACTGGCTTACTGTTACACTCTTGTCTCACTCAAGCTCAGCATGTTCTCTATCACTGATATCTCCGGGCCTGAGCCTCACTGGTTCCTCCCTTCCTTGCTGGCGTGGATTTTGTGGACTAGCACTTCAATAATTCCCTTGTGGGTAATCTTATCTGTTGCTTACCCCTTTGTATTCATCCTAAGGATGGAGAGAATGGTGACTCCAGAAAACAATTGTGGTTGAAAGTTTTTGTTTAACATCTTAACAGACACAAGTTTTTGGACCATCCAGTCAAGGAAAATACCCTCATTTTCAACTCATGGTCATAGATCTCTTACAGGCATGTCTGTTCTGCTCTTTATTGTTTCCCATTGCCTATTTCCTCTTTTCTTCTTTCTCTTTTTTGTTTTGTTTTCATTTTTGAGACAGTGTTTCTCTGGGTAGCTCTGGTTAAACTCACTTTGTAGACCAGGCTAGCCTCGAACTCAGAGATCCACCTGTCTCTGCCTCCCAAGTGCTAGGATTAAAGGAGTGCATCACCACCATCCAGCTATTTTTCCTTTCCTCTTTCTTCCTTCCTTCCTTCCTTCCTTCCTTCCTTCCTTCCTTCCTTCCTTCCTTCCTTTATTTCTTTCCTTTCTTTTTCTGTTTTGCCATAGGGTCTCATGTAGCCCAGGCTGGCCTCAAACTCATTCTGTAGCCTGAGGTTGGCTTTGAGCCCCTGATTTTCCACTCTCCACCTTATAAGTGCTGGGTGTATACCACACCCAATTAACTGATTTATTTACTCCTTAGTCTTTCTGCAAACATCCTGCACTTCCTCCTGTATATTCATTCTCCACATGAATCCCCACCTGACAATTTATCAAACTGCAAGGCTTTGACTCTCTCATCTGCCTGACACCAATCTATTCAGCTGCATATGTGGTTCATCACTTTTGTTCTTTCTCATTAGTTACAATAGAGGAAGTCTCGCTCCATCATCTTTTTATATATCTTTTTGGTACAGCTGTGTGAATCTGTAATCCTAGCACTCAGAAGGCACACATGGATGGATCACAGAAAGTTCAAAGCTGGTCTACAAAGCAGGCTGGCTAGAACAGAGTTATAAGACTCCGTTGCAATCCCCCCTACCCCAGCTCAAAAAAGAAAAAAATGATGATAGGCATTTATGATTGAATGATAAAATAAAACTAAAGAAATTGGTGCTTCTGAGTTGTACGATATCCATGTCTACACTTTCCACTGAAATGGGACCCACCCCACACTGTTCTTTCTTGTTTTATTCTTTTTCTTTTAAAAAGATTTTAAGGGGCCAAATGAGATGGCTCAGCAGGTAAGGGTGCTTGCTGCCAAGACTGAAGAAGTGAGTTCAATCCCTTGGACCTACCTAGTAGAAGGAAAGAACTGATTCTGGCAAAGTATCCTCTGACTTCCACATGCTCACACTTGGGTGCATATGTGTGTGTGTGTGTGTGTGTGTGTGTATGTGTGTGTGTGTGTGTGTATGTGTGTGTGTTTTAAAAAAGGAGAAAAATATGAAAAGATTTCCGTTCTCCCTTCTTTCCTGGTCCTGGGTATTGAACCTAATGCCTTGGGTATGTTAGACAAGTGCTCCATCGCAGAGCTGCATCCCCAGCCCTAAAACATTTTAAGAATATAGACAGAAAAAATACAGCCCAGTGGGAGAGCGTATGCTCCCATGTGTGATTTCTTGGCTTCAATTAGCACCTCTCACCCACCAAAACCATCCCCAAATGATTTTGGTTTGGGTAGGAAAGCCTGTGCTTTAGCTAATGTGAGGCCAAGGCAGAAAAAGCACTGGAATCCAGGGGTTGGGAACCAGCAAGGGCAAATAGTGGAACCCCTTTTTAAAAAAACAATCTGAACTGGGCTGGAGAGATGGCTCAGCCATTAAAGACTAGGCTCACAACCAAAAAAATCAATCTGAACATGATATACTAGAACTGCCTGTATCTGCAAGTTGCTAAGTTAAAAACAGACCTTGGGCAAGTCTCTGCAGATGGGCCAAGGTGCCTGGGAATTGCCTGCAATATTGTTAGGGGAATATCTAAAAGTAGCTTCACTATGGAAACATGATGTAACTCAATTGAGCTCTGGTCTTATGAAATGGATCCATTAAATACAGCAGAGACAGCAATAAAAATAGAGAATCAATTTTCTAAAGAAAGAATCCTCTATTCTGTTTCATATAGTTTTCTAATCATTCTGGCTATAACTTAGGCTCTTTTAGAAACACACTTTAGTCTTATTTTCTGTTATTTTGTCTACTTTGGGTACCAAGTTCTACAACAGTGAGACAGCCCTCTGTATCCAAGGACTTCTGAAATGGGATCCCAGTCCTCAGACAACCCCAAACAAATGAATATGCATACACACAAACATATTAGTTGTTTGGCACAAACATTAAAAAAAATAGAAAAAAATTAACTTAAAATAAGATTTGTGTTGAGCCTGGGGATGTATGCCTATAATCCCAGCACTTTAGAGGCTTGGAAATGAAGATTGAGAGTTCAAAAACAAACAGCACTGGGCTACCAGAATTGTCCATTAAGTATTGTTATTTGCCATTAATTGTCTATTGATTTTCCTTATCAGATGGGTCTAAATTTGTTATGTGAACCTGAAGGATTACTGGCTTGCTTCATCTTTCTGAGATACTTGTCATTTCTGGTAGCGCAGAGAAGGGAATATGCAGTTGGGGTCCCTGGGTCTGCACATATTGGGAGCCATTCCAGGATACTTAGGCTGAGGATGAAGGAGAAGAAGGATCTTGATAGATGGATCAGAGGTTAGGAGCTATTGTTGTTCTTTCGGAGGACTAGAGTTCAGTTCCCAGAACCCATGTTGGGTGGCTCACAACTACCTCTAACTCCAGCTTAAGGAGTCTGATGGCCTCTGCTGGTCCCTGAAAATACATATCATGTATGTACATAAATAAACAAACAAATAAAAACATTAAAAAAAAGAAACAGAAGGAAGAAGAGAAGTCTCAGAGAAAATAAAAATCAGGAGACATGGATCAATGTGGCAATCTTATATTATGCTTGTTATAATTAATGTAAAATAAGATAGACTGGTAGCATGAGCCTGTAATCCCAGCTATACCAGAGGGTGAGGAGAAGGATCACAGGTTCTAAGGCCTGCCTTTGTAACAGAATGAGTTCAAGGCCAGCCTGGGGAACTTGCTGAGATCCTGTCTTAAAATGAAAATCACCAAAATCCCACTAAGGATCGGTCTTAGCATTACTGTGTCCCCTCTTGGAGCCTTTGGTTCAATCCTCAGGACTAAACAAACAGACAAGTAAAATAGGACTCCGTTAACCAAACTAGAAAAATAAATTATCTTTAACACAGCAAGACCAAATAAAACTGAGGGACCAATTTGAAAACCTGGATATGGGGTGGGAGGGTGGGACCAAGAAGGGTGGAGGGAGGGGGCTATGATGGAGATATAACTTGAAGTAATAAATAAATGTAAAAAAAACCCTATGTAGGGAGTTAGAATAATTAAAATTAGATTTAGAAAATATATAGGGGTTTCTGATACAGTCTCTTAATTTGGGTCATGAAGATCAATTTGGCTGTGAGCGATTAGTTTATCAGCTTGTGGAAAAACAAGGATGAAGTCAGGTGAAAAAAGGAAACAAACAGGAGACTTAATGGACTGAAAAACAAGGTTGAAGCCAGGAAAAGCAGGAAAGACTTAATGGACTAAGAAACAAAGTATCTGGCCTGGCATTGTTTTCAGCTGCTAAGTGGGTGGAGCCAAAATTAAGCTGAAAACAACTGGAACAAGGAGAGATCCTATTTAAGATGGAGCCAGATGCCCCCCATGCAAGAGAGCTCAGAGAGTCCTGCTGGATAAAGTGCTGTTGAACTGATGGTGGGATTTCCCTGAAGCAGAAAGAAGCTGGTAAGCAAAGAAAGCCTCAGCAAGACAGCAAAAGGCCAAGGACTAAACCCTGTGGCTCAGCTTTTGCCTAGAGGGGTTTGATCTGTCCAAACTGTGGCTGTCTTTAAGGACTGAGCAGAGTTGCTGATGCAGTCTCCCAGAGAGAAGAAAGCATCAAGCCTTATTTAAGGTGAGACTGCAATAACCAATTTACCCTGACAAACCTGCATCTGAGATATTCCAGAAAAAGGACTGCTAAGTGTATTAAGGTTCTACCACAGAGACTGTGTTCCTGACACTGAGGTCCTGCCCCAGAGACTATATATATCCTTCTAAAAGGTTAGATAGTTGTAATAGTTATCAATAGGTTTAGTGGATAGGTTAAAGGGGTTGTAGGAATTTATAGGGTTAATAGTTAAGAAAGTGTTGGTATTTGTTATAAGTGAATATTGCTAATAAATAAATACTTAATAATTTAAAAAAGTTTGGTTTCAACCCTAAGTATGAATTCCCTGTTCTTTTTGAGAGTTTCTTGTTTTTGCCACAGTAACCTGAGTAATGGCTTCTCTGATATCATCCCTCTTTCCAGCATTCATATAAAGCCGTCTATACCCCGAGCCCAGCTTTGCTTGCTCTTTTCTTTCTTTAATATTGTTCTCAGTTAAAAAACAACTAGGACTTCTCACAATATCTGATCCTACATCTTGAGAAAGGAAAAAAAAATCAAGATAAGGGACCTTTTCTTCCCTTAGAAAGCAAAGATGCTCTCAAAGGTTTTTAGTATTAAATGGGTAAAGAGGCCAGCCTGAAGAGAAGGGGCCCCTAATGAAAGGCTCAGGAACAAGAGAAGAAGCAGCAGAGTGGATTGCTTGCTTGCTCAGCATGCACGAAGCCCTGGGTTTGGTCATATTCACCACATAGTGCCAGGCATGGTAGCAAAGATGCCTGTAATTCCGGCACAGAGGGAAACACAGGGGTTCTGAAGTTGCAAATTATTCTTGGCTACATATCCAGTTCATATTAAGTCCAACAAAGTATATCTCAATACATGAGAGTATATCTCAAAACAAAACCAAAATATGGAAATAGCAAATACCATACCTCGCTTTTTCTCTATCTCTCTGTGTGTCTCCTTTCCTCCCTCCCTCTTTTCTTCTCTCCCTCCCTCCCTCCTCAGAGTCCCAAGTAGCCTGGGTTCACCTTGAACTTCCTATGTGGCTGAAATGACATTGAATTCCTGATCCTCCTGCCCTCCAACTCCCAAGTGCTAGAATCACAGGCAACATCTATGTTAAGTATCATGGTATCTTTTAAGGCTCGAATTCTTACACTTTGTTAAATTTAATTAAACATATTTGTTTTTGATCTTCAGCGCAGGCATTCTGGAAATTTCTCCAACATATGCAGGTCCAGATGAACCTCTCTCAGGAGCCAAAACTACAAATGAGACATGGACAGCCAGCATAATAAGTGGATGAACAGAGAAATGTTAATATCTAATAAGCAAATTATTTTTCTTTTTGTGAGTTATATAACCTTAAAACCTCAAAATATTTACTATCTATATCTTGGTAGAAAAAGTTAGGTGTCTTTGAAGTGTTTTTTCTTAGTATATGTTAATTTTGCACATGGGTTTGTTGTGGCATTTACATATCTCTATATAATGTATTTTGATCATATTCACTTCCAACCCCATCTTCTTTATTTCCACTCCTGCTGACCCTTCCTCTTTTCAACTAGTCTCTCTTCTACTTTCATGACTTGCTTTTTTTCCTTTCTGTTTTGGTATCCCAGTGAGTGTCATGGGGGAAGTCATTATATACCGGAACAGGGGTACCTTAAAGTAGCTAAACTACGGAAGAAAGTGTCTTCCCTTTTCACAGCAGCCATTAACTGCCTATACATCCTCAGGGAGGTCTGGGGTCTCCCCTTTGGATATTTTGACCCAATGTGTCACTGTCTCTTTGTTTGTTTGCTGTCTTTGGTCTGGGTTTATTCTTTGGTTGGTGGCTTTTGAGATAGGGATCCAGTATGTGTTCCAGGTTGTCCTCAAGTAATTGATCCTCTTGTCTCAGCCTCCCAGGTCCTGGGATTCCAGGTGTGTCCTCCTAAGCCAGACATTTCTGGTCACATTTATGCATTTAATCATCACTTCTTAACCTTTTGACTAAGATCAAATGCAGTATTTATTTACTTATTTATTTGTATCCCATATGTCCCAAGGCTGGTCTCAGTCTTGCCCAGTAACTAAAGATGACCTTGAATATTTCTTGCCTTCACCTCCCGAGTGCTGGGATTATAGCTGCATGCCAACACCCAGCTTATTTGATGTCGAGGAACCGACCCTGGACTTAGTTCTAAGCTGGTGATTGAGCTACAGCCCCAGCCATGGCTCCCCTTTAACAACAAAAAAATGTTATTTGCTGGGTGTAGAGGAACTGCTTTTCTCAGTTCCAACCAAACTATAAATAAATCCAATTGACTTTTCCAATTTCTGGTTTTTTATCTCTTGCTATACAGGAAAACTAAGGTTTCAGGTTAATGGGCTTAAGTGTCCAATAACAATCCAAAGGAAGAGCGGAACATTAATTCAGAGCAGGTACCCAATCACAAGAGAAAGCATGTTAAGGGTGGGCACATGCCTGAGCATGTTCAGTTAAAGAGTACATTTCTGAACAAGCTCAGCTTAAGGTTGTTGTTCAAGAGAGATCGCACACACAATTTTGGACATAGCTCAAGATCAAATAGCAGTTTTGGACATGCTGAACTTGCCATGAAAATGAGAGCTGGGGGTCTTGAGGTGGCTCGTGGGGTAAAAGTGCTTGGTGCCTGGTGGTACCAAGCATGACAATCTGAGTTTGATTCCTGGAAGGTGAGAACTAACTTCACAAAAGTTGTCCTCTATACTTCTCATGGCTCTCGTGACATTTATGACACCCACCTGCCTCCCATCCACCAAACTCTCCCCACCCCTCTCAGTAATAAAATAAAATGAAAAGGCTGAGGGCCCAGGAATACTCACTTGCAAAGCCCATTAAAAAAAGAAATCTCAGCATACGCTCATTTGTCTCATACAGGTAGGGCTAGGAATGACCGTGGAAATGTTCATGTAGAAATAGAGGACAAGAATATAAAAATGGAGTGATCATTTATATCCCTTACTTTTAGCTGAAAATATGAAAAGACACTTTAAGGATGTGTTAATTAAGGAGCCTGACCCTAAAGGCTCCTGTCTTACTTAGCAGCTAATGATATACCCAGATGTCTCCAAAAAAAAAAAAAAAAAAAAATGCTGTGTTGACTTCGAATGTCTGATCCTCCTGTTTCCACATACTGAGAGCTTCGACTATGGACATCTGCCACCATGCCCGGCTTCTGAGTTGCTGGGGATAAACTCAGGGCACTTCCCATGTTAAGTAAGAACTGTTCCACTCAGATATATCTTCAGCCCTTATACAACTTTTTTGCTTTTTGTTTTTGTCTTTGTCTTTTTGTTTGTTCTGTTTTGACAGGGTTTCTCTGTATAACAGCTGTGGCTGTCCTGGAACTCACTCTGTAGACCACACTGGCCTTGAACTCACAGAGAGAGGTGCCTGACTCTGCCTCCTGAGTCCTGGAACTAAAGGCATGAGCCACCACTGCCTGGTCCTTACAGGACTTTTAAAAACTCATTTTGTTGTTAATCATGTATATTGCACACTCAGGCTAGAAGAGAATGTTGACTCCTCTGCAGCTGAAGTTACAGGTGGTTGTGAGCTGCCCTACCTGGGTACTGGGAACTGAACTATGGCCCTTTGAAAGAACACTGTTTTAATCACTGTGAGCCATCTATCCAGTCCCACTCATATGTTTTTTTTTATGTGATGTTTGTGTATGTGTGTGTGTGGGGGGGGGGGTGGGAGGGTGACTGCTTGTGCACACATATGAGCCCCATCCAAATTTATAATTTATTATAAAATGGAATATTGCATGATCAGTTGACTTCAGCTCCTGCTGGCATGGGAACTTAACAGATGGTGTCAAGCAGTATCATTTCTGTTGCTTCTAAGGCTGGAGGGCTTTAGACCTTAACTTGAAATAGAAGATCATCGAGGTAACACTTCATATGTGGCCAGGACATGATTCATTATACTTCTGAGGGTGGTTTTAATACCATCAAACTAGATAGGACTTTGGGATCAGTTTGCAGGCCTGCTGTGATTTCAATCTTACTTCAAGTCAGATTCTGACACCGGAGTCCACCAAGGCACCCAGCACCTCACCTGCTCAGAATTGTGTCCTCAACATGTGTCCAGTAGGCTACAGAGACTCAGCCTTCTCTTCCATTCTTTTTACCCTCTTCATTTGTTCATTTTGTTTTGTTCTGAGACAGGGTCTTGAATAGCCCCGGCTGGGATGGTATCAAACTCCCTATGTAACTGGGGATGGCCTTGAACATCCTGATCCTCTCGCCTCTACCTGATAAATGCTGGGATTATAGGTGTGTACCACCCGTTTTATGTGCCGCTGGGGATCAAACCAGGGCTTCAAGCATGCTAGGCAAGCACTCTCCCCACTGAACTACACCGCAGCACCAGCCTTGTGGTTGTGATTATTGTTTTCATTTCTGTAACTAAGTGGCACACATGTTATCTCATGAATTTTAACCCCTCAATAAGAGAAGTGTTGAGCAATTGTTTTCCTGGTGAACAAAATGAATGCTTAAACTTAGCTAGCATATCTGGCCATGGCAGGGTATACCTGTAATTACAGCAGCTAGGAAAAGGAGGTGGTAGGAGGATCTGACACTCAAGGCCATTCTCATCAATGTGCCAAATTCAAAGTCAACCTGGGCGGCATGGGACCATGTCTCAAAAGCAAAACAGAAACAGAAAAGGGACCATTTAAATGGTTATATGGGTAAAGGTATATGCTGCCAAACCTGATGACCTGGGTTTGAGTCCCAAGACCAATATGATGGAATGAGAAAACTGACTCCTGAATATTGTCCTCTGACCATATCGTGAGTATGTGGTATATCTGTGCCCATCCCCACCCAACCCAAAATAGATAAATGTAGTAAAAATATTTTTAAAAGCAATAAAAACCATTAACCAGTGTAAGTTAATAACCATATTGTATTTTAGAAATATACATCTTTTCTTCCAAATTATTCTGGGGGCTTGGTTTACCAGAACAATACCCAATCACCCCATTGTGCTGGCAGAGAAGGTTTAAGGTAGACCGTTGAAAGCACAATTGTGAATAATACATCAGGGGGCAGGTGAACTTCACTACAATTAGTAGATCTGTTCGCATTAGAAGGAATGCAAGCCAAATGCAATTGCTTTGATTCACTGGCTGATGGCTTGGTTTTGTCCATAAAAAATAACAACAGTTGGCAATTAAACAGATGGACAGACTCAGTAAAAACCTACTGCATTCTCTCTGATGGAGAATACTCCTAAAATACTATCTTCATGATTGTGAGATCCTGTAACTGGCCTGCTATCAAAAGGTGTTTGCAGATTCGGCTGTGAGGAAAAAAAAATGGTTTAATTTCATAACTACACTTGAATCATAGAGATTGGAATATAAATTCCAATAAGTAATCTAGGAAATTAAAACACCTTTTTAATCCTCTCTCATCTTTCGTGTTTTTTTTTTTGTGTGTGTGTATTCATGTGTGCATGTATACACATGAGCATGTAGATATGCGAACGTGAGTGCCGCAGGTGCCTGAGGAGGCCTGAGGTACTGGATCCTCAGGATCTGCAGTTACAGGTGATTGTGAACCATCTGACACAGTCACTGGGAACCTATCTCAGGTTCTCTGGAAGAGCAGTAAGTGATCTTAACCCCTGAGCAATCTCTCCAGCCCCAACTTTTGTATTGTTCTATCGAGGAAGTTTTGCTGTTTTTTGTTTGTTTGTCAGATTGATTGGTGTGTCAATATGTGTGTGGACACGAGTATGCTACGGGATTCTTGGGAAGTTAGAGGACAACTTTTGAGAGTTAGTTCTTGCCTTCCACTTTGCTTTGTTGAAGCAGGGCCTTTCCTGTTTCTTCATGTTCTAGGGTAGCTGTGACATTCCAGCTGATTCCTCTAGCTCTACTTTCCATATGTTATTCCAGCAATGGAAGTAGATACTATAACCAGCTAGACTTTTTAGTTCTATTGCTTTTAAACAGCAAGCTTGGTGGCTGTATTAGGTACGTACCTTCATTGTTCTCATGGTGACAAATACATGGCAGAAGGCAGTTTAAGGGGAACAAGACTTTACTTTGTCTCACAGTCTCAGGGGACATGGTCCCCCATCCCAGGGAAGTCATGGAAGAGCTTGAGGCACTTAGTCACATCGTATCTACAGTCAGGAAGCAAAGCATAATAAATGTTGGTGTCCAGCTCCCGTTCACCTTTTTATTCAGTCTTGGATCCCAAAGACTATGGAATGGGACCACTGCCTTTTCATTTACCTAATCTGGATGGTTCCTCAAAGCCACGCCCACAGCTTTGTCTCTTAAGAAGTATCCAGATCTGGTCATGTTGACAAGCCATAAGAACTTCACAGTGACTGCATCTCTCACTTCCTGCACATGCCTAAAAAGGGACTGAAGACAAATGGGATGAAGGAAAATGTTTCAATCTTCAAGAAACTCTTCTAATGAAGGTTGGAAAACAACTATGTGATCTGCACTCAGTTAAACTACTGTGAAGTGAACTCTATTATTTTAGTTGGTGCCAAAACTAAAATAGTTATTTGGCACCAACTAAAACACACACATATTTCTCTATTACTGCTCTACTTTATATGGACTTATTTTTTAAAATTCTTTGACAGTTTTATACATGTATATGATGAATTTCAGTCATTTTTCATGCCCCATAACCCTCTCTCATTCCCCCTTCCTTCTTCCCAGCAAGCCCCCTCATACTTCTATGTCTTTCTTTTTCACATGTGACCCACTGAGTTTAATTAGAGTTGCTTGCATGAGTGTGGGTGGGAGGCTGGTTACTGGAGCATGGGTAGCTTATCAGGGAGTTCTCAGCAACCATTGTGGAACCCCATACCCTACATGGTGTGCCTTATCAAGCTCCAGTACAAGTGGAAGCTCTTGGGCCTCACATGACGCAAGATCTGAGGGAGTATAATATGTGAGGGCCCACCTCATCTGAGGAGAAGGAGAGTACCAAGTAGAGGAACAAGGAGGGAGGGAGGGAAGGAGAGAGGGAGGGAAGGAGAGAGGAAGGGAGGGGCCAAGAGGGGAGGAGGGAGGAAACTATGTTCTAGAAGTAAATAATACTTATTTAAGAAAAGAGTTAATAAGCTTAAAAATATAATAAAAATACAATATAAAATTTTCAAACTATAATTTACCAAAGGTATAATTGCCTTACTGGCATGAAAGGAAAATGGCCTTAATTTCAGATTAGAATGTTAGACTGCAGGTGGCTACAGAGATTACACAAACTTGATAGCAACTTAAAAGTTTTTTTGTTTGTTTGTTTTTTTTTTTTTTTTTGTAGAAGTATAGGCTATTTTCATGGTTTGGCATTAAAAAGCAGGTAACAGGTTTAAAACACTGTAAATAAATTAAAGGTGATAGCTGTTCAACCTGGTTTTATAAACCTCCAAGAGTTGAAAAAACTTAGAGCTAAGGTAAAATAATGCATGGTGTTAGCCCATGTCTTTACTTCCAGTAGAGACAGGAGGATCACTATAGAGTTAGTTGTCTTATAAATTCTAGAGTTACAAGAAACAGGGTGGTGATGGTGCACACCCTTAGTCCCATCATTGGAGAAGAATACACCCTTAATCCCAACACACTAGAGACAGAAACAGGCAGATCTCAGAGCTCAAGGTCAGCCTGATACAAAACAAGCTCTAAACAGAGAAAAACTTTGATCCAGGGGTGGAGGAGCACATCTTTAATCCCATCAGTTGAGAACCACATGTCTTTGATCCCAAAACTTAGAATGCAGAGACAGGCAAATAGGATTTGGAAAGATTTAAGTTTAAAAGCTACTTACAAAAGGAAGGCTGCAATTCAAACAAATTGTCCTTTGAGATCTCAAAATATATACACTAAAGGTTTGTTTAGCTCCAAAATATCAAAATAATTTCTTCTTTAATCCGGATTGAAAGGTAATACTTTATATATT
>CAJQZJ010032178.1:10571022-10604705 GCA_907164525.1 Lophiomys imhausi | reverse complement strand
TTCTTCTTCTTCTTCTTCTTCTTCTTCTTCTTCTTCTTCTTCTTCTTTTGTGAAACAGTCTTTGCTGGCCTGGAACTCACTATAGAGACTAGGTTCAAACTCATAGAAATCCACCTACCTTTGCCTGAGTACAGGTATTAAATTCATGTGCCATCACACCAATCTAGAAGTGGTTTTCATTAACATATTAGTAGATATAGAATTGTATAAAAATAGGTAGTAAACATCCAGCCTTTTGCTACACAAGATAAATTTGAAATAAAAATCAACTTTCTAAAGAAATAAACATTTACAAGTTGAAAAGTAATTATGTTACTCCCCCAAGGTTTGTTTTATTTTCTCTGTCTGCAGAGAAAAAAATCACTTAAGTGAATATGATGTGTTTCTAGTTAATATATACATATATTAAAGCCCATTCAATTGCAGTATTGTTGGCAAGAACCTGGGCCTTGAAGTGCAAACATGAATCGTTGTCCTTCTACTTACTACTCATTTCATCTTGGGAAAAATTCCTTGCCTCTTTGCATACCAGTTTTCTTGTCTGTAATGACAGATTCATTACAACTGTTTCCTCTAAAATCAGGCTGTACGATGATGTTTAGCAGAAAAAAAGATCCCTTGGAGAAAACATCTGTGAAATAAAGATAGCGGGCCTCACTGGCTACTACAACATGGTAGATTGCCCTAGAATTTAGTGGCATTCCATAGTATACACATAATATACATAATATACACCAGGTTGTTGTAGATCAGAAAACTGGGTTTGGTTCACATGGGCTCCTATGCTTCAAAGTCTCTCACAAGGCTCCAGTGAGAGCTTGTTTGCAGGTTGTAGCAAAAGAGCATAGCTATTTGTATACATTTAATTTTAGAATGATCCTGCTGGGGTTGGAGAGATGGCTAGGTGATGAATGGTGCATACTGCTCTTGCAGAGTACCCAAGTTTGGTTCCCAGCACCCACACTGGGCTGCTGGATCACAACCCCCTGTAACTCCTATCCCAGGGTATCTGATACTCTCTTCTAGTCTGTACAGGCAACTGAACTCATGGACATTTACCTACATGCACACACACACACATAAACACATAATTAAAAATAAAATAAAAGTTTCTTCTCTAGGGGAAGGTCATTCTCTTCTACCATGCACAGCTTCAGGAGTTTTGTACATGGAGTGGCAAAGGAGGGAAGGGACAACTATCCAGTGATCAGTGAGTGACAGTTGTTGCAGTGAGATCATCCTCATAGCCAAGTCCACAATGTCAGCCAGAGCTGTGGTCTCACTTTCTGATCATACTTGGCTTGGGGAAGAGATACATCCAATTTCACTCATGATTCTACTATCAGGATTCAGTCAGTATCTGCTAGGTTGTTGGATGAAGGCTTTGGGTCTTTACTAGCTATTGCCCAGTGTCAACCCACAGTTCTGCCCCATGTGATCCTCCTTGGAGATCAGTTTGTGATGCCAGAGGTGTCTTCAATAACAGCAAAGGAGAAAGATGTAGTGTTCAAGTTTGAAGTCATGGTGACTTCTGTTTGTTTTTCACTCTCTGGGGTTTATGGAGGTTAGATCTATAGGTGAAGGGTTTCTCACATTCACTGCACATGTAATATCCTCTCTAGGACAATTCTCTGATGCTGAAGGTTTCCTTATATTTGCAATTGAGGCAGGGTCTCACATATCCTAGGCTGGCCTCAAGCTCACTAGGTAGCCAAGGATGACCTTGAACTTAGACTTCTTGCCTCTCATTCCTGAGTACTGGGATGACAGGTCTATTCCACCACACTTGATTTATGTGGTGCTGGGGACTGAATCCAGGATTATGTGCATGCTAGGCAAGCACTCATCGAATATGTCTTAGGTAGGGTTTCTATTTCTGTGACAAAAAAAACACCCAAACCAAACCAAAACAAAACAAAACAAAACAAAAAAACAAAAAACAAACAACAACAACAACAAAAAAAAACAAAACAAAACACCATGACCCAAAAGCAAATTGGCAAGGAAAGAGTTTATTTTTCTTACACTTCCAGATCATTGGAGGAAGTCAGGACAGGAACTCAAGTGGGTCTGGAACCTGGAGACAGGAGCTGATTCAGAGGCCATGGAGGGGTTGCTGCTTTCAGGTTTGTTTTCCATGGCTTTCTCATAGAACTCAGGTCTGTGAGTTTCTAATAGAACCCAGGACAACCAGCCCAGGGATGGCAGAATGGGCTGGGCCCTCCTCTATCAATCATTATTAGAGAAGATGCCTTACAGCTGGATCTAATGGCAGCATTTCCTCAACTGAAGCTCCTCCTCTCTGATGACTCTAGCTTGTGACACACAAAACCAGCTAGTACAAACTACACCCCCAATCCCAAAATTGGTTTGTTTGCATGTATTTTGTGGGCTGTTTTTGTGATTTATTGTCAGCAATGACCTCCCATCTCTTTGTTGTGTGATATTAGCTGGAAGCAAGTCTCTAGGTCCAATCAACTTCACAAGAGGAGGAGTTTGGCAAGATCATGAGTACCAAATGGCAGAGATCATTGGATGCCCTCTGAGAAGCTGCCAGCTATAAGCTGAAACATTTGGGAAGAACTGTCTTGTGTGTGATCTAGTTAGGTCTCTTCCTGTGAAGAGGAGTGGAGAGGAAGAAGAGCTGAAGAGTATGGCTTCAGACTGCAGCAATATATTTGCTCTTTGTGACTTGAACATACTAGACAAATAGCCAACACCCTGTACCTGCTGCATTGTCTTAAGAATGCCTTAGCTAGTACAACAGAGAGTCCTTAAGCCAACATCACCCATCAGAGGAATCCCCATAGTACAGGAAGAGACTTGCTTTAGATTACTATTTTACCTATCCCTGGCTGAGAGCAGCAAATGGTACATGTGGATTCTGAGTGAGTGGGATGCTGGTTCCAAGGACCACAGCTGGGCTGCTCACTCAGCTCTGTCCCCAGCATCAATAAGTGGCACATTCTGTGGGTACTGCATTAAATAAAGATAATATGTTCCTCACACGACTAGAGAATTAAATTAAGGATTATATGAAGAGCACATTGTGCCTTATGTACAATTGAGCTGCAAGTGAGCTCATTGCCCCAAAAGTATTCGTAATGCTTTGTTGCTGTTGTTGCCCCAAGAATTTTGTTTTTTCCTTAATGAGACAGAATCTTATGCAGTCCTGGAGGGCCTAAAACTTGCTGTGTCCACAAGAATATCATTGGACTTCAGAGGCTGACACTAGCTTCCATGTGCTGGGATTACAGGTTTGTGCTACAATGCCTTGTTTGTGTGATGCTGGCAAGATTAAACCCAGGACTCCAGGCATACTAGGTGTCTTGGGTAGTATTTCTATTATTCTGAAGAGACACCATGACCATGGTAACTCTCATAAACGAGAACATTTAATTGGGGTGGTTTACAGTTTCAGTAATTTAGTCCATTATTGTCATAGTGGGAAGCATGACAGTGTCCAGGCAGACATGGTGCTGTATATGGAACTGAGGGTTCTACATCTTGATCAGCAAGCAGCAGAAGAGAATGTCACACTACACAGGGTGCGTCTCACCTAAAACTTCAAAACATGTCCCCAAAGTCACATTTCCTCCAACAAGGCCACTCCTACTCCAACAAGGCCACACCTCCTAATAGTGCCACTCCCTATTGGCCTCTGGGGGCCATTTTTATCCAAACTACCACACCAGGCAAGCACTCTTCTAACCAAGTTGTGAACTTGCTACACTCCTCTTGCCTCAACTGCCTAATTGCGGGGATTATCAGTGTGTCACCAGGCCTGGCTCTATTGTTACTTTTTAATTTGTTTATAAAGTTTTACATGTTCTTGTTTATTCCTAGATGCCTTATCTATTTACTATAATTATAAATGATTTCTTAATTTTTGTAACATTTTCTAATGTAGAGAAACAATTTTGATTTAGAGAAATTAATGGTACATGAAATAACCATCTGAATCCATTTTGTTAGTTTATCTAATGATTTTGTTATTTCTTCTAAGTGGAGATACACATTATCTATAAATAATGACAGTTTTGTCTCCATTTTATTTTATATTTTTTGTGACTTTGTTTTTCTTTCCTTCCTTTCTTTTTTTTTCCTCTTTTCTTTCTTCTTTTTTGACAGAAGAGTCTCATGCATCCTTGGTTAGCCTTTGAACTCAGCATGTATGTATCTTAGGAAGACTTCAAACTTCTAAACCTCTGTTTTTTACTTCCCAAGTCTGAGCTTAGAGGTGTATATAGTCACATCCAGTTGTATGTGGTCCTAGGGGATCAAATTTAGGGCTTCATGCAAACTTTCCATACCAACTGAGCTATTTCCCCAGCCTGTATCTCATTTCTTTTTTATTTCCAATAGCCTGCCCAGGGCCAGTAGAACCGACTGTGTTAAACACAAATGAAAATGAGATTTCTTTTCTAGCATTCGATCTTTAAGCAAAGCATCCATCAAATACTGCTGTAAATTAGTGCATAACCTTTATGAGACTTGCCATTTATTCTTCTTTACTAATTGCTTGAACTATGAGCAGCTGTTGAAAATTATCCAATGCTTTGTTCTGTCTGCACTGATTTATATAATTGTACTTTTTTCATCTCCAGTCTTCTTTTTTTTTAATTGCATTGTTTTTTTTTTGAAAAAATTTTCCTTCATTTTTTATTTCTTCAAGTTACATCTCAATCGCAGTCCCTTCCCTATTCCCCCCTCCAGTCCCACCCTCCCACCCTCAACCCCCATCCTCTTCACTTTTTTAAAGTTTAAGGTATATCTTATTTCCCCCTAGAGTTTCCCCTTTCAGTCCAACAAATGGCTCTTTCTCTTATAATAATAAATACAATACAAAACAACAGAGGTAATTAGGCCACAGTTATGAGGGTTATATGGCTTAACGTACATTCCCAATGTCCAGTCCATATGTATTTGGTACCTGTCTTTAACATTCTACTATCTAAACATCTCCATGAGTTTAAAGTTCTATATCTAACTCAACATACACACTAACTTGCAACACAATTTTAAAAGTATCTTCTTGGATCTATAATACTCTCAAGACTCCTAAATAATTCAAAATTTAATTATGAGACTCTAGCTATCTGTTCTTCAACCACCTCAGAGACCTGAGAGGGATAAATATATCTGATTTTATAGGAAGTACAGGGCCTGCAGCTTCCAAAACTAAGAAATGACATACCAGTGGCTGCCTGGACAGTTCCCATTTTCTCTCTATACATTACAGCATCCATCTTCAGTTGTTTGCCCCGTTTCGCTGACAGACATTGATTGTAGAGCAGGGGTTATGAAGGACTTGCCTACCCTGTCTTGGCAGAGCTAGGCTGTCGAATTACCTGCTTCCAACTTTTGTCCTTTTTGGACAGCATTCTGTCTACAGTTGGAGCAAGGGGCTTTCCCTACCAAGAGATAGGCTTGCGAATAATTCAATCATCTCCCACTGGAGATTCTTCGATGCTCATCTTCTACTTGGGGTAGAATATGGGGTGCTGTCAGGAATTGATATGCCTCGATATAAAAAAATCTAAAGTTACGAAAACATCTTTGAATGCCATATTCTGCAGATCTCTTGAGGTTTTTGAAGAGGCCCTATCTATCTCTTATATTAGGGTAAGGAGATGTTGCTTGTCTCTTAGCAGCTTTATTTCTGATTAGCTTAGAAAATAACTATAATAGACTGTCATAGTACCTAACAGAATGACCGGCTTACATAACTGTTAGTTTGCATTTTTTAATTATCTTAAACAGTTTTCGGATACATCACATTTCATTTTTTTTCTTTACCTCCTAACCCTTCCATCCCATTTCTCTGGGGTGGGGTGTCCTTATATAACAGTCCCTCATCTCAGTTGAGAGGTCGTATGAGGGCCAAGAGCCTCCTCATTCATTGGGGGTCTACGAGGCAGTACCATCAATGAAGAGTGTCTCATTGCCCGGGAGAGAGAACTAAAAAACAAACAAACAAAGAAGCAGACAAATAGATTAAAAAGACTAAAAAATAGAAAAAAGTCTATGTCCAAGTTCCCTTTTGTGTGTTAGTTGTAGTATTGATACATTCTACTATATAGCTAAAATCCTACTATAAGTGAATAGATGCTATGTATATCCTTCTGAGTCTGGGTTAGTTCATTAAGGATGAGCTTTTCTAGTTCCATCCATTTGGCTGTAAATTGCATAATTTCATTGTTTCTGATAGCTGAATAATATTCCATTGTGTAGATGTACCACAGTTTTTAACCCATTCTTCGGTTGAGGGACATCTGGGTTGTTTCCAGTTTCTAGCTATTACAAATAAGGCTGCTATAAACATAGATGAGGAAACTTCCTTATGATTCTGTGAAGAGGCATTTGGGTGTATACCCAGAAGTGGTATGGCTGGGTGCTGAGGCAAAGCTATTCCAAGTTTTCTAAGATATCGCCAGACTGACCTCCATAGTGGTTGCACAAGCCTGCACTCCCACCAGCAATGGAGTAGGGTACCCCTTTCTCCACACCCTCGCCAGCATGTGCTGTCATTTGAGCTTTTGATCTTAGCCATTCTGACAGTTGTGAGATGGAATCTCAGAGTCGTCTTGAGTTGCATTTCTCTGATGATTAAGGATGTTGAGCATTTCTTCAAGTCTCTCTCAGCCATTAGGGATTCCTCCTTTGTGAATTCTCTGTTTAGCTCTGTCCCCCATTTTTTGATTGGATTATTTTGTTTCCTGGCATTTAATTTCTTGAGTTCTTTGTAGATTTTGGATATTAGTCCTCTGTCAGATGTGGGGTTGGTGAAGATTTTCTCCCAGTCTGTAGGCTGCCGTTTTGTTCGAATGACAGTGTCTTTTGCCTTACAGAAGCTTTTCAGTTTCATGAGGTCCCATTTATTGATTGTTGATCTCAAGTCCTGAGCTGTTGGTGTTCTGTTCAGGAAGTTGTTGCCTGTGCCAATTAGTTTGAGGGTTTCTGCCACTTTTTCTTCTAGTAGATTTAGTGTGACCGGCCATATGTTAAGGTCTTTGATCCACTTGGACTTAAGTTTTGTACAAGGTGATAAGTATGGGTCTAATTTCATTCTTTTACAAGTGGACATCCAGTTGGACCATTACCATTTGTTGAAGATACTGTCCTTCTTCCATTGTGCCGTTTTGGCTTCTTTGTCAAAAATTAGGTGGCCATAAGTGTGTGGGTCTATTTCTGGATCTTCAATTTGATTCCATTGATCTACTGGTCTGTTTCTATACCAATACCATGCTGTTTTTACAACTATTGCTCTGTAATACAGCTTGAAATCTGGGATGGTGATACCTCCAGATGCTTTTGTATTGTACAGGATTGATTTAGCTATTCTGGGCTTTTTGTTGTTCCATATGAAATTGAGACTAGCTCTTTCCAAGTCTATAAAAAATTGTGTTGGTATTTTGATAGGAACTGCATTGAATCTATATATTGCTTTTGGTAGGATGGCCATTTTTATTATGTTGATCCTACTTATTCATGAGCATGGGAGATCTTTCCATCTTCTAAAGGCCTCTTCCATTTCTTTCTTCAAGGGCTTGAAGTTCTTGTTGTACAGGTCCTTTACTTGCTTGGTTAGACTTACCCCCAGGTATTTTATGTTGTTTGTGGCTATTGTGAAGAGGGTTGTTTCCCTTATTTCTTTCTCAGCCACTTTGTTTGTTGTATAAAGAAGGGCTTCTGATTTTTTTGAATTAATTTTGTATCCAGCCACTTTGCTGAAGGTATTTATCAGGTGTAAGAGTTCTCTCATGGAATTTTTGGGGTCGTTTATGTATACAATCATATCATCTGCAAATAGGGATAATTTGACTTCTTCGTTTGCAATGTTTATCCCCTTGATCTCCTTTAGTTGTCTTATTGCTCTAGCAAGAACTTCAAGTACTATATTGAAGAGATATGGTGAAAGTGGACATCCTTGTCTTGTCCTTGAGTTTAGAGGAAATGCTTCAAGTTTCTCTCCATTTATTTTGATGTTGGCAACTGGCCTGCTGTATATTGCCTTTATTATTTCTAGGTACGGTCCTTGTATGCCCGTTCTCTCCAGAACTTTTAGCATGAAGTGGTGTTGGATTTTGTCAAATGCTTTTTCGGCATGTAGCAAGATTATCATGTGGTTTTTTTGTTTCATTTTGTTTATATGGTGAGTGACGTTGATAGACTTTCGTATGTTGAACCGTCCCTGCATTCCTGGGATGAAACCTACTTGATCATAGTGTATGATACTTTTGATGTGTTCTTGAATTCGTTTTGCTAGTATTTTATTAAGTATTTTTGCATCTATGTTCATGAGGGAGATTGGTCTGAAGTTCTCTTTGTTGGGTCTTTGTGTGGTTTAGGGAATCAGGGTGACTGTGGCCTCATAGAATAAGTTTGGCAATGTTCTTTCTGATTCTATTTGGTGAAAGAGTTTGAAGAGTGTTGGTGTTAGCTCCTCTTTGAAGGCCCGGTAGAATTCCATGCTAAAGCCATCTGGCCCTGGGCTTTTTTTGGTTGGGAGATTTTTAATGACTGTTTCTATTTCCTTAGGGGTTATAGGGCTGTTTAATCTGTTTATCTGATCTTGATTTAGCTTCGGTAGGTAGAATCTATCAAGAAAATTGTCCATTTCAATTAAGTTTCCAAATTTGGTGGAGTATAGATTTTTAAAGTAGGATCCAAATATTCTCTGGATTTCCTCAATGTCTGTTGTTATTTCTCCCTTTTCATTTCTGATTTTGTTGATTTGTGTTTTCTCCCTCTGTCTTTTAGTTAATTTGGCTAAGGGTCTGTCTATTTTGTTGATTTTCTCAA
The DNA here is from genome assembly GCA_907164525.1 of Lophiomys imhausi. Lineage (NCBI taxonomy): Eukaryota > Metazoa > Chordata > Mammalia > Rodentia > Muridae > Lophiomys > Lophiomys imhausi. The sequence goes on along the minus strand of CAJQZJ010032178.1, from coordinate 10,595,900 downwards.
AGAACCAACTCTTGGTTTCATTGATTCTTTGTATAGTTCCTTTTGTTTCTAAGTTGTTGATTTCAGCCCTAAGTTTGATGACCTCCTGCCTTCTGCTCCTCTTGGGAGTGTTTGCTTCTTTTTTTTTCCAATTCACCCCGTTTAGCTGTTAATTCGCTAATATGAGCTGTCACAATTTTCTTTTTGAAGGCACTTAGTGCTATGAACTTTCCTCGTAGCACAGCTTTCATTGTGTCCCATAGGTTTGGGTATGTTGTGTCTTCATTTTCGTTGGATTTTAAGAAGTCTTTGATTTCCTTCTTTATTTCTTCCCTGACCCAGTGGTCCTCTAGTAAAGAGTTGTTCAATTTCCATGTGAGTGTAGACTTTCTGTTGATTCTTTTGCTATTGAATTCCAGCTTTATTCCATGGTGGTCTGATAAGACACAAGGGGTTATTTCAATTTTCTTGTATCTGTTGAGGCTATCTTTGTGTCCAACTATGTGGTCGATTTTGGAGAAGGTTCCATGAGGTGCTGAGAAGAAGGTGTATTCTTTTGTGTTTGGGTGAAATATTCTGTAGATATCTGTTAGGTCCATTTGGTTCATGATCTCTGTTAGACTCATTATTTATCTGTTTGGCTTCTGTCTTGATGATCTGTCCATAGTTGTGAGTGGGGTGTTGAAGTCTCCCACTATTAAAGTGTTTGGATCGATGTGCGATTCAAAGTTTAGAAGCATTTCTTTTATAAATGTAGGTGCCTTTGTATTTGGGGCAAAGATGATCAATATTGAGATATCCTCTTGGTGGATATTTCCTTTAACGTGTATGTAATGCTCTTCCCTGTCTTTTTTTATGAACTTCAATTGGAAGTCTATTTTGTTTGATATTAGGGTGGTTACTCCAGCTTGTTTCCTGGATCCATTTGCTTTGAAAACCTTTTCCCAGCCCTTTACTCTGAGATAGTGTTTATCTTCAATAGTGAAATGTGTTTCTTGTATACAGCAAAAAGATGGGTCTTGTTTACGGATCCAGTCTGTAAGTCTGTGTCTTTTTATTGGTGAGTTGAGTCCATTGATGTTGATGGATATTAGTGACCAGGGGTTGTTATTTCCCGTTACTTTGGTATAGCTGGTTGTCTTGTGTTTCTTTCTGTGTAGTTGCTGTGGAGGTTTCTATTTCCTCTGTTTTTTTGGGTGTAGTTATCTTCTCTGTGTTGGAATTTTCCTTCTAGGATCTTCTGTAGGGCCGGGTTTGTGGGGAGATATTGTTTGAATTTGATTTTGTCATGGAATATCTTGTTTTCTCCTTCTATGTTGATAGAGAGTTTTGCTAGGTATAGTAGTCCGAATGGGAACCTATGTTCTCTCAGGGCTTGTCGGACATCTGTCCAGGTCCTTCTAGCTTTTAAATTTTCTGCGGAGAAGTCAGGTGTGATTCTGATGGGTCTGCCATTGTATGTGACTTGGCCTTTTTCTCTTACAGCTTTTAATATCCTTTCTTTGTTCTCTACATTTGGAGTTTTTATTATTATGTGGCGAGAGGAGTTTCTTTTCTGATCTAATCTGTTTGCTGTTCTGTAAGCCTCTTGGATTTTTACTGGCATCTCTTTCTTTAGGTTTGGGAAGTTTTCTTCTATGATTTTGTTGAAGATATTTCCTGGACCATGGAGTCGGGAGTCTTCTCTTTCTTCTATGCCTATAATTCTTAGGTTCCATCTTTTCATTGAGTCCTTGATTTCTTGGATATTGTGGGTGAGAGATTTTTTAGCTTTCTCATTTGCTTTGGATGTTGTATTGATTTCTTCCATCGTATCTTCCATGCCTGAGATCCTGTCTTCCATCTCTTGAGTCCTATTTTTGGTACTCAAATCCATAGTTCCTGTTTTCTTCCCTTCATTCTCCTTTTCCATTTTTAACTGTGACTGTGTTTTCTTTATTGTTTCCATTTCCATTTTCATTTCTTGAGTGATGTTATTTGTTCTGTGCATTTCCTGCTCCAGTTTGCTTGTCTTTGCCTGGACGTCTTCCAATGCCCTCTCTTTTTCTTGTTCAGTTGACTCACCTTGTTCTGAAGTTCTCTAATGTTGTTTTCCATCGCTTTTGTACATGCAATTGTGGCTTCTTTGAATTCCTTCATAGATTTAAGTTCTTCTTGAAGGGATTCTATCACTTTCCATAATGTAGAATTGTCATCGTTTTCATGTGTTTCAGCTGTGGTGAGGTGGTTTGGGCTGGATGAAATAGCGTTGCTTTCTTTTGTTGGAGTCATTTCACTCTGTTTTTTTTTTTTTGTCAGGGGCCTCTGGCCATGTGGAAATTTTTAGCTGTCTTCTGGACTTGGGTCCAAAGGGGGCGCTTTGGTGTAGGAGTCGAGTTGCCTTACTCCACCCCTATAAGGTGAGTCATTCAGCCCTGCCTCCTAGGTGGAAACCTAACTAATCCAGGGGGTGGAGGTGTGTACAAGTCAGCTCTGGTTCCCCGCTGGAAGGCCCAGTACTAGTACAAAAGTCCGATATACAACAGTTTCAAATACCTCGTAGTTTGCCCGTGGTTGCTTCCTGTGGTGGGTAAATCTGCCCTTCACCCCCAATAGCCTTGCTGCTCCCATGGCCTAGAAACTGGCCAGTGACGTTACAGCAGTGGGATGCAATCTGCAGTCTGAAGGCACTTTGTCGCCAAGCTGCGCTCACTTCCAAGGGTTGCAACTTTTCACCAGATAGCTGGATCGTCTGTGTGAGACCTGGGGGTGCCCAGCAGGGTGGGGATTATCTCTGCGTGGTATCTGAATCTGCCCACTGGGTATTAGATTGGAACTTACCTGGTGTCTCTCCTGGTGGAGGATGGGGGGATCCCGATTCCTGGGTCCAGTGGCTTTCTTGCGTGTCCGAGAGTGTGAAGGAGCATCCTGCCCAGGGGCCCTCAGTGGTCCCTGGGTAGTTGGGTGAGATCTGGAGGGGGGTCGAGCTGTTTGTAGAGCGTCCTTCAACACTCACCACCCTGTGACTGTTAACCCCCAAAACAAAATAGGTCAGCGCAGGCCACCGCCATCTTGGATCCCTTCAGTCTTCTAATGTGGCAAATTACAGTTGTCCCTGATGTTGAATCATTCTTGCTTTGAAAAGATAACTCCATCCAGATCATGATATATTACATTTTAATAACCCAATTAGATAGCAGACCACTAATATTTTATTTAGGTGCTTTAGTAAAATGGACCTGTCATTTGCCCCGTTCCATCATTATCACTTGGTTTTGGACCTAATACCAAGTTAGTTTTATGCATCTTCCTCTTTTTGCACCAGTCATCTGCTTGTGACATTAATCCCACTGAATGAGAGTAAAGGCCACCATCCAAATTATCCAAGTTTATAGCAAAGTTTATTATGTGTGCACAATGTAGCTGGCTCAGCAACTGCCTCTGCCTAAATGTGGGATTTGAGAGGTCATCTCCGAACATAGAAGTGGGGTTTTTGTAGCCCTAAAACTGCAAGGCTAGGGGTTTTTCAAGGGTTGGAGAATTCCCAGGTGAACTTGGCAGAACATCTGAAAATTATTTGGCAGTACATATTATCTTATGAGGTTGGAGGTCAGAGTATAGGGTATGGAACATGTCAAATTCCAGACACTTAAGTTTTATAGTAAACAGAAATGAACTTATTTTGACTTTGTATCAAGATGTCGTTTTGATCTTAAGATGGAGTCAGGCTGGTCCATCAGTGATTAGCTTCATTTCTGTTTTACTGTGTGGTTTGCCAGGGCCTGGTTCATAGAAGGGATTCAGTGTTTGTTGTGTATGGTTGAAGAGGACCACTATTCAAAGTGCTATCAGAAACAGCTGAGCATCTCATGGTGTCTCTCTTCTCACTGCCCCTTCCTGTTCTTCTCTCAGCTGTCATAGATTACCAGCAAGAAGGGAACTCAGGCTCTGCTTCTGGCCTTTTCATTTTCTCTATCGATTAAGATCATAGGTTTTTCAATCATGATGAAATCTAATTGATGACATTTTTTATGGCTTGATGTTTGTACTCTAAGAAATATTTATCTAACCCAAGACCACAAATTATTTTCTTATGTTTCCTTCTAAAAGTTTTAGTCTTGAAATTAACTAAGTTAAGGTTTGGTAGCTAGGCAGTGGTGGTTCATACCTTTAGTCTCAGGACTCAGAAGGCAGAGATAGGTGGATCTCTGTGAGTTGGAGGCCAGACTTGTCTACAAAGTGAGTTACAGGGCAGCCAGAGCAGGGTCACACAGAGAAACCTCCCCCCCCCAAAAAAAAATTGCTTACGATGTGTATGGTTGTGTTCGTTTTAGTTCTCGTCTTAGTTTCTTTTCCTGTTGCTGTGATAAAAATTCCATGACAGATGCAGTTTAAGACAAGAAGAGTTTATTGTGGCTCACAGTTCAAGGGTTTACAGTCCATGATATCAAGAAAGTCAAGGCAGCAGGGGCTTAAAGCAGTTAGTCAAATTGCATCCTCAATCAGGAAACAGAGTAATGAATGTATGAAGTTGCTCAATTCCCTTTCTCCACTTTTTGTTTCTTTGTTTGTTTGAGACAGAATTTCCTCTGTGTAATAGCACTGGCTGTCCTGGACTCGATTTGTAGACTAGGTTGGCCTGGAACTCACAGAGATCTGCCTGCCTTTGCGTCCCAAGTGCTGGGATTAAAGTTATGTGCCACCGCCCCCAGCCCTTTCTCCATTTTTAAAATATTTTACTTGTGTGTGTGTGTGTGTGTGTGTATGTGTGTGTGTGTGCATGTGTGTGTGGAGGTGCATGTGCGTGCATGAATATGTAGCTTTATAACCATGTTCATACAGAGGTCAGAAAACATTTGTGTTCTCAGAGATCAAAATCAGTCCATCCAGCCTGGCAGTGGGCACTTTTACTTGCTGAATCAACTCAGTGACCCTCGTTCTCCATTTATAGAGTCCAGTATCTCCTAAGAATGATGCCACTCAGCAGTGGGCAGGGTCTTTCCACCTAAAGTAATGTAATAAATAACTTGCCACAGGCACAGAGGTCTCCTGGGTGATTCCAGAGTCTATCAAGTTGATAATTAACACTAACCATCTCAGTCCATATATCAAATACAGGACCTAATCAGTTCATGGAGAGAAAGGCTTATTCTGAATCACTGTTCTGAAGTTTTCAGTTCTTCAATTGTTGAACCCAGTGCCTTAAGTCTATAGCCATCGTGATAAATGCACAGGGTTTGGGGTGGTGTTAAGCATTCTAAATGTTAATTAATTGGTTCTGCTTGCTGTCTGTTATTTACATTGTCTCTGATTGGTTAAATAAAATGCTGAGGCCTGAGATTGGGCAAAGACAGAGAGAGGTGGGACTTCCTGAGATTAGAACAGGAAGCCTGTGCTTTAGACAGAGGATTAATTAATTCCAGCCAGGAGCAGGAAGAAGGAGGACACACATCATGGGTTAGAAAAAAGAACATTATTCCACACGGCCAGGCACATTGGCCTAGCATGGAGAATGGCAGTCCAAGGGGACGTACATATATATGGGGTCATATTTGGATAATAGAATTAAGAGCTAGCTTAGGTGGGCCAAGATTGCTCAGTTCAGGCCAAGGCTTGTTAAAATCCACAAGGTGTCTGCATGTATTCATTTATAATGGCTAGTTAAAAATTAACAGCCGCAAACCAATTAATGATAATATAAATACTGGTTAAATAATTTAATTAGCCTTTTTTTCTACATAGGGTGAGATAACCAGTTCACCTCAAATTCAAGATTCAAAAAAAGGTGGAGGAGGGTGGGTCCCAATAACCCCTTCAGAAAGAGTGTGACCCCAGTGACTGGAAGATCTCCCACTAGGCCCTATCTTTTAAAGTTTCTACCACTGTGTAATAGCCCCAGGCTGGGGGCTGAGCCTGGAGTCCTTTTGAGGTTATTTAAGATAAACATGTAGCAGTGGTTCATAAATTTTCTATATATAAGTCAAATCAGAACTTTTTCAGTTTTTATTTATTTATTTTTGGATATTAGAGTTGAAACCCAGAAAATGTGTGTATAGTAGGCAAGTACTCCACCACTGGACCATATTATCAGTTCTTGCAAGTATCATTTGTGAAGAAGAAAGGTCCATCTCTTTTCAGCTAAACGATCTTCGAATCTTTGTCGACAATCACTTGACTGTTTATGTGAGGATCTACTTACAAACTTTCTATTCTTTTCCATCATTTTGTATCTCTATAATTCTCTCACAGTTTCAACAGCATTCATGCATGTGTGTGTGTATTCACATGTGGAAGAGCTCACATGTGCACACAGGCATGGGTGCTCCTTCATGCCTGTAAGAGGCCAGAGGTTGATGTTAGTTGTCTTCTGTTGTACTCTGTATTGTTTTTTGAGTCAGGGTCTTTTGCTGAACCCATGGCTTGGTGTTTCAGCTAGAGTGGCTAGCCAGCAAGCCCCAGAACCCTCCCCTCTCTGCATCCCCATCAACAGACATTCACCACCACATCTGGCATTAACTTGGATTATGTGGACCTAAACACCAGTCCTTACATTTGCCCTGGAAGTCCATTACACACATGCCCTCATCCCTATCTTCCTTATGGGCCTCAAGCCATCTTTGTTCTTCTCTCACTGAGCCTCAAAGAGTTTGAGGTAGGGGAAAATTGATAGAAAGGATGATAAAGTAGAAATTGTTTGTTGACTGACCCCATTTGAACTATAATTCTGGCCATCCCAGCAAATATTCTCCCTGAAGCAGCATCTATGTGACAGCCTTCTGGTCAGTGAGTTATGAATTCCAGTTACAGCATCTATCACATAAATTTTTCTCTGCTGAGAAAAATATTGGCAAGAAACAGATACAGATCAGCAGAAATATGTCACCATTACAGAAAAAAATCCGAATATTTAAGGCTGTTAATAGTGAATGGGGCAAGCAGGTGGGTGTGGTGTCATATGCCGTTAATCCTAGCACTTGAGAGGCAGAGACAGGAGGATCTCTATGAATTCAAAGTCATCCTGATCTACATATCAAGTTCTAGGCTAGCCTGGGCTACATAGTAAGATCCTGTCTCTCTCAAAAGAAGGAGGAGAAGGAAAGAAAGAAAGAAAGAAAGAAAACAGTGAATGGGAGACAGTCATGGACTTGCCCATGTGAAGAGCCAGTATCAGGAGTTCTAGGTCATCATCTGCTACATAGTGACATTGAGGTCATACTGGGCTACAAGAGACCCTATCCCCAAACCAAATACAAACAAAAGTAATGAATGGACTGGTTATGGATGAGGTGTCTATTCATGAAGCTCTAAGCTTGAAAAGCAGCTCTGGGAAAAATGGTGAATGGTACTATGCTCACCCTTAGAAGATGTGCTTCACAATACCCTCCTCTCTGGTGCCTGCATTTGTAATATGGATCCAGATACCTGTGTTTGATGGCTGAGGATGCTTTTCCTTTTATGCACAGACAATAGAGTCTTTGAGTATTACAGAAGAGCAGGCTAGCTGCATGTAATCGCCATACTTCTAGAGCAGGCTAGCTGCATGTAATCACTATTCTTCTACTACTCAGATTGTAGTAGTACAGCAGTAGTGGTATGGCACAGAAATATATTTTTATTTAAAAATTTTTTTTGTTTTTTTTTTCCTTTTTTTTTTATTTCTTCAAGTTACATCTCAATCGCAGTCCAGTCCCTTCCCTATTCCCCCTCCAGTCCCACCCTCCCACCCTCAACCCCCCATCCTCTTCCCTTTTTTTTTCTTTTATGTTTAACGTATATCTTATTTCCCCCTACAGTTTCCCCTTTCAGTCCAACAAATGGCTCTTTCTCTTATAATAATAAATACAATACAAAACAACAGAGGTAATTAGGCCACAGTTATGAGGGTTATATGGCTTAGCGTATATTCCCAATGTCCAGTCCATATGCATTTGGTACCTGACTTTAACATTCTACTATCTAACCATCTCCATGAGTTTAAAGTTCTATATCTGACTCAACATTCATACTAACTTGCAACACAATTTTAAAAGTATCTTCTTAGATGTATAACACTCTCTTGACTCCTAAACAACTCAAAATTTAATTATGAGACTCTAGCTATCTGTTCTTCAACCACCTCAGAGACCTGAGAGGGATAAATATATCTGATTTTATAGGAAGTACAGGGCCTGCAGCTTCCAAAACCAGGAAATGACATACCAGTGGCTGCCTGGACAGTTCCCATTTTCTCTCCATACATTACAGCATCGATCTTCAGTCATTTGGCCCCATTTCTCTGACAGACATTGATTGTAGAGCAGGGGTTATGAAGGACTTACCTACCCTGTCTTGGCAGAGCTAGGCTGTCGACTTACCTGCTTCCAGGTTTTGTGCTGTTTCTCAAAGCAGACTCAACCTTAAAAGAGCATTCCAAAAAATCAAAAAAATCAAATCCACTTTCCTGAAGACACATGGCTGTAGTATGCACAATGCTTGTAGGTTAGGGCAAACACAGAGGCAGATTTTTGCTATGTAAGAACTGAAATCAAAGCTACTGCAACCTCAGGCACCGTAAGTTCCACATTAGCCCAGCTTATTAACATAACCCCTGAATTGGGAATTAAATATTAAATGAAGATTTGATTACTTCTTCCTAAGAGGTCCCTGGACCAGATTCTGATTACCTGAAGTAACTTCATTATTAGAAAACAGCAACAAAATGGTGAGTTGTAGTTTTTGTATTTTTTTTTGAGGAGGTGGGTGTGGATAAGAGAGAGAGAGAGAGAGAGAGAATGTTAATGCCAGAGGTCAACCCTGAGTGTACTTCCTCAGGAGCTGTCCACATTGGTTTTTAATTTAACTTGTTAATGAGTGTTTTGCCTGCATGTATCTGTGTGCACCATGTGTATGCCTGATGCTCTTGGAAGTCATTAGAGGGCTCTGAATCTCCTGGAACTGGACTTACAGGTGTTTATAAGCCACCTTGTGGGTGTTGGGAATCAAACACATGTCCTCTGCAAGAACAAATGTTTTTAATCTCTCAGCCATCTCTCTGGCCCACATTTGGCTTTCTTTTTTTTTAAGTATATATATTTGGTTATATATGTTCTTTTTTTTCCTTTATTTTTTATTTCTTCAAGTTACATCTCAATCGCAGTCCCCTCCCTATTCCCCCTCCAGTCCCACCCTCCCACCCTCAACCCCCCATCCTCTTCCCTTTTTTTTTCTTTTAAGTTTAAGGTATATCTTATTTCCCCCTACATTTTCCCCTTTCAGTCCAACAAATGGCTCTTTCTCTTATAATAATAAATACAATACAGTACAACAGAGGTAATTAGGCCACAGTTATGAGGGTTATATGGCTTAACGTACATTCCCAGTGACCAGTCCATATGTATTTGGTACCTGACTTTAACATTCTACTATCTATACATCTCCATGAGTTTAAAGTTCTATATCTGACTCAACATTCATACTAATTGCAACACAATTTTAAAAGTATCTTCTTAGATGTATAAAACTCTCTTGACTCCTAAACAACTCAAAATTTAATTATGAGACTTTATCTATCTGTTCTTCAATCACCTCAGAGACCTGAGAGGGATAAATATATCTGATTTTATAGGAAGTACAGGGTCTGCAGCTTCCCAAACTAAGAAATGACATACCAGTGGCTGCCTGGAAAGTTCCCATTTTCTCTCCATACATTACAGCATCGCTCTTCAGTCGTTTGGCCCCGCTTCTCTGACAGACATTGATTGTAGAGCAGGGGTTATGAAGGACTTGCCTACCCTGTCTTGGCAGAGCTAGGCTGTCGACTGTTCTTTAAAATACATATTCTTTGAGAATTCTACACATGTGTACTACGTATTTTGGTCATATCCATCTTTACCGCCACACTCCAACTCCTCCTAGCTCACTCCCAAATTTCCCTCCCAACTTCATATTCTCTCTCTCTCACTCCTTTCTCCTTCCTTCCTTCTATCCTTCCTCCCTTCTTCCTTCTTTCTTTCCTTCATCTCCTTCTCTAAAACTCCACTGATTCAGTTTGGTGCTGCTCATATTCCCATGAGAGCAGAGCCATTCACAGGATTGTGGGAAACATACAAGGGGCCACACCCCTGAAAGAAATGGACTCTTCCTCTCAAGTAGCCATTAGCTGAAGATAGCTAGCTCCTCAGCTAGGGGTGAGGCCAAAGGAGTCCTTTCTCTCACCTTGTTTATAAGGACACAGTCTCTCTTTGGTCTGGAGCCTGCTGTTTAGGCCAAGCTGGTTGGCCAATGAGCCCCAGGGAATAGCCTGTTTCTTCCTCCTCAGTGCTGGGATTATAAGGGTAGGTTCTGAGAATCAAGCACAGGTCTTCATGCTTGCAGGGCAAGCACTTTGCTGACTGAGCCCTCTTTTTTCTTTTTTGAGATATGGTCTTGCTATGAATCTCTGGGTAGCTTGGTGTTTGCTATGTAGTCCAGGCTGGCCTCAAACTCACGCAATTCGCCTGCCTCAGTTTTCCAAGTGCTAGGACTACTCGTATGAAAAACTGTCTGGCTATGACTTGGGTTCCTAAATGAATTAATTTATTAGTGTGTGCTCTCACAAGTGCATGATGTGTGTGTGGGAGGGACATGCATATTATGGCATGGGTGTAGAGGCCAGAGAATGACTTTGTGAAGTTGGGTCTCCTTCCACCTTGATGTAGATTGAACTCGGATCCCCAAACTTGTAGGGCAAGTGTCTTCACACATTGAGTCATCTTGTTGGCCCATGATGTAGATCTTGCTTGGTGACTTGCATGAGTTAGATATGGCCTTTTGAGAATTGCAGTGAGGACTGGAAATTAAGGCTGGTTCTGTGGTCTGACAACAGGGAGGGTAGCCCTCCTAGGAAGGGGAAAAAGCCTGGAGAAATTTATGCATTCGAAAACATTCTCTGATAAAATTACTGTTATACATATCTCTTTGACCTTTATAGATCCACTCCCCTAACCACTGTTGGCACTTTTGTCAATATCTCAATAAGAACAGCAGAAAGATGCAGACATTCAATTGTGTACAAGGGCCTTTCAAAACTCAATCTTCTAAAACTTAAAGACCTTTTCTAGCAAAACTTAGTAGACCAAGGAAATCATAACCTCTTAAAATTATTATTAATTAATTTATTTATTCACTTTACAGCCTGATCACAGTACCCCCTCCCAGTTCAGCCCTGACACACTCCTCCACTCATTCCCTCTCCCATTCTCTTCAGACAAGGGAAGCACAGCACCTCCCCCCCATAGGTACCAACTTGCCCTAGCACATCAAGTCACAGCAGAACTAGGTGCAACCTCTCCCACTGAGGCTAGACAAAGAAGCCCAGATACCAGGGGAATGGTATCCAAAGGCAGACAAAAGACTCAGAGACAGCCCTTGCTTCAATTGTTAGGAGACCCACACAGAGACCAAGCCGCATGTCTGCTACATATGTGTAGGAGGCCTAAGTCCAGTCCATGCATGTCCTTTGGTTGGTGTTTCAGTCTCTATGAGCCTCCATGGACCCAGGTTAGTTGACTCTAAGTCTTAGTATGTCTCCTTGACCTCTCCAGCTCCCTCAATTTTTCCCCCCATTCTTCCACAAGACTCTCTGAGCTCTGCCCAATGAATGACTGTGGGTCTCTGCATCTGTTTCCATCAGCTGCTGGGTGAAGCCTCTCAGATGACAGTTATGCTAGGCTCCTGTCTGCAAGGATTGCTGGCCTCAAACTCACAGAGCTCCACCTCCTTCTGCCTCCCCAGTGCTGGGATTAAAGGTGTGCACCACCATGCCCAACTTATTTCTTGTATTTTTAGTTTTGGTCTTTTCACAGTGTCCCACATTTCTTGGATATTCTATGTCAGGAACTTTTTAGATTTAGTAAGTTCTTTGGTCAATGTGTCAATTTCTTTAATTGTATCTTCCACACCTAAGAGTCTGTCTTCTATCTCTTGGATTCTGCTGGTGATGCTCAGGTCTATAGTCCCTGTTCTCTTCCCTAGGTTCTCTAACTCCAGGACTGCCTCAGTTTGTGTTTCTTTATTGCTTCTATTTCCATTTTCAGGTCTTGGACAGTTTTATATATTTCTTTCATTTGTTTGATTATATTTTCCTGGATTTCTTTAAGGGATTTAGTCATTCCTCTTTAAAGGCTTTTATCATTTTATAAAATTGGTTTTAAGGTCATCTTCTTGTGTTTTGGTTGTGTTGGGTTAACCAGGGCTTGGTATAGTAGGATACCTGGGCTGTGGTGGTACCACATTGCCCTGGCTCCTGTTGATTGTGTTGTTACGCTGGCCTTTAACAGTCTGGTGATCCCTGGGGCTGGCTGGCCACCTGGATATTCCTTGGGCCCAGGTACAGGGCACAGCTCAGCAATGCTAGCTGTGCCCCAGGGGGACCCTGCAGTCAGAGGACGGAGTGGAGGGGTCTAACCTGGATGTTTCTTGGGTAGGCAGACCTCCTTGGGAAGGCAGGCAGAGCCCTGGCCCAGACAATGGAGCTTAGGGGACAGAGTGCAGCCTCACTGATGCTAGCTGTGCTCCAGAGGGACTGAGCAGGAAATTTGGGGGGAGGGCATCTAACCTGTATGATCCTGGGGCCCTCAATCCTCCTCATGAAGGCAGGCAGAACAGTGTCCTGGATGATGGAGCTCAGGGGACAGAGCACAGCTCACCCATGCTGGCTTTGCCTCCCATTTACTCTTTTGTTTTGTTTTGTTTCTTTCAAGACAGGGTTTCTCTCTGTAGTCCTGGCTATCCTGGACTTGCTTTGTTGACCATCGTGGCCTTGAACTCACAGAGATGTGCCTTCCTTTTCCTCCTGAGTGCTGGGATTAAGGTATGTTTGCCATCATCCCCCGCTTACTCCTTCTTAAGTATTGATCTGTAGTTACTATTTTGGAAATCCATACCTTTGTCAGGCTATGTTAGTCAAGGGAGATTTAACATTTTCTTTGTTCTTAAAGCAAGATTTTAGTATTCAACAGATGGTTAAAAAAAATCCCTAAGCTAGCCTTTGGAAACTGGAGCAAAACATTAAATTTCTTTCCACCTGTGACTTAACACTTTTTCTCACATAATTTTTTTCTAACAATAATTTTACTGACATGCAATTTGTGCATAAGTTTTTAACTTTAAAATTGACCATCTTGGTGATATTTAGTACATCTGTAGAATTGTGCAACCATCATGATTTCCCAGTTTCAGAGCATTTTATTCCTCTAAATAGAAACCTTGTAATGTGAGTAGTCTCTTTCCACTCCCCAGCTACTGGTAAGCACTAACTTATTTCCTGCCTCTGTGGGCTTGGCTATCTTGGACATCTCATAGGAATGGACTCATACCATGCATGTGTTGCTGTTTGTGGCTTCCTCCAGGTTCTTATTCACTTACAGCATGCATCAACACTTTATACCTTTTACTGTTGAATAATGTCACATTATATGACTATGCCCTATTTTGTTTGTCTAGTCATCAACTGATGGGCATTTTTTCCCCTAAATGGGGATATTTTAAATAATGCAGCAAAAAGGAGACTTGTGTGGTATGCACTAGGTATTCATCCTGGGTATCCATCCCCTGGCTCTCCTGGAACCCACTCTGTAGACCAAGATGGCCTCCAACTTACAGAGATCTACCTCTAGATCTGCCTTACTTCCCTCTACCTCGAGAGTCCTGGGATTAAAGGCTTGTGCCACCACACACAGCTTCCACTAATATCTTAATCCAAGGAATCAAATAAGAGACAAAAGGAAACTTCAAGATAATCTCCCCTCCCCCCCAGGAGAGAGAGGGAGCAGAGGGGAAAGGGAGGGAGGGAGAAGAGAGGTGAGTGGACTGAGGGCCTCATACATGCCACAGAAGTGCTTTAATACTGGACGACATTCCCAGATTCTGAAGCAAACACGTGTCTAATTTTTGTCTTCAGTGCTGTAGGCACTCAGGAGGGTTTGGGCTCTGCATGCTAGGCAAGCAGTCAAGCATTGAGCTGCAGCCCTAGACTTTTGTTTTGAGACAAGGTCTTGTGCAGACCATGCTGGATGAAAACTCCTGTTGTCTGCCCTCCCAAGTGCTGGGATAAAAGGTAGACAGCCTACCAATCCATTTTTTGAGACACAAAATCCCTTTATGCTTATGTGAGACTCACTTTCTATCTTCCAAGTGCTACATGCCTGAACAGTTGTATTTCTTTAAGACAAACCCTTGCTGTATAACCCAGGGTGGTTTCAACCTCAAGCTCTTGCTGCCTCAGTCTTTCAAGCGCCAGTATAACAGGTGCATCCTACCTGAATATACATTGTTTAAAATACCTGGTAAGGGCTGGGAGATACCACAGTGGACAGAGGCAACTGTGCCAAGCCTAACAGCCTGAGTTCGACTTTCTGGGCCCATATGGTGGAAGTAAAGACCAGCTCCCCCCTACACCCCCCATATTTTTGCAACTATGTAACCACCCATATACATAAACATAAAATGCAGTATTTCAAATACGTATGGCACCTATAGACTCACGTGTTTGAATGCTTGGCCCGTAAGGAGTGATATTATTAGGAGGTATGGCCTTGTTGTAGTAGGTGTGGCCTTGTTGTAGAAAGTGTGTCACTGTGGGGGTGGGGTTTGAGGTCTCCTGTGCTCAAGCTATGTCAAAACACAGCCATCTTCTGCTGCCTGTGGATCAAGAGGTAGAACTCTTGGTTCCTGCTCCAACAGCCTGTCTATCTAGACACTGCCATGCTTCCCACCATGATGATAATGGACTAAACTTCTGAAACTGTAAGAAGACAGCCCCAACTAAATGTTTTCCTTTATAAGAATTTCCTTGGTCATGGTGTCTCTTCACAGTGTTAAAACTCTAACTGAGACAGAAGTTGGTTCCAGGAGTGGGTTATTGCTGTGATAAACCTGACCATGCTTTTATTTGAAGGAATGTGGATTTGGGGACTTTGGATTAGGAAAACATTCCAAAATAGAAAGATCTGGAATGCTTTAAGCAGGCCTTAATGGACCATCCTAGTAGGAAAAGGAAGACAGTGGTGGTGAGGGTGATTTGAACTTTGGGGGCCTTGTTCAAGAGGTTTCAGAGGAGAAGAATGGTAGTAAGTGGACTAGAGACTGTTCTTGTGATATTTTGGTGAAGAGAGTTGCTACTTTTTCCCTTTGTCTGAAAAGTTTCCATGAGGCTAAAGTGAAGAGGTTTGGATTAGTTACATTGGCAAAGGAAATCTCAAAACAGACAAGGGTAGACTCTGTCATGTGGTCCATTCTTATGAAGAATGTTTTGACGAAAAGGAGCAAGCTGAGCTAGGAAAAATATAACACTTAGATTAGAATAAATAGGTTGTTAAGCTATGAACTAATCAGAGGACAAGCCCGGCTGTATGATGTAGGTATCGTAAATACACTTTGAGTCTCCAAATCTTATTTCTTGGAGCTTGCTGCTGGGAGGAAGAGCATACACTACAACGATTTGCTTTTGCTTTTACAGGGGATTACAGTTAAGAGATTGCATGAATCTCAGAAGAGACTTTGAACCTCAGACCTTTAAACAAGTTTGGGACTGTGATAGACTATGGGGACTTTTGAAGTTGGACAAAATGCATTTTGTGTTATGTATGGCTACAAGCCTATGGGGGCCAGAGAGTGGAATGTGATAGTTAGGCCTGTATAGATTCACGTGTTTGAATGTTTGGCCCATACGGAGTGCCACTATTAGGAGATATGGCCTTATTGTAGTAGGTGTGGCCTTGTTGGAAGAAGTGTGTCACTATGGGGGCTGGCTTTGAGGTCTTCTTTGCTCAAACTATGCCCAGGATGGTACACAGTCCTCTGCAGCTGCCTGTGGATCAAGAGGTAGAAATCTCAGCTCCTTCTCCAGAACCATGTCTGCCTGGACACTGCCATACTAACCACCATAGTGGTGGTATGGTGATAATGAACTAAAACCTCTGAAACTGTAAGCCAGCCCATGGTGTCTCGTCACAAACAAAATACATGTGAGGTCACGTATGTTAATAAGTTTGATGAAGCCATTCCTAAATATATACAAACTTCAAAACTCCATGTTGTATGCCATAATTATGTGATTTGTTGTTATCTAAAAAAGATGTGAGGAACTAAGTATGTAGCTCAGTAATAGAACATTTGCTTAGCACGTGTGAGGCTCTGTGATGAACCCCAGCACTGGAAATACAAAGTAAATTCAACTCTCACATACAAATGCCTCGTGTATGAACACATCACAGATGTGAAGATGTAAGCATCATAGTTGAAATGTTGGAAGTGTTAGAAGAAAAAAATATGAATAAGTTTCCTTTAGGAAGACATTTAGCCTTTTTAAAAACGATGCCACCAAAATTTAGAAGCTAAAAGAGTAAGATTGATAACTTTGACTTTTAAAACATCTATGTTGGAAACAAAGCAGAAGCAACATTTACAACTTATACTATAAAAAAGGGGAAAAGACAAATTTGGAACATGTTTGGTAACATAAAACATAACAAAGAGCTAAAATTCTAAAATAATTTCACATATGGGACAAAAATAAAAGCAAGATGACCATAAAATATCAAGCCGGGCGGTGGTGGCGCACGCCTTTAATCCCAGCACTTGGGAGGCAGAGGCAGGCGGATCTTTGTGAGTTCGAGGCCAGCCTGGTCTACAAAGCGAGTCCAGGACAGCCAGAGATATTCAGAGAAACCCTGTCTCGAAAAACCAAAAAAAAAAAATATGAATAGGAAGTTTATAAAAAGAAGTTATGCAGGGGCTGGAGAGAAAGCTGGGCCATCAACAGTACTGCATCAGATCCAAATTTGCTTCCCAGGACCCATGTCAGGAGCTAATCACCCATAATTCCAGCTCTAGGCAACCCAGTGCCCTATTCTGGCCTCTTCAGGTACTACACTCACATGTGTATGTACACACACACACACACACACACACACACACACACACACACATCTTAAGAAAATTATGTTATCCAGATGACTCATATGAACAGGAGATGTTCAACCTCATTAATCTAGCAAATGATTCTAATTTGATACTAAAATGATAATAATACAAAAGTTATTATTGAGTCAGATATGGTGGTACAGACCTATATATAACCGCAGTTGCTGAAGAGGCTGAAGGACGAGGATTTCAATTGAAGGGCAGATGGGCAACTTAGTGAGACTATGTCTCAGTGTAAAAGTAAAAAGGTTGTAAAAAAGGTCAGGGGTTATATGTATATATCTCAGTGATAGAGCATTTGCCTAGTACTGGATTCAATCCCCAGTACTGAAATAAAGTACATACATACATAGAATTAAAACATGTTTTCTTTGTCTACGTTATAATATTAAAAAGTTTAATAACATTCTGAGTTGGAGATATTTTTAAGAAACATATTTTTTCTGTTTTGTTTGTATAAATGTAAAATGCCATAATATTGTATAACAGAATATTTTAATTTATCAATACTCTATATTTATTAATACTTAGCAAACATCTATAATATACCTAAATCCTATATCCTAAAACCTATAATCTAAAATCAATAATCTATCTAAGAACTACCCTAATATCTAAGAACACTCTAATACCTATCTAAAAACACTTAACTAACATTATCTTAAGTTTCTTAAAAGGATATTAATAGTCTTAGTGTAGATACATGCAGGGTGACTTGGTTTATGGCAGTCCCATCAGATAATATCTTTTAAGCTTAAAGTGCATTGGGCCTTACTTTGCCAGTTTGTAAGGCCAGTTTATTTCCACCACCAAATTGTGGCCGGTTTATAAAGTCAGTCTGTTGTAACCACCAAACAGGCTGGCTTTTTTCATCAGCTGAGACTTGCCTCCATTGTCTCTTTTCCCTGAGCAAACCTCACAGTCAAAATCTTCTGTAAGTGGCTTCCAAACACCGCTTGCCTCTATCACCACTTCTCCTACAATCTGGGACCCCAAGACAGATGCCTTTAATGTCCAGTTACTAAAGAATTCTCTCTAGCAGGTTTTATGCCTTGCCTTTGCCTCTATCGAAGTCTAAATTTGGTTAATGGTGTACCTTGCTGTATGCTTCTTCAGCATGACTTCTCAGTCGGTGAGAGCAGGAGAACGGGCGACCACATGGAGTCTCTGGCATTATCTCAAAATCCTTGGCAGTCTTGAGGGTCCAAAGTCTCTCAGGATTTCTAGCAGTCCCATTGCTATGGCAACCAATGTCCATCTGCTTGCCTTGTGTGGTTTCTAAGCCACACGCCTTCAACAGGGCAGTCCGTGTCACCAACTTAGCAACCTCAAAGGATGCCACGTCAGTCCAATTCCCTATGCTATGCTGAACTGCCTGCTAATTTCACCAAATATACCTAACTTCTTACCACACTATTGCTAGAAGATAGTTTGGCAATACGCATGAAATGTTACATATAAGGTGGGCACAGTGACACATATCTGTAATTCCTGCCTGGAATACATAACAAGATCCTACCTGGAGAAAACAAACAACAGAAAATGTGAAGGGAAGGAGATAAGGGAAAAGGAAGAATAAGGAGGAGAAAAAAACACCCACCTATAGAAATAAATTCCAAAGAAGAAACTGAGTGAGACCAGACAGACCATGATAATCGGTAAGGGGCTGGAGAGAAGGCTCAAAGCACTTGCTGCTGGTGAAGAGGACAGGATTCCTGGGACCCCCAGGGTGGCAACCCTAGTTCCATGGATCCAGTGCTCCCTTCTGGTCTCCTTGGGCACTGCATGTACATGGTGTGCCTATAAGCGCAGACAGAACACACATATGCATACAATAAAAATAAACAAATGTAAGTAAATTATTTAAAAAAGAAAAGAAAAGATGTATGATGTAGAAAGGCGTGGCTTCATTAGTATGCCTGTTGACAAATGCACACATTTTCATGGAGCAATGTCAGGAGAATCGTCATTGCAGCCACCTGAGTTTTTTCTCATGATATATATATATATATATATATATATATATATATATATATATATCTTTTTTTCATACATTAAATTTTTTTATTTATTTTAAATTAACATACAAAGTATTAGATTCCATTATGGCATTTTTGTATGTAACTTTTTTTAATTAAATACTTTATTTTTTTTTCTTCAAGTTACATCTCGGTCACAAAACCTTCCCTATTCCCCCTTCCTGTCCCACCCTTCCACCCTCTTCCCCCCAACAGCTTCCCCTTTCAGTCCAACAAATGGTTCCTTCTTTTATAACAGTAAATACTATACAAAACAGCAGAAATAAATATGCCACATTTATGAGAGGTAAATGGCCCAGTATACCTTCCCAATGTCCACTTCATACATATTTGGCCCCTGACTTTAACATTCTACCATCTAACCATCTCCATGAGTTTAAAGTTCTATAACTGACTTAGCTTTCATACTAACTTGCATCACTATTATAACCATCTTCTTAGATCTAGAACACCTTCTTGATTCCTAATCAACTCAAAATTTAACTATGAGACTCTAGCTATCTATTCTTCAACCACCTCAGAGACCTGAGAGGGATAAATATATCTGATTATATAGGAAGTGCAGGGCCCGCAGCTTCCAATACTAAGAAATGACAAACCAGTGACTGCCTGGACAGTTCCCATTTTCTCTCCATACATTCCAGCATCAGTCTTCAGCCTTTTGGTCCTGTTTCTCTGACAGACATTTATTGTAGAGCAGGGATTATGAAGGACTTACCTACCCTGTATTGGCAGAGCTAGGCTGTCGACTTCCCTGCTACCAAGTTTTGTCCTTTTTGGACAGCAGTCTGTCTGCAGTTGAAGCAAGGAGTTTTTACATGTCAAGAGATAGGCTTGCCACTAATTCAACCATCTCACACTGGAGATTCTTCAATGCTTATCTTCTACTTGGAGTAGAATAGGGAGTGCTGTCGGGAGCTGATATGTCTTGATATAAAAAAAAATCTTAATTTAAGACAACATCTTTGAATGCCATATTCTGCAGATCTCTTGGGGTTTTTGAAGATGCCCTATCCATCTCTTGTATTTAGATAAGCAAATGTTGCTTGTATCTTAACAACTTGATTACTGAGTAGCTTAGAGAATATCTGTGATAGACTGTCATAGTAGCTAACAAAGTGACATGCTTGCATGACTAGGAGTTTGTTTTTCTTAACTATCCTAAACAGTTTAAGACGGTTGGTATCAAGAGGCCAGAGCTTCACATTTCATTTTTAAGTATCTCTAGGTACGATACCATTAGGAAGCGTTACCTTTAATTTTGTATCAATATACAAAGATCTATTCAAATGTGGCTAAATGTACTCTTAATTTTGTATCAATATACAAAGATCAATGCCTATGTAGCCCAATACAATCTTAATATTACGTCCATATAGAAGGGTCAATACCATTGTGGCCAACTATAATCTTAATTTTGTATCAATATACAAAGATCAATACCAATGTAGTCCAATACAATCTTATTTTTGCACAATAAACAATGGTCAATACCACTTTAGCCAAATATACTACTAATTTTGTATCAATATACAAAGGTATAAGGGCATATTCAATAATCTGTCCCTTCTTCTTGGTCCTTCCTGTGCTATGTCTATGTCTCATTTTTCTCAAGTCCGTGCACTCCTACATAGGAGAGAAAGAAGGATACAGAAAAGGGAAAGAAGGAATACCCTGGGTCTAACCTTCAAAACCCATTAAACAGGACCATTTAACAACTTGTAATCTCTTCCCCTAAATAACAGAGTTTTCAGTTATCCTTCAAATAACCAAAAAGGGAGGGCGGAGAAACACCCTCCCCACCCTCTGGGCATGGGACGTCGCACTCTTAAAATGACTTCCTGCTGATTTAGGTCATAGTAAACCTGTTTGGGGCCCAAACCAAAATGGAAAAATGGTTAAAAATGTTAGCACAATCCTTTTATGTTCAATCCTTCTGTTCTCAGCTGTTCAGATGTCCTAAGGAGTTTGTAGGCAGAAGCTGATCTTCCAGGCTTTACTGAGGTTCTGGCTGGGGCATTGTGTAGAGCTGAACGGTCTTAGCGATATTGAGTCATTGTGGTTGTAGGCTTTTGATGGAGACAGCTATTGAGGGAGTCTGTCAGGCTGAATCAACTGGGTCACTCATCTTCTTTGGTGTCTGATTCTGTTTTCTGCTGAGGTTTCCGTTGTCCCGTTGTCCCTGGGTTCCTTGAATGGATGCTTTGATTCTCCTGGAAAGATAAGAACAGAGCCCTGACCTAACCCTAACTCTGGGACAATTACCCTCTTTTTTTTTGGGGGGGGGGAGCTAGGTAATATTTCTCCTGAAGCAAATTTGGTTTTTTGACAGTATATAAAGTGTTATATTTCAATCTGGGTTAAAGAAGAAATTATTTTGTTATTTTGGAGCTAAACCAGCTTTAGTGTATATATTTTGAGATCTCTGAGGACAATTTGTTTGTATTGAGTAGGCCTTTTGTAAGTAGCTTAGGTCCTTCCAAATCCTATGTGTGTGTCTCTGCATTCTAATTATTGGGATCAGAGAACTGTGGTTCCCATCTGAAGGGATTAAAGATGTGTTCCACCACTCCTGGATCAAAGTTTTTCTCTATTTAGTGTTTGTTTTGTATCAGGCTGACCTTGAGCTCTGAGATCTGCCTGTTTCTGTCTCTAGTGTGTTGGGGTTAAGGGTGTACTCTTCTTGAATGATGGGATTAAGGGTGTGCACCCTCACCACCCTGTTCCGTGTAACTCTAGAATTTATAAGACCACTAACTCTATGGTGCTCCTCCAGTCTCTGCTGAAGTTAAAGGCATGGGTTAACACCACATTTCTCATGTATTTTAGCTTCACTCTACGTTTTTTCGACACTTGGAGGTTTATAAAACCAGGTTGAACGGCTGTATCCTTTATTTTATTTACAATGTTTTAACATTGTTACCTGCTTTTTTTTTAATTAATAAATTTGTTTGTTGCTTCAGGTTACATCCTTATCATATTGTTCTCTTTTTCCGCTTCCCAGCCCCACCCTCCCATGCTCTACCCCCTGACCCTTCCGTCTTGTTCTTCTGGGGTGGAGTGTCCCTGCATACCAGTCTCTCACCACAGATCAGGAGTCATATGAGGGCTGAGGGCCTCTTTATACACCGGGGGCCTACGAGGCAGTACTGCCAGTGAAAGGTGTCTCCTTGCTATGGGGGGAAAACTAAAAAAAGACCAACAAATACACAAACCCACAAAAACAAAGAACAACAACAAAAAAGAGAGGAAAAAGAAAAAGGAAACGGAAAAAGAAAAAGAAAAAAAAAGGAAAAGGAAAAAGAAAAAGAAAAAAAAAGTTTATGTCCATGTTCCTTTGGGTGTGTTGGTTGTAGTACAGATATCCTGTACGATATAGCTAAAATCCTACTATAAGTGAATAGATGCCATGTGCATCCTTCTGAGTCTGGGTTAGCTCACTCAGGATGAGCTTTTCTAGATCCATCCACTTGGTTGCAAATTTCATGATTTCATTGTTTCTAATAGCTGAGTAATATTCCATTGTATAGATGTAGCACAGTTTTTTAATCCATTCTTCAGTTGAGGGACATCTGGGTTGTTTTCAGTTTCTAGCTATTACAAATAAGGCTGTAATAAACATAGATGAGGAAACTTCCTTATGATTCTGTGAAGAGGCATTTGGGTGTATAGCCAGAAGTGGTATGGCTGGGTCCGGAGGCAAAGCTATTCCAAGATTTCTAAGATATCGCCAGACAGACCTCCATAGTGGTTGCACAAGCCTGCATTCCCACCAGCAATGGAGTAGGGTTCCCCTTTCTCCACACCCTCGCCAGCATGTGCTGTCATTTGAGCTCTTTATCTTAGCCATTCTGACAGGTGTGAGATGGAATCTCAGCATCGTCTGGAGTTGCATTTCTCTGATGATTAAGGATGTTGAGCATTTCTTCAGGTGTCTCTCGGCCATTAGGGATTCCTCCTTTGTGAATTCTCTATTTAGCTCCATCTCCCATTTTTTGATTGGATTATTTGGTTTCTTGGCATTTAGCTTCTTGAGTTCTTTGTAGATTTTAGATAATAGCCCTCTATCAGATGTGGGGTTGGTGAAGATTTTCTCCCAGTCTGTTGGTTGCCGTTTTGTTCGAATGACAGTGTCTTTTGCCTTACAGAAGCTTTTCAGTTTCATGAGGTCCCATTTATTGATTGTTGATCTCAAGTCCTGAGCTGTTGGTGTTCTGTTCAGGAAGTTGTCGCCTGTGCCAATTAGTTTGAGGGTTTCTGCCACTTTTTCTTCTAGTAGATTTAGTGTGACCGGCCATATGTTAAGGTCTTTGATCCACTTGGACTTAAGTTTTGTACAAGGTGATAAGTATGGGTCTAATTTCATTCTTTTACAAGTGGACATCCAGTTGGACCATTACCATTTGTTGAAGATACTGTCCTTCTTCCATTGTGCCGTTTTGGCTTCTTTGTCAAAAATTAGGTGGCCATAAGTGTGTGGGTCTATTTCTGGATCTTCAATTTGATTCCATTGATCTACTGGTCTGTTTCTATACCAATACCATGCTGTTTTTACAACTATTGCTCTGTAATACAGCTTGAAATCTGGGATGGTGATACCTCCAGATGCTTTTGTATTGTACAGGATTGATTTAGCTATTCTGGGCTTTTTGTTGTTCCATATGAAATTGAGACTAGCTCTTTCCAAGTCTATAAAAAATTGTGTTGGTATTTTGATAGGAACTGCATTGAATCTATATATTGCTTTTGGTAGGATGGCCATTTTTATTATGTTGATCCTACTTATTCATGAGCATGGGAGATCTTTCCATCTTCTAAAGGCCTCTTCCATTTCTTTCTTCAAGGGCTTGAAGTTCTTGTTGTACAGGTCCTTTACTTGCTTGGTTAGACTTACCCCCAGGTATTTTATGTTGTTTGTGGCTATTGTGAAGAGGGTTGTTTCCCTTATTTCTTTCTCAGCCACTTTGTTTGTTGTATAAAGAAGGGCTTCTGATTTTTTTGAATTAATTTTGTATCCAGCCACTTTGCTGAAGGTATTTATCAGGTGTAAGAGTTCTCTCATGGAATTTTTGGGGTCGTTTATGTATACAATCATATCATCTGCAAATAGGGATAATTTGACTTCTTCGTTTGCAATGTTTATCCCCTTGATCTCCTTTAGTTGTCTTATTGCTCTAGCAAGAACTTCAAGTACTATATTGAAGAGATATGGTGAAAGTGGACATCCTTGTCTTGTCCTTGAGTTTAGAGGAAATGCTTCAAGTTTCTCTCCATTTATTTTGATGTTGGCAACTGGCCTGCTGTATATTGCCTTTATTATTTCTAGGTACGGTCCTTGTATGCCCGTTCTCTCCAGAACTTTTAGCATGAAGTGGTGTTGGATTTTGTCAAATGCTTTTTCGGCATGTAGCAAGATTATCATGTGGTTTTTTTGTTTCATTTTGTTTATATGGTGAGTGACGTTGATAGACTTTCGTATGTTGAACCGTCCCTGCATTCCTGGGATGAAACCTACTTGATCATAGTGTATGATACTTTTGATGTGTTCTTGAATTCGTTTTGCTAGTATTTTATTAAGTATTTTTGCATCTATGTTCATGAGGGAGATTGGTCTGAAGTTCTCTTTGTTGGGTCTTTGTGTGGTTTAGGGAATCAGGGTGACTGTGGCCTCATAGAATAAGTTTGGCAATGTTCTTTCTGATTCTATTTGGTGAAAGAGTTTGAAGAGTGTTGGTGTTAGCTCCTCTTTGAAGGCCCGGTAGAATTCCATGCTAAAGCCATCTGGCCCTGGGCTTTTTTTGGTTGGGAGATTTTTAATGACTGTTTCTATTTCCTTAGGGGTTATAGGGCTGTTTAATCTGTTTATCTGATCTTGATTTAGCTTCGGTAGGTAGAATCTATCAAGAAAATTGTCCATTTCAATTAAGTTTCCAAATTTGG
>CAJQZJ010032178.1:10539825-10562071 GCA_907164525.1 Lophiomys imhausi | reverse complement strand
ATGTATGTATGTGTGTGTATGGCATGTGTGTGTGGTGTGTGTGTGTGCATGTGTGATGTATGTGTGTGTGTGGTGTGTGTGTGTGTGTGTGTGTGCATGAAGGCCTGAGGTACACATCAGCTGTCTTCCTCAATTCTACCTTCTATGTTGAGACAGAGTCAACTGAACTTAAATTAAAGGTCACACCCCTGGCTGGCCTGCCTTCCTGCTTCCCTCAGGGATCTCTGTCTCTATCCCCTGAGCATTTGGATTGCAGCTGGGCCACCACACCTGCCTGGCATTTTACATGGGTGCTCAAGATCCAAACTCAGGTCCACTTGGCAAGTGTCTTACCCACTGAGCTATCTCCCTAGGCCCAGAAAGACATATGTTAAGACATAAGCAGAACGACTTTTAGAGGACTATGACTCCTATCTTTGAGTTTCTAGTAACTAATCTTTGTAGGATGTATGGTTGGGTTGGTCCTATATGCAGCTAAGTTTGTCTGGCCCTGACTTTTCTGAGTTAGACTATGAGGGATGATTTTTCCATTTGCCATCTTCCTAAAATACTTTGTTACAAGTCATCAGTGACTGAGTAAAATCACTCAACATTCTGAAAACTCTAATTTTGAATAATTATACATAATTACTTGAAGGACTCCAGTGAATTAAATTGGGCTTATAAAATTCCCTTCGAGATCTGTAAATTTGTACTTTAAAGCACTTCTGGAACAACACACAAATTTTCACAAATTTACAAGGAGAATATTATTTGAACCTGTTTTAACAAATAGGTAGAAATCATTTTAATTAGCCCATCATTCATACGCAAATAAATGCTGTTAGAGAAAGTCCCGCATCTTTAAAGAGACTCCTACAGTAAAGCTAGTAGTTCCTTGATGTATTTTTTACCTCCACAATTTATGTGGCAAATGCTTTCTTCAGAGAAAGTACAGTGGCTGCAGTCTTGCCATGCCATCTTAGTTATCACATTTATTTGGTGATAGATCATTACAGTCCTCATCATTTTATTACTCAAGAGTGGAAACTGTGCCTTGTATTTAAAACCTTGTGTGTGTATGTGTGTGGGGGGGGGAGACCAGACGACAGCTCCTTATGATTTCATTTTAGGTATTTCTACAACATTTATTTTAACACTAACCAGGACTCTGAAACATGTGGGTTTTGTGTTGATTTACTGATGAGTATTTATCTGCGTCTTTGTCTTCTTGAGCAACATGATGGAAGGGAGTGTAGACAATGTAAGACCCCCCCAAAAAAAAATTGAAAATGATAATGAGAACAAACGCTAGCCCACTAAGGTGAGGGGGTGTAGGAGCAGGCCACCCAGCAGTGTTCAAGCTGGGTTAGTTCCTCGGAAAGTGTGGGCCTATGAAGAATGTCATAAGCCACTCAACCATCACATGGTTTGTTATTCTCTCTCTCTCTCTCTCTCTCTCTCTCTCTCTCTCTCATGTAGTTCAAACTAGTCTCTAGACTCAAACTTTCTAGATAGTCAAAGATGATCCTGACCTTTGTTTGTTTGTTTTGTTTTGTTTTGTTTTGTTTTGTTTTTTTGAGACAGGACTTCTCTGTGTAGCCCTGGCTGCCCTGGAACCCACTCTGTAGACCAGCTTGATCTCTAACTCAGAGATCCTCCTGCCTCTGCCTCCTGAGGGCTGGGATTAAAACCCACCACTGCCTGGCTGACCCTGAACTTCTGATCCTCCTGCCTGGAACTGGGATTATGGGTGTGCACCACATGACCACTTTATGCCGTGCCAGGGACACTGAACCTAGGACTTCACACTTGCCGGACAAGCATTCTACCCGCCGAGCCACATCACAGGCAGTGTGGACAGGTTTGTTCTGTGCAGGAGAATCATGGCAATGGCTAATAAATGTGCATCCATAAGCTCTGATGCTGTCATTAATTTACAGATGATAAATGGAAGGAAACAGAGAAAGACAAAAAGGAGTGACTTGAAGATAAACCGTGTGGAAAAGAGCTTGGCCAGACTCTAGGTGAATATTAGACAAAGTTCAATGGAAGTCTGTAGTGTGTATAGAGGAGAGACCGGTCAGGGAAGGGGTAAACCTTCCGGATCAATCTTCAAATCTACATTTTGTAGAGGAAGATATTGGGTGTCAGAGAAATGGAGCTATCAATCATGGCATAGAAGGAAGAGGTCCATATTTTCACTTCTGGTATGGACATCTTCCTCTTCTACCAAGACTACTAAAAAGTCTCCTCTTCTTTTACCCTTCCCTATTCTTCCTAAATAAAAATAATCTCTCTTATTAAGAATGTCTACCATGTTCATACAATACTTTCTACTTGAATTTTGGTCACCTGTATGTATGCATCTTAAATCACATAGTCTTCAGTTTCCTAATGAGTAATGTATAATAACCTTTTGTTGATATTATTATCTTGAGATGTGGTCTTGATACGTAACCAATGTTGGCCTGCAACTCTTAATGTATCTCAGGCTAGATTGGGACTCTAATACTCCTTCCTGAGTGTCGCAAGTGCTGTGATTATAGACACACAGTGTTTTAGCTGGCAGTTGATATGAGTGTTTAATAAATAACTCTTCAGGCTTTTTTATAATGGCTATATTTCTTAGCCCTGTCCAGACCAACAAAAGAGACACCATTTTGTTTTTCCTGATTTGCTACCTTTTTTTAGATCCTACAGTCCTGCTTGAGTTGTTAGAGATGTTCTCTCTCTGTTGGGCATTGCTGATCAGTTCCCTGCAGACTACAAAGGACGATCTACATAGTTTATTTTTGCTGGAGGGCAAGCAAGATAAAGAAGGTAACCTTGCTCCATTACTTTTTTCTTCCTTTCAATAAATGCCACACATAAACTCCACTTGTTAACTTCTCCTTTTCCCTCATGAATCCGGGCAGTAGATGGTTTAAACTTTCCCCACAGAGTATTAATTTTGTGCAGTGACTCCAGTCAATCAGTCAATCAATCATCTAGGGGATGGAGTATTTGTGAGCTCAGTTTTTTTCTCTTCTCCTTTAATGGCAGTCAACTTGTTATCCATGCAATCCAACACTGCTTAGTTTTATGTTGCTAGTTTTCAGAGGGCTCAACAGCTCGGATGTAAAGTAGTTAATTGGCCAACTCATAGTAAGAAGGCATAAAATATTTGAAGTTATTAGTAGGCTCAAAGAAACCATTATAAGATGATGTCAAAAGTGAGACGATGGTTTATACCTAATGAAAAATTCATAGCTCAAAGAAAGATGACTTCTCCTGTCCATGGGCTCTTGGGACTTTACACATCCAGAGGGGAGAATGACAGACAACATTCCAATAGATAAAACAGTGTTAACCTGTCATTTCTCCTCCTGGGAAATATGTGAGAGATAAATGAAGACGATGATGTTGACAATAAAAGACCACCACCCATCAAATATAGTGAAGATATACACTGAATGATGAATTAATGAATGAATGATTAATGAATGAATGAACAGATGAAATCAACAGATCTAATTCAAAGAAGCAAGAATGTGAGTTAGAGAACCAAGTAGAGGGGCTTCCTGGAGAGCAAGGGCTGGTCTCACCTTCTCCAAACACTCTGATCCACTCTAGAAATGTTTGCGGCAGTCAGCCCTGAGGCGTGCTCTATTGAAAAAGGAACCTGTTCGCTTGTTTTTCAACTGAGCATTTCGGAGAGAGATCCTCCGAGTTGTTTCTGTTCTTTGCACTTCACAAACTGACAGCAAGGCAGATGCCTTCCGACCTTTGTACCATCTGTCCTTCAGGGGAACTTTTTTCCTTTTCTTTTTTTTTTAGTGAAGAAATAATGAGCTCTTCAGTAAATACTGTATGTCACTATTGCCTCTCAAGAGGATAAATCAGGGTTGGTGAGACGATTCATCATACCACAAGGACACTTGCCCAACTATGTTCATAGCAGTTTTATTTGTTATGGCCAGAAAACAACCCAGATGCCCTTCAACAGACGAATGGATAGAGAAACTGTGGTACATTTACACAATGAAATACTACTCAGCTTTTAAAAACAATGACACTATAAAAATTTCAGGCAAAAGGATGGAACTAGAAAACATCATCCTGAATAAAGTAACCCAGACCCAGAAAGATAAACATGGTATGTACTCACTTTTAAGCGGATATTAGCCAGAAAGTACAGGATAACCATGCTACAATCCACAAATCCAAAGAAGCTAAGTAACAAGAAGGGCCTAAGGGGAGATGCTTGAATCTCACTCAGAAGGAGAATAGAATAGACACGGGGATGGAGGGAGGGAAGAAACAGGGTGGAGGAGGGAATGGGGAGGGAAACAGGAGGTATCAAGTTGGGGGGGAAGATGGATGGAAAGACAGAGTACTGAGAGAAAGAACTGGAATTGTTGGGGGGCATCTCTAGGATAAGCTAGAAAAAATCTAGGACAATGGAAACTTCCAGAAATCTATGAGGGTGACACTGACTAAGACTCCTAGCAGTGGGGGATATGAAACCTGAAACAGCCATCTCCTGTAACCACAATAGACTTCCAATGGAGCAACTGGGAAACCAACTCCAGCCTCAAAACATTTGACCCACAATTTGGTCCTGCCTACAAAATGTGCAGGGGTAAAGATAGAGCAGAAATTAAGAGAATGGCCAACCAATGAGACTGGTCCAACTTGAAATCCATGCCATGAGACAGAACCCACTCTTGACACTATGTTATTCTGCTATATTTGCAGACAGAAGCCTAGCACAACTGTCATCTGAGAGACTTTACCTAGCAACTAATGGAAAGAGATGCAGAGACCATAGCCAAGAATTAGGTAGAGCTTCCTGTGTGGAAGAGGAGGAAGGATTGAAGGAGCCAGTGAGGTCAAGGACACCACAAGAAAACCTACAGGATCAAGTAACCTGGATCTACAGTGGCTCATAGAGACTGAACCACCAAGTAGAAAGCATATATGGGATGGACCTAGGCCCTCTGCACATATGCGACAGTTGTGTAGCTGTGTCTTCATGTGGGACTCCTAACAGCAGGAGCAGGGGCTGTCTCCAAGTCTATTGCCTGCCTTGGGATCCTTTTCCCCTAACTGGGCCGCCTTGTCTAGGTTCAAAGAGAAGATACACCTAGTCTTACTGCAACTTGATATGCCAAGACTGGTTGATACCTATGGGAGGCCTCCTCTCTTCTGAGGTGAAGGGGAGGATAGGGGGAGGGGAAGGGAGAGAGAGAGAGACTGGAAGGAGAGGAGGGAGAGGAAACTGTGATAGATTAGGATGTAAAGTTAATTAATTAATTAAAAAAAAAGTTGTTCCTTGACTTCCATATGCACACTGTGGCATGTGAACCCTCCCCCATGAAAACCAAACTCTCTCTCTCTCTCAAATAAATAAATGTAATAAAAATAAAATAAGAATAATAAATAAAAAGGCCTCCAGGATCTTTTCATGTCTAGACTATCATTGGAGAGGACTTGGTCCTAGAGTTTAAGGGTTTCATCATCAGGGAGAGTGGGAAGAAGAGGGTCTCTCTGTTATGGAGAATCTGCCCTTTTTATTCCCTTGTTGACCTTCTGTCTCACACAGACAGACAGTCTGTCTAGAGAGCCAATTAAACGTTTTGAAAATACAGTTTTCTTAGCTGGGTATTGTGGGTAATACCACCCTGAGAAGTGGTCCTGTGTTGTATAAGAATGTGACTGAGCAAGCCATGCAAACAAGCCAGTAAGCAGCACTCCTCCTGGTTCCTGCCTTGAGTTCCTGCCCTGCTGTCCCCCATGATAAACTAAATGCTGCAGTTGAAATAAACTACTTCCTCCTCAAGTTGCTTTTGGTCATGGTCTTTATCACAATAATAGAAAGTAAGTTAATACACCAACACACTTCAGGAGCCATAGTAGGAAGTTTGTGAGGTCTGGGCTACACAGTAAGGCCTCCTACCTCACCAAAAAACTCCAGTAAAATTGTCTTATTCTTATTTTTAAATTTGTGTATGTGTATGTATGAGTGAGGTGTACATATGGTTGTTGTATACAAGCATGCAGAGGCCAGACATTAGGCACCAGCTTCTTATCACCCTTAATCCAATTGCCTGGAAACAGGGTCTTCCACTAAACTCAAGGCTCAATGTTTTGGCTAGGTTGTCTGGCAACTCAGCTCTTAGAGTCTACGGGTCTATCTCCACTCCAGTGTTGGAGCTACAGGCATGCATAGTCATGTTTGGCCATATATATATTTACTTATTTATTTATAATTGTGAGTGCTGAGAGGCTTTAAATTGCATATGCATGGGTGTTTTTCTTGCTTGCATATCTGTGAGTCACTTGCATGCTTGGTCCCCACAGAGACCAGAAGCAGATACTGGATCCCCTACAACTAGTATTACAGATGCATGAGTCACTGTGTAGGTGCTGGGAATCAAACTGGGGTCCTTTGGAAGAGTGCTCCCTGAGCACTCGTCTGTTGAATCTTGAGCCTTCTCTGTAGCCCCATTGTGCTAGGCTAGGGATTCTAACTGAAGTCCTCCTGCTGGTAGAGCAGTGCTCTAACCAAAGAGCCATCCACACCCCAGGCCAATTAAAAAAAATCAACATATTTTTATTGTAAAAAGTGTTAGCAGAGAACTGTTTAGGGTGAAAATGATGTAGTCCTACCCACAACCATCCCAGGCAGAAGTGGGTGGAGGATTTGTGGGCTGGGGGAGGGGGAGGTGGTCATAATCCCACCAGGTCACTAGAGGTCACAACTGATAACCATCTTGACCTGAGAGATTTCTGACACATCACCTCAGTTGCAATGTTTGAAAACAGAGAAATCTTATATTCAAAACAATTCTGTCTGTATGCCTGCCAATCATTCAATTCACAGTCTTGCCAGAACAGTGGTCAGGTACTAAAAGGGAAATGTTTTAAAAATGATTACGCCCAGCCCATCCTGTGTGGTACAGACTGTTAACCGTATACCTTGTATTATTCTTTATACATCCTGGATTCCTGGGGAGAGGGTGTATGATGTGGGCGTATTTCGTGTGCTTGATATCTATAAATACACTCAGAGGCTGCTCAAAGCTTCTCACTGTTTTCCAACTCCTTCACTATTCCTGGTTTCCTCATACACCCTCACAGAAAAGGAGAAAGAGAGTTTCAATTCAGCCGTCCTGACTGCAATCTCAGAAAATTGCTCTAAAGCCAGGTATCGATTTTTAGGTGCACATTCACCCCAAACAGGCAATATGAAAGTCAAACCCTTCCACAGCTGTGTGCAACACACCAGTTTCTGGCTCTGTTCTCTTGACCTCTTTCGGGGCTGACTTTGGAGACACCATTTCTATTTATGGCACCATCTGCCTTCTGTAGTTTGATTCAGGGTTTTCTCCCAGCCCATGACTCTGATTCTATTTTTTGTTTGAAGCTTTTCTCTCTCTATCTTTTTTTTTCCAGGAAACCCAGCCCACAAACCCTCCACCCACTGCTACCTAAAACTTACCCAGTCCTTGTCTGCAGTCACCTGGAGGGTGGAACTTATTAGGGTTCAAGGTCTGCTGAAATCTTCCCTTCTCACCCCTCTGGTCACACCTTTTGTGGCTTTCCTGTTGAACAGCAAAGCCATTCAGAACACAATGTATGGCACACATCTTGGATTTGTCCTATACTAGTTATGTGTTATTCAATGGCTTACTAGGCTCAAATTTCTCAATCAAATAGGGAATTCCCTAACCCCAGCTCAACTGGGTCTTCCTCTGTATCCCATGCTGGTCCCAAATTCCTGGACTCAAACAATCCACCCACATCTGCCTCCCTATCAGCTGAGAGTATAGAAATACACTGCCCAGCCTAGCTACAAGTGGGGATATTCATGGTACCTATATCACAGGGTGTGATGATTAATATTGATTATTAACCTGAAAGGACCTAGAATCACTTAGGAGACAAATATCTGTGAGGAATTGGGCTAACTTAAGACAGAAGACATTATTTAAATACGGGCAAGACCAATCTTGGGTTATAGTCCTGAACTGAGTAAAAGGAAAGGAGAAAAGCAGCACATATCCATCCTTCTCTGCTGACTGCCGATGTGCAAGGTAACCAGCTGTGGCCATGATGCTCCCACTATGACCGATGATACCCTCAAACTGTGAATCAAAATAAACCATCCCTTAAGATGCTTTTGCTAGGTGTTTTTTTAGAACAATGAGACAAATATCACATACAAGAGGTTTTAATAAAGATGGTAGTGGATTAATGGCAAAATTAAAGGACCATGCTTTCTCAAACCAAGATCGGATGATATCTCTTTCAATGTTAGCTTTATCTTCTGCCATGTGGCCTGATTTGGCCAATAGCGCACAGAGAGATTCGAAACTCACATACATACTGTGCTTTGTATTCACTTGCTTATTGCTTTTCAGAACCTGGTCACCACCTGAAGAAGTCTGGTTCAGCCTGCTGGATTCTGAGACATCTGTCCCATTGGGCCTGTCTCATCAGCCAACCCCTAAGCC
Organism: Lophiomys imhausi; assembly: GCA_907164525.1. Taxonomy (NCBI): domain Eukaryota; kingdom Metazoa; phylum Chordata; class Mammalia; order Rodentia; family Muridae; genus Lophiomys; species Lophiomys imhausi. The sequence continues at coordinate 10,553,591 of CAJQZJ010032178.1, read as the reverse complement.
AGCCAATGAGACAAAAGGGACTAGCCAGCCCCCCCTGGCTTGACAAGTGGCTGTAGCCTTATGTGTGTTCCCAGCTGCCACCATATAGAGCAGAGGTAAACCTTCTCAGTTCAAGCCGCCAACCCACAGAATCATGAACAAATAAACCATGATAGAATCATTATATTGGGATTGGTCTGTTTTGTAGCAATAATTGAATGATGCAAAAAGAATACATTTGTTTGCATGGTACATGGACAGCATTCAGGAAAGTGTCCAGATTGTGATATGTCAGTAGCTATTTATTGCTACTTAGCATTAGTTTGAACCAACTATTTTCTTATCCTGAAAACTCCTGACTGGGCTGAGACTTCTTAGACTCTTATGCTTTTGCAGATGGCTAAAGCTTGCACATCCATATTCATCCACCACCTACCTTCTTCCTTCTCTTCCAGACAGGGAATATTCAGAATATTTCCTAATTAGTATGACATGGACACCGATCAACCCCATATAACTCACCTGAATTTCAGGCTTGCCCTCAAGATTTAGATTAAGCCTCAGAATTGTATATGATTTGGTTTATCCCAATACCACATCAGATTTCTCTGCCCCGGTTGCATATCACTTACCCCCACCCTGTATTTTGTTCTTCACACAGTATTTCTCTTAAATAGAATTAGCATCAGTTAGAGGCTGAACATATATGTAGTTCAGTTGATAGAGTGCCTGCCTGGTATACAGAAAGTTCTGTATGCCCTCTCTCTCTAGGTGTGTGTGTGTGTGTGTGTGAATGTATACTTCTGTCTCTGTGTATATATGTGTATACACATACATGTATGTATACACATGTTGACTTTTAGTGTCAGCATATAGCATAGTGCTGTACATTTGTAATCCCAGCTCTTCGAAAATGGAGGCAGGAGAATTAGAAGCTCAAAGGTCAATTTTAGCTACATAGGCCAGCATGGGATTCATGGGACTTTATCAGAAACAAATAAATAAACAAAACCATACCAAGGCAGGAAGACCATGACTTTGAGGCAGTCTAAGCTTCATATGTAGATTCTGTCTCCCCAAAGTCAGATCATATTACCCTGAGGATAATCTAACACTACAACCATTTTTTTTTGTTCCTGCAGTAGAATCTGATGTTTTTATAAAGGTCCAGAACCTAACAAAGACAGGGACCTGCTCCTGGCCTTTACGTCTGCTCAAATCTCCCTTTCCAGGATAAACGGGCTCTCCTATATTATCTTCTACCTACCTAACCCCATCTCACTACCTTACACTTGTGTTAATTTGCCTTTTCACTTCAGTGTGAGTTGAGGAGCCACCAGAGAACCAGAACCAGAGATACACACGTGGAAAGACAGATACATACATACACAGAGAGACAAATGTGCATGGACACATGCATGTGTACACACACACACATACACAGAGACAAGTATACATACACATATAGAGAGAGACAAATGTTCTCACACACACATACACAGAGCAGATGGACACATATGTAACATATATACACAGATGTGCACACCACACACACACACACACACACCACACACACTTCACTGTATTGCTCAGGGTGGCCTCGATGCCTGGGCCCACTAATCGTTGTTTCACCGTTATGAGTGGCTAGGATTACAGATATATGACACATGCCCAGGTATACTCTTGTTTGATCAAGTACGGTATATATGCTAGTTAATTAGCAAACATAATTGAGTAGCATTCTTTCTAATGTGTTATATGATATTCTAATTTATTATGTGTAATGTCAGTCTCCTTAGAAAAATTAAAGTCCCACGGGTGTTGGGGATATTTGCTTTGTTTGCTGACATATTGCATAGTAAGTACTTCATAGTACCTGGAGAAAGCTCAGTTAGTGGACTGCTTGCTTAGTACGTGTATTATTTATTTTTCTGCTGCTGTGATAAAACACAAGGCAACTAATGAAATGAAGGGTTTGAGGGATGGAGAGATGGCTCCGTGGTTAAGAGCACTGACTGATTTTCTAGATGTCCTGCATTCCATTCCCAGAATGCACATGGTCACTCACAACTGTCTATAATTCCAGTTCCAGAGGATCGGATGCCCTCTTCTGGTCTCTGTGGGCAGCAGATACACATGTGGTACATGTGTATACATATATACATACATAATACATACCATACATACATACACACACATACATGTAAAACACTTATATGCATAAAATAAAAAGGAATAAATCTTTAGAAGGAAGTGTTCATTTGGGGCTTATGGTTCAAGGGTGATGTGCCAGTCACTAACATTACAAGGAAATGTGGCTTCAGGCATGTGGCTACTGCAGCATCCGATAAGATGCTCACATCTCGAACTACAAGCCAGAAGCAGAGAGTATGAACTTGAATGGCACAAATCTTTAAGCTCTCAAAACCCATCACCAGTGACATATACTTTTTACAGCAAAGCCACACTTTCTAAGCAATCACTACAAGACATCTACCAACTGGGGACCAAGAATTAAAATGCCAGAGACTAGGGAAACAGCTCATTGAAACCATCATAGCACACATGAGGCCCAGGATTCTATCCCCATCAACCAAATGTTATGGACCACACCAACCTCAGTAAGTGGAGGCAGAGAGATCAGAAATTCACGGTCATCTCAGGCTACATAAGAGTTCAAAGGAAGCTCAAGCTCCATCATAACCTGTCCCAAAACAGCAACACCCCACTGAATAGGTTTTTGTTGGATTAAACTGAAGTCTTACGACCTTGGGACTTCCTCTGTTGTGAAGATATATCCTCCTCACAACAGATGTCTGCTTCCCGTAAAGAGCTGTCACTCATCTACTCTTTAAAACATTCTCTCACTTTAATCAGCGCAGCCCAGCCTTGTTAGAACAGTTATTAGGGAACCACAAACAGCTGAACATCTCTGCTTATTCTTCTATTCACACTAACCACCTATTTTGTATTAAAACCAGACTTGCACACGCAAGGAACTCTTGCCAAGGAGGCAATGTTGTTTGACATTTCTCCACCAAAGCAATCAAGCAGGACACATACATTCATGAGTAAAATACTGAGAGAAGGGCCAGGTGTGGTGACACACTTTTTTAATCCCAGCACTTGAGAGGCAGAGGAGGCAGATCTCCATGAGCTCAGCCTCAGTTCCAGACCACCATGTAGAAAAAAAATTAGATTATTTACTAGTATTTTCATTGTATTTAATTGGTTCGGCTGGTTAATCCTTAACCCGCCATTATAAATGAATACACACTGACGCCACGTGGATTCTAACAAGCCTAGGCCTGAGTTGTGCAATCCTAGCCCATCTAAGCTAGCCCATAATTCTATTACCCAAATATGACCCCATATATACATTCGTCCCTTTGGATTGCCATTCTCCACACTATGGCGATGTTCCAAGCCACATGGAATGACCAACTTTAATCTACTCCATGGCGTGTGTCTCCCTTGCTTGCTCCTGGCTTCCCCTCCAAGGCTTCTTCCTCCCAAGATGCTCTCTCTCAAAAGCCCTTGCACCTTAGTCTTGCCTACCTCTATCTTTGCCCAATATCCAGGCCTCAGCATTTATTTAACCAATAAGAGACAAAGTAAGTAACAGACAGCAAGCAGGACCAATCAACATTTAGAATGCTTAACACCATCCCATCACCACCCAGTGATACAAAATGAGAACATATTTCCAAAAAACTAAATGAAAGTTAAGTACCAAGAGCAAGGAGATACAGAAGTCAAGGTAACTGCCTTCAATATTGTGAAGATTTATAAAGTACTGCCCTGGAGATTAAATGATGCCTGTTATCAGTCACGGTTCTCTAGAGTAGCAGAACTTATAAAATGAATCTCTCTCTCTCTCTCTATATATATATAAAGGGGATTTATTAGAGTGTCTTAAAGGCTATATGGTCCAGCTAATCCAATAATGACAGGCTATGAATGGGAAGTCTAAGAATCCAGAAGTTGCTCAGTCCAAAAGGCTGGATGTCTCAGCTGGTCTTCACAAGGCTGGCTGTCTCAGATGGTCTTCAGTAGACACTGCAATTCTGAAGAAGCAGTGAAGGAATGGATTTTTCAGCAAGGCAAGGGCAAGCAGGCAAAGAACAAAAGCTCCTTTCTTCCATGTTCCTATATAGCAGCGGTTCTCAACCTGTTGGTCGTGAACCCCACAGGAGTCATATAAGAGATATCCTGCATAGCAGATATTTACATTACAATTCATAACAATAGCAAAATTACAATTATGAAGTGGCAACAAAAATAATTTTATGGTTGGGGGGTCACCACAGCATGAGGGACTGTTTTAAAGGATCACAGCAATAGGAAGGCTGAGAACAACTGATATATTCAGGAACCCCTGAAGCCCTAATTTTCATGTCGAGTGCTAATTTGAATATCAAGCCCCACATAGACCAACACAGTGTGAGTCTAAGTGAAACAGAACTAATCAGAAATAAGGGCAATGTGATGGCTATTCTTGTTTGTCAACTTGACTACATCTTGAATGTAGTCAGAAATGGAGGGCACAGGATTTATCCAGGATTCTAGCAGAAGGTGTGGCCCAGATTAAAGGGATGTCTTCCCACCTCAAGATCTTGACCAAAGGTATTGCTTCCTACCTCAAACCCACTTCAAATCAAGCAAAAAAAGCTCTTGCAGATGTGCCCTCCATTTCTGACTACATTCAAGATGTAGTCAAGTTGACAAACAAGAATAGCCATCACATTGCCCTTATTTCTGATTAGTTCTGTTTCACTTAGACTCACACTGTGTTGGTCTATGTGGGGCTTGATATTCAAATTAGCACTCGACATGAAAATTAGGGCTTCAGGGTTTCCTGAATATATCAGAAGATCTAGCAGGGTGTATAGTCTAGTTCAGCCTGAGACAGACAGCTTAGACCCAAGGTAGCTCTCACCATGGATGGACTTCCTACTGACCAGGTTACCATTTCCACTATCACTATGTTTTGTCTCCCCAACTTTAGGGTCAGATTCATGCCCTGACCTGACCTAATTATCTAGGTCACCTGTATGGTCTCCAGCAGGCATTTGGTTGTTGGGTTACTGGTCTAATGTGATATATATGTGTGTGTGTATGTATGCATGTATGTGTATGGATGTTTTGCTTACATTTACATCTATGCACCGTGTGTGTGTGTGTGTGTGTGTGTGTGTGTGTGTGTGTGTGTGCAGTGCCTGAGGAGGCAAGAACAGTGCATCAGTTCCCCTAGAAGTGGAGTTTTAGATAGTTGTGAGCTTCTGTGTGGGTGCTGGGATTGAACCCAGATTCTCTGGAAGATCAGCCAGTTCTCTTCACCACTAAGCCATCTCTACAGCCCCTAATGTGATATATGTACATGTATTGACAATGTACTACTAAAACATTTTTAACTCTGTAAACTAATTGTGCATCTATAATATGATGATTCCAATAAGCTTGAGAAGTAGAGAGGGCAAGTATTATGAGATACATATTTCACACAAGTTAATGAAAAATTGGCAGGGTTGATTTACTGCTCCTGGGGGGAGTGGGAGTTTGAGGTGGTTCCCGACCAGTAGCTCCAGGTCTAAAGAGCATTGCAGGAGGGCTCCCTGCTGTATCCATTCTCCCTATTTTAAGATTCAGATGGAAGAAGATCAGATCTTAGAGAAGGAGGCTGCTTTCTCCTCCCTGGGAACTCCTACTAGTATCGGTATTTTTGTTTTTGTTTCTCACTTTTCACTAATAAATCAATGTTTGCTATGTTAAAAAGAAAAAAGGAAAGAATTTAGAGAAGGGGAAAAATTAACTCAATGATACATTTGGAGTTGTGGCTATTAAAACTGAGTTGTGGCATAATTATATATATTAATATACAATATATGTATATGTATATATATATATATCTGTTTTTCACTTATTTTGAACTGGCTGCGGCAAGATCCAGGGATTGTCCTATCTTTGCCTTCCCAGCATGGGCAAGTTCGCACCACCCAGCTTTTTACATAGTTTCTATGGATGCTATTGCCCTAGCCCTGTTTTCTGTTTCATTTTCCTTGTTCTTGTTGAGAGTGTCTCCCTAGGTAGTCAATGCTAGCCTTAAGTTCACAGTCTTTCTGTCTCAGCCTCCTGACCACCAGGATTCCAGGTGCATGCCACCATTGCCAAAGCTAGAATCTTAAGAGGATGGAGAAGTTTTCATTTTAATGAGTCATGGTCCTCAATATTTTATATTTGGGTAGGATAAGATCACACCAATAAATACATATCTCAAAGGAAAACAGCCAAAAATTTCACATTTTCTATACAATCAAAATGTGTCAGATTTTTTTTTCAATTTACCATCTACACATACAGACACTGTTTTTCTTTTTTGTTACATATAGAGTATCAAACAACATACAGTGATTTATAACTTGATTTATCTTTGAACAATGCATTAGTGGGGGGCTGGAATGATGACTCATCAGTTAAGAACACTTGCTGCTCTTCTAGAAGACCTGAGTTTGGTTTTCAGAACCCACACTGAGCAGTAAAAACATGCTTGATAACTCCAGCTTCAGGAGATCAGACACCCTCTCTGGTCTCTGAAGGCAGCTGCACACATGTAGTATACACACATGCATACATATACACACACAATTCTAAAAAAAATCAGTGCCATCTTTTTATGACATTAAATATCATTACACTTTATCAATATAATGGTCCTATAGCAGTTCATTATGTTGTACTATTATAATAATATGAATCCCACCACCTACTGACTAATTTGGGGTTTCAGTGGTTTTTCTTAGGAGGCATTTGAGACAGGGTTTCTCTGCTCTGGCTATCCTGGACTCATTTTGTAGACCAGGTTGGCCTCGAACTCACAGAGATCCTCCTGCTTCTGCCTCCTAAGTGCTGGGATTAAAGGCGTGAGCCACCACGCCTGGCCTTCAATGTATTATTATATAGGCATGCTCTTTAAAATTTTCTGGAAGCTGATTCAAGTGTATCTGTAACTATTTCTCTAGAGTAAATTTATAGAAGTAGAATTGATATGTCACAAGGTCCATCTATTTTTAAAAATGTTTAATGCATGTGTAATGGCTACTTAATCCATGCCTTTCCTTTCAAAAATCCCCCATGTCACTGGAGGGAGGTGGTGGGAAACTCAGTGGTAAGCACTTGTTTGCCATGCTTGATGCCATTAGTTCAGTATCTAAAAATGTAAATCTCTTGAGCCAGAGAGATTGCTCAGTGGTTGAAGGCACCGACTCCCCTTTCAGAGGGCCTGGGTTAGATCCCCAGCACCCATACCCATATAGTGACTCAGTGCTCTCTCTCAATGCCACGCTCTTTGAGTCTACATGGGTGGTACAGAGACAAACATGCAGGTAAAACATTCTTGAGTGTAAAAAGAGAAAATCTCAAAACATTTATTAAGAAGATAAATTTGATTAGCTTAGAAAATAACTATAATAGACTGTCATAGTACCCAACACAATGACAGGCTTGCATGACTATTAGTTTGCATTTCTTAATTATCCTAAACAGTTTATGACAATTAGTAGCAAAAGGCCGAAACTTCACATTTCATTTTTTTTCTTTACCCCCTAGCCCTTCCATTCCATTTCTCTGGAGTGGAGTGTCCCTATATAACAGTCCCTCACCCCAGTTCAGAGGTCGTATGAGGGCCAAGAACCTCCTCATACATTGGGGGTCTACGAGGCAGTACCACCAGTGAAAAGTGTCTCATTGCCCAGAGAGAGAGAACTAAAAAACCAAACAAACAAATAAGCAGACAAACAGATAAAAAAGAATAAAAAATAGAAAAAAAAGTCTATGTCCATGTTCCCTTTGGTGTGTTGGTTGTAGTATCGAGATCTGCAGAATATGGCATTCAAAGATGTTTTCTTAACTTTAGATTTTTTTGATATCGAGACATATCAACTCCTGACAGCACCCCCTATTCTACTCCAAGTAGAAGATGAGCATCGAAGAATCTCCAGTGGGAGATGATTGAATTAGTCGCAAGCCTATCTCTTGGCAGGAAAAACCCCTTGCTCCAACTGTAGACAGAATGCTGTCCAAAAAGGACAAAACTTGGAAGCAGGTAAGTTGACAGCCTAGCTCTGCCAAGACAGGGTAGGCAAGTCCTTCATAACCCCTGCTCTACAATCAATATCTGTCAGAGAAACGGGGCCAAACGCCTGAAGATGGATGCTGTAATGTATAGAGAGAAAATGGGAACTGTCCAGGCAGCCACTGGTATGTCATTTCCTGGTTTTGGAAGCTGCAGGCCCTGTACTTCCTATATAATCAGATATATTTATCCCTCTCAGGTCTCTGAGGTGGCTGAAGAATAGATAGCTAGAGTCTCATAATTAAATTTTGAGTTGTTTAGGAGTCAAGAGAGGGTTATGGATCTAAGAAGATGTTTTTAAAATTGTGTTGCAAGTTAGTATGAAAGCTGAGTTAGATATAGAACTTTAAACTCATGGAGATGGTTAGATAGTAGAATGTTAAAGTCAGGTACCAAATACATATGGACTGGACATTGGGAATGTATGCTAAGCCATATAACCCTCATAACTGTGGCCTAATTACCTCTGTTGTTTTGTATTTTATTTATTATTATAAGAGAAAGAACCATTTGTTGGACTGAAAGGGGGAGCTGTTGGGAGGAATAAGATATACCTTAAACTAAAAAAAAAAAAAAAAAAGGGAAGAGGATGGGGGGTTGAGGGTAGGACTGGAGGGGGGAGTCGGGAGGGGATTGCAATTAAGATGTAACTTGAAGAAATAAAAAATAAAGTAAAAAAAAAAAAGAAGAGACACTGAGGTTCAGACACATGTGACACAGGAAAACTAATGACTTTTGTGTATTTGGAGCATTTAAGACTTCAGGGAAAGGTATATAAAACTTAGATGTGCCACAGTGGGGGTTGAGAATAGTTCAGAATTAAAAAATACAAAACACCAGTTCTCTTCAACTAAATTCAATCAAAATACAAGAGAATTCATCACTGGAAAAAAAAAAGAGAAGATAAATTTGAGCCAGGCAGTGCTGGCTCATGACTTTAATCCCAGCACTTGGGAGGCAGAGGCAGATGGATCTCTGAATTCAAGGTCAGCCTGGTCTGCAGAGGGAGTTCCAGGGCAGCCAGGGCTACATACTGAAATCCTGTCTCAACCCCCTCCCCCCAAAAAGATTAATTTGTCCTCAATCCTAACTTGCACACTTCAGCTACACCATACTTACTAAAGTATCTCATGAATAAGAAATTCTTTTTTGCTTAAAAGCCTCCGCTGCTTCTAAATAGACCAATCTATAGCACCCCCAGCTTTGGGAGAAGCCTGAGAAAGCATACAGCCTTAGTTGTCCAACTTCATTTACCAACTCCAACTTAAGGTCGGACAGACCCTCCATTTCTGGCAGCTCCGATGTTCATTTTTTGTTTTTCCTTCCCTCAATGAAAGTGCCTCTTTTCTTCTTTATGAATCTGAGTTGTCTATGTCACCCAAAGTACAGATCAAATTATATATCTTCCAGAAAGTGTTGCTGAGATAATCCCACCCCCAAATTATCCTTTTTTGCACATGAATCATATCCCTCTATAATTTTAGATATATACCTAAAATTTCCTTGGGGTGGGCAAGCTGTTCCTGGCAGGTTAGATGTTTTTTAAATCTGCCTCCACAGCAAACAACAGTGCTAAGTACCAGATCTTGGAAAGGGCTGTGAAACTGTGCAATGAGTTACTAAAGAAAGTTTAGAATCCACAATAAACTGTAGATGTTAATTTGTTTTATTTTTCTTTTTTGACACAGGGTCACATGTAGCCTGGCTGGGTTCAAACTTGGCTATGTAGCTGAAAGCATAACTTTGAACTCCTGCTCTTCCTACCTCCATCCCTCAAATGTTCTGCTTAGAGGCTTGCATTGCTATGCTTGGCTCTCTGATGTCCTCTTAGATTTTTTTCGTAATGTTATTGTTGTGTGTGGATATGCATATGTGATTATGCACACGGGCCACCAAGCATGTATACAGGTCAGAGACCAACTTACGGGAATCACTTCCCTCCTACCATGTGGACCCTAGGGACAAACTCAGGCTTAGTGTCAGGTGCCTTTATTCACTGAGCCATCTCGCCTGCCCTCTGGACAACTTTTGAAAAGGCCATCTCCCCACATAAAATTAGGTGAATTAACCAGGCGAGTCTCCAAGCAGCTCTCAGAGAGTTTTCTCACAATGTGATTTTAATTAGCTGCGGTGAAACAAGTAATCTTTAGCACAAAGATATTTCTAGTTATAAAAAAAATGTTTGAGGGTCAATAAGATGGCTCAGCAGGCAAAGGTGTTTGTCACCAAGTCTGATTGATAATCAGAGCTCTATCCCCATAATCCACAGAACAGGAAGAGAGACTCAACTCTCACAGGCTGTCTTCTGACTTCTACATGTGTGCTGTGGCACATGCATGTGTGAATATGCAAACAAATAAATGTGAAAAAAAAAACTCGGCATGCAATTTAGAATAAAAAGGAAAAAAAAATCTCTCAAAGATAATTTAACCACAACAATGTCAAAAATAGCTAGTGGTGGTCACATGACATGGATATTGCAAATAAGGTTCATTGTATAAAGATATTTTTATTCATGGCTTATAATAAAAAACCAATGAATTTTAAAATTATCCTAGACACTGAACATTAAAAAGCTTAGTTCATTTAAGAACACATAAATTTTTTTCATTCCACCCCCCCAAAATATGGTACTTTACTGCTCTAAAAATACTACACATTCAAATAAACTGTAATTATGAATACATATAACTTCCCGCAGTCAGAAGTGTAAAAACGGATTGGGCTAAATAAGGTGCATGTTGCTGCAATATTTAAGCATGCTTTAAAGTAAATCATTATTATAAGTAAGTATGTAATTACTATGGCTTTGGGAAGTTTACCCAGGACCTAAAACACAAAAATAATGAAATTCCAGCAACTTTTGACCAATAAGATAACCACCACACCTCAGGTCTCCTGCGGCCCTATTCCAGGTCTCCTTTAAAAAGACAAGGGGAATGAAAAAAAATCACAGAAAGAAAGAGTGCAGGCTAGAAGAAAAGTTATTAAAAAAAAGTAGAGAGTCTAGGAAAATAAAGGATTTCTGGCAATGTAAAACCCAATAAAGCATCCTAGTGTTTACTGTGGAAACAATGACTTTCAGGGTTGGGTTTTGCTGAAGTACTTTTTATGGCAGGAAAGGACAGCAAAGGTAATTGTCCATAAGACAGTAGATTATACATAGAATACCTATGGTATGTCATAAAGCATTTCGTATCCTAATGTAGGGTGGCTTAAGCCAAAGCTAACATCTCTGAAATTACTTTGTAGAGTGAGAAGAAAGTCTAACTGAGTCTGCATCTATTATGCGTCTTCCCTTTGTTGTATTTCCTTGCCATCTTCCCTCCTACTGGAGCCTCATAGTTGTCAAACATTTCTCTGTTTCCACCCTTAACACTTAGTACTTCAGATATTCCATATCCTACAAACAGGATACAACGTTAGTTGGCTTGCTGTTCAATTGAATAGCATAGTAGACTGAAGGAAAATATAATTTAAATATGTGGGATTTGTATATGATTTAGACATAACAGTGTTTAGACTACCATTTTTGGCTTGAATCAGAATATTTGTGAGAATAAACATTGTGTTAACATTTATGGATCTGTATTAAAAAAAAAAAAAGAATGAAAACAAGGGGCAGTCAAGAGCAACCGCTGCTCTCCCAGAAGACCCGAGTGTGGTTCTCAGCACCATGCCAGGTAGCTTGCAATCTCCAGTTCCAGCGGGATCTGATGTCTCTGACCTCCAAGGTCACCTAGACTCATGCGCACATACTCACATGCACACTCACACGTAATTAAGAATAAATCTTAAAAAAAATATATATATATTTCCAAGCCAGCCCTGGTGTTAATACACTTGCAATCCTAGTACGTGGGAAGCTGAGCAAGGTTTGCCTCGGGATTCAATGCCAGCCTGGGCCACAGTGGTAGCTTGACTACCAACTAGCTTGATATAGGCAGCAATGACCACCAGGAGATCTTATCTCAACATGACGAAAAGCGAAGGTGAGGACCGACACCTCAGGTTGTTGTCTAAGCTCCTCGTGTACCATATGAGTGCATTTGCACTCACACATGAATGTGCGTACCCATGTATTCGCACGCAAGATTTCTGAAAGGGCATGTTTTGTGAGAGGGGACGGAATGCTGCCCGTGGCACCCAAGTGTACCGATCTGATGGAGTATTTTCATCTAGCAGCACGATATTCAACCTGATGCGTTAGTCTACCTTCTCACGCCCATCACCTTTTCTGGGATTTGTGTTAGTTTAAATCTTGGATGTACTCCTGGTAATTGGCAGCTGAGCTCTCTCTCTCTCTCCCTGGGTTCCCTGTGGCTAGATCAAATTGGCAGTAAAGTTTCCTTTAGCAGCTGCTAATGGCTGGTGGCATCATGCAGCAAGATTCCACTTAGCAGAGGCAAACAAACGCAAACCCTGGTAGATCTTTAGGTAGGTCTGCATAGAAAAACTCATGAAAAGACACAGGTGGGATGATTCATGCATGGGACATAGGGGCTCTGCAAGCCATAGTTTAAATCTCTGCTGTAAGAATATACTCATGTGTTATTTACCTAAATTAAAAAAAAATAGCAATTAAAGAAATGTTAGGGTGTCCACGTATGCAGAAAAACGTAGAAAACGGGCTAGAGAAGTGGTTTCAGCCAATAGCAAAGTAGCTCACAAGAGAAAGTTGCATTACCAGCTTCAGCCAGGGCTGATACCTTTAAGCGGTCATTGGATCTTTGTACCATGAATATTTACTCCGCTGCTTATTTCACTGGAACATCTTGCTATGACTGAAAACCCCTGGGTCTTGTCTTAGTCAGTGTTCTATTGCTGTGAAGAGATACCACGGCCATGACGACTCTTATAAGAGAAAGCATTTAATAGGGGCCGGCTTACACTTTCAGAGGTCTAGTCCATTATCAGCACGGCGAGAAGCACGCAGACAGACAGACTTTGTGCAGGAGGAGCTGAGAGTGCTACATCCGGATCCACAGGTGACAGGGAGGAGAGAGAGCCCCTGGGCCTGGTGTGGGCCCTTGAGACCTCAAAGCCCACCCTCAGTGACGCACTTCCTCCAAGAAGGCCACACCTACTCCAGCAAATATTTCCACTCCCTCAGCATTCAGTGAGAGCTATGGGGACCATGCTTATTCAAACTGACAGAGGCCTAAAAACACTCATTGTCACCATCACGCAGCCCATGTGATTTTTTCCAAGTTTTGTCAATTTGATGATCAATTCTTCATGCTCAACATGTTATGATTCTGGCCATTTTGTCTCCCGTTCCATATAGCAAATTATTGACTGAGTCGGGTGTATGCTGTCTTTTCTCAATTGGGCTCCTCTTTCCTGTAGAACATGCAATTCAAGCTTTCATTATGTCATGAATTTGTGTAATAGTTTTTTTGTTTGTTTGTTTTTAACAAATCTCACTTCCAATTTCTCCTATTTGTACAACCATACTAGGTTTCCAGTCTTATTCCAGTACCTGAACAAACACACTCTCACATGTTTACATACACACACTGACGCAATCATTCAAGAATTACCAACTTGCTCTACAGAAAGTCTAAGATTCACCCAAGATCCCTCATATCTGACCTAAACATTAACACCTCAGCCTTATGTTTCCATGTTTCATCTTGGGGTTTGGGGTGGTGTT
>CAJQZJ010032178.1:10495695-10516945 GCA_907164525.1 Lophiomys imhausi | reverse complement strand
TGTGTGTGTGTGTGTGTGTGGCACAGGGGAACATGTCGCAGTTAGCCTGTGGGAATCAGTCTCGTCTACCATGTGTGTTCCGGGTATTTGGACTCGTCTTTGGCTTTGATGACAAGCACCTTTATCATCTGACCCTGGGCATAGGGATTTAAATGGAATATTTTATTGAAATTAATCTTCTTTCTTTTAAAGTCTTTAATATGACTACCAGAAAAATCATCACTTGCATTTTATTTCCATCAATTAATACCACTGACGGGCTTCTAATTCCAGCCATAAAGAATGTGGAAAGGTATTTTTAGACAGGGAAACATGTAACTTGTTTTGGTGGTGGTAGTTGTGGTTGTTGGGGAACAGTGCCTGCCTGTTGCAAAGGTGATTCTCATGTATTTTAAGGGTCATTGCCACACACGGGGTCTACATGCTATACACCTGCAGTCTTAGCACACAGCAGGCTGAGGCTGGGGGATCTCATGTTTAAGCCAGTCCAGACTATAAAAAGATCAGGTTTAAAAAAAAAAAAAAAAGAAGCCTTTGATGATAAGGATACCATTAAAAGCTGATTAAATAGGGTCTGGAGAGATTGCTCAGCAGTTAAGAGCGCTTGCTGCTCTTGCAGAAGACCCAGGTTTAGTTCCAGCACTTACACTGTGGTTTTGAACAATCCATAACTTCAGTTCCAGGGGATCCAGTGCTGTCTTTTGACTTCTTTGGGCATCAGACATGCATGTAGCGCATGCATGGACACTCAGGGAAAACAATTGCATATAAAATCAAATAAATGAATCTAAAAAAAAAAAAAGCCAAGTAAAAAGACTGGCTTTTAGCAGAACTAGCCCCCACCCTCTCACCGGCACTCCTGGCAGGCACAGTAGCCTTGGTCCCTTCTCTACCTTGGTCTCTGGTTGGCCTGGCCATGATTCACTACACGCAGGGACACCGTACCTGCTGCTCCCTGCCCTGAGGCATGTGACCACATTTTGAGCCAAACTCTCTCAGCATTTGACTTTGACACTTTGCCTTATCCTAGCATTGTTTAGCGCTGGCCGTCCCTGGCCTGTTGTGGGTGTGGACCACATGGCTGTGAAATAGTATCTCCTTCCTTGTTCACTGGGTTGGGCTGTTTCATGAGCTCTTGTCACTAGCAGGTAGTTCATGCTGATCTTCAGACAAGGGAGACCCTTGAGTAGTTGCTGTTGGTTGCTTGGTCTGAAACAAGTCTTGCTCGAATGATGTCACTAACCAATAGTGCTTTAAAAATGAACTGTGTCAGGCTAGGAAATGGCTCAGTGGGTAAAAGGCTTGCTGTGTAAGAGTGACAATGTGCTTTGAAACCTCACAACATGATAGCGAGGAGCATTAGCACAGGTCTGTAATCCTGGTGCCTCACAGGCAGAGACAGGAGGATCCCTGGGGTTCCTGGGCCCGATGGTGTAGCCAATCAGCGAGCTTCCTAGAGAGACCCAGTCTCAAAAGATAACCGAAGTGTGACTGAGAAAGAGGCTTCAGTTTGGCCTTTGGCCTCCACAAATGCACATACACACACAGGCCTAGACACCAGCGCACACGCATGTACAGCACCACAAACTGAAGGAACGGCCCGATACACTGGAGAAAGTAC
The DNA here is from genome assembly GCA_907164525.1 of Lophiomys imhausi. Lineage (NCBI taxonomy): Eukaryota > Metazoa > Chordata > Mammalia > Rodentia > Muridae > Lophiomys > Lophiomys imhausi. The sequence goes on along the minus strand of CAJQZJ010032178.1, from coordinate 10,515,324 downwards.
ATTAAGGCCTTTATTCTGAAGAACGTGTAGGAAAGACTAAGAAGCAGGAAGGCAGACTCGTGTTTTGGTGGTTCATTAGAACCTTCAAAAAAACGCCATTCTTGAGCTATGTGATACTGCATGCCTTTAATCCCCATACTGAAGAGCCAGAGGCAGGAGGATCTCTGAGTCTGAAAAATAAAAAGTCATCTTCAGTTCTTATCTTTTCCAACCAGTTTGTGTAATTCTTTCAAAAATACAAACAAAAGAAACTTGAAGAAGCTTTTTATTGTGTGGCTGAAAGTCACTAATTACTTCCTATCCTTGCATCAACTTCCTGTTGCCAGGAAAGAGTAGCCCAGGGTGGTTTCCTGTTTTCTGGGAAGGGAGTACTTCCTTGTTCTCACCTCTCTGCTTGGCCTCCATTGGCCTCTAGTCCTGTGGCTCTAACCTCAATGTGGGAGTGGCAGCCGGTGTTTGTGTGTGTGTGTCCCAGCTGTGCACTAGGGATGGCAGCCGGGGTGTGTGTGTGTGTGTGTCCCAGCTGTGCATTAGGGATGGCTTTTGTGGACTTTTGCTGTTAGGAGCTAAGTCAATTTCACGAGTCAGTTGTGTAAGGTATGGTTGTCCACACATCTATCCCCAGACAGGAACTCTGTGAGAGAGGTTTAACTGAAGGCAGACAACACATCCTGAATGTGTGCAGCACCATTCCATGGACTGTGGTCCTGGAAAAAGCCATCTGAATGTCAGTATCCCTTATCTCTGCCTCCTGAAATACCCAGATGTGAATAAGGCTTTGCCAGCATGCCACACCACTGTGACGTACTGTACTCTCAAACCGTTAACCCAAATAATTCTCTTCTCCCCTGAGTCCCAGGATTCACACATAGGAAGGCATGGCAGTTTTTTGTAGTTTAGCTAGTTGCACACCTGAGATAAGGTGAAGAAGGCTTTGCACTGGCACTGTGTAGATAGCCCTGAAAAGTCAGAAAAGGGCAGAATCCTGCGAGGCTACAAGAGTCTGTGGATTTGGACCACATATTCTGGGCAGTGCTATTCACTGATGGTTTCCGAGAACCCAAGTAACAAGGGATTTGGGAGGCTGCCTCTAGTATGGCACTGATTCTCTGCTAAGAGATGGAGACTGTAACTTCACTTTTCCCAAGCCTGAGTGGAGGGGTGTTAGTTTAAAACATAAATGTTGTCAAAATCAAACAGTGAACCTTTGACTCTCATACTGAGAATTGGCTCAGTGGCCTGACAGGGTGTTTTTTCTCACTGTATCTTTTCAGCGTAAAGCTTAACTGATCCTAATGAAAACTAAAGAATACAGTTTTTACTATATGGTGCACTGGGATGGGTGTAGGAGGAGGCAAAGAAGCAGGGAACACAGGTACCTTTTTTTATTTTGAGTCAAGGTGTCACTTTGTAGCCTTGGCTGGTCTGCAACTTATTATATAGATCAGGCTAGCCTCTAACTCAACAGAGATGCCCCTGCCTTTGCCTCCCAAATTCTGGGATTAAGGCATTAAGACCTTTATTACGTGCCCAGCTCTTTTTTTTTTTTTTTTTTTTTTTTTTTTGGAGATAGACCATGTGTTCCTGGTCTCCTTTACCTCACTATGTAGCTAAGGAGAACAGTACTGGAATTACAGGAATGCACCACATACCCAGTTCTCAGAACTGTTACTGAGAAATTTAGATTGCCAGCTTTGTAGAGATTAAAGAACTGTAACAAAAAGGACAACATTGTATCTTCAACATAAATTAAAGAAACAGTTTATTTCTAAGATATATGACTCTACCCCAGCTTACAGAATCCCCAGTAATTCTTACTGGGTGTGTGGGTGGTGAGCAGTCTCTTAGGTTTATTTAGAAGGAGTGTAATTTTTGACCCTTATATTTAGGGGCTGAAAGTGTTTTGTAAGGATGAACTGTGATTTGCCTGTATGTCTTATAAAAATCCCTGCATTCTTACTTATTCACCAATAGTAGTTAGTGGTCTTTGTTGTGGACCAGGAATAGAAAACTGGAATCTTTCTCTTAAAGGAATGATTGTCACTCCTCTCCCCCACTGTACCTCAGGATTGACACAGCACAAACCTAGCTTCCTCCTGGGATTTTGTTATCTGTGCTGCACCTGTGAACAGTCGAGCTCTGGCAATTCCTATGTGGTTGTTCATACTTTGTTACCTAGAGACCAAGGCAAGTCGATCAGACACCGAACTCAGGCAAGGCTGCCTTGGTTTTCATAGCTTTCTCTCAGTATTTTAAAAAAAGATTTTAGAAAAATCACATAGTGTGTGACTATTTCTGTTCTAGTAATTTTGATATGGTAGAATGCTATCAAGACCATTTGGTTTTGTGCACTACAGTGGAATACAAGATCTTCCTTGAAGGACAGGAAGCCCTTCAGTTCTTCCAGATGTATTTATGTAAGAAAGATTGAGAGACAGCCTGGAGTATGGGGAGAATTAACCGGCAGTAGTCTATAGGGTCTCATAAGCACTGGTGGTTGATTTCTTTTTAATGGTCTTTATTGAGCAGGGAGAGGATCATTAAACTCTTCTAGAATGTGAAGAAGGGACAGATGACAACGACTTTACCAAAACAACCTTCTTTCTTTCCTCCTCCCTGAGGTCCTGGAAGCCCACAAGGCATGAATTTCCTACTACACTGCCTCAGTTTGTCCTTGGTAGCCTTGAAACCAGAAGTCAGAAGGTCTTACCCCACCTCTTCCATTTGATCCCAGTGGTTGCACCATCTCTCCAGCACACAGATTTGTTGTATTTACATGTGTGCCTACGTGATTTATTTATGTGCATTGCATGCATAGAGTTGCCCGTGGAGGCCAGAAGAGGGCGTTAGATCTTTGGAACTGAAATTAACAGGCAGCTGTAAGCTGTTTAATGTGGGTGTTTAGGATAGAATCCATGCCCCCTACAGGAGCAGTAATCCAGTAAGTGGTCTTAACTACTGAGCACTCTCCAGCACCCCCTTTAAAGACAGGGTTTTGTTGTGGCCAGGTTGGTCTGAAAGTCTTTAGTTATTGAACCCATGGTCCTCCTACCTCAGTCTCCCAAGTGTTGGAATTACAGAGCTGCAGTGCCAACTGAATTTCACCACATTTTAAAATAGCAAACTTGTAACAAGGTGTCCTGTGTATATATTCTGCAGGCTGTACCCTGTAGCTACTCCAGCCTCCCACCCTCCCAGCTCAACTGGTAAGGCAGCAGCTTCCTCCTCTCTCCACTTTTTGCCTTCCCCATACCTTTTCCTTTCGCTTGTATTTCCTTTTACTTTATTCATAAATAAATCCTCTTTCACTTGTCTTAAGTGTTTTTGCAATTCTCCAGATCCGAACATGTCCCTTCTCTATGGACACAGAGTTCGGGCTTTCCCCAGGGTCTCCTTGTGGCTCTCCTTTATCATTTTTCATTCTCGTTCAGCTGTCTGAAGTCTATCTCAAAGGGAGGATAGATTCTCTATTTGGAGACCCATTACTAGTTTAAAGCAGTTTCTAAGTCGTTGGCAGTAAATGACTTTTCTCTAAGTTCCTCACACCAGCTATAACAGGTTTTCCTCTAAGTTCACTGGTGGACCGTCTCCTCTTTCTCTGTGTTTGAAAGTCCTAGGCTTTGTAAGTCTTCTGAGGGGCTGGGCACAGTGCTGAGTCTTGTCAGGCCTAGGACCTAGGCTTTTCTTATGTTTAGCTGCCATAGGAATTCACAGATGACATGGCTCTAAGAAGAAAAGAGAAGATAATGGTGGCATGTGTTGTACATGCTCATCTGTTCCCTGAGATCACTGCCATTTTAGCCAGAGTGTTTCTGCTTTTTTAGTAATGGACATTGTCAATCTTAGATTTGGTTGAATTTGACTAATTGAAATCTGCAAGTGAGGAGTCTTTGCCCTGTAAAGCGGCTTGGCCGAGGCTGGGGAAATAGTTCGGTCAGCTCAGTGCCAGCTCAGTCCCTAGAACACACTCATATAGAAGGCTGGGTGGTGGTGGTGCATGCCTTTAGTCCCAGCACTTCACAGGCAGAAGCAGGTGGATCTGAGTTCAAGGGCAGCCTGGTCTACAGATGAGTTGTAGGACAGCCAGGGCGACTCAGGGAAACTCTGTCTTGTTCGCCCCTCGCCCAGAAAAAAAAAAACAAAACAATACAGTGTAGTGGTGTGTGCTCGTAATCCCAGTGTGGGAGGGCTGTAGACAGGTGGGTCCTTTGGGCTCATTGACTAGCTGGCCTGACCTACTCAATGAACTCCTGGCCAATGAGAGATCCTGTTTCCCAAAACAACTGTGGCTGGCACCATAATGACATGTGACCCTGTCCTCTGGTGCACACACACACACACACACCTGCACCCACATGTGCAGGCATACACAAACAGCTCCCCTCCTCACTCCAGTGGATCACTTGGCCATGTTCTGACAGGAGGTGACCGTGACTCTCCTCTGCTTTACTTTCTGACACTTGTTAATTTTCTTGGCTTCGTTCCTTGTGCCTCTTTCTTCTTTCTGTTCTTGCTTCTGACACGTGATGCTGCTTTCTGGTGCTGAAGTTCTGCAGGCTTGGTGTGCATGGATTCTCACCCACAGCTTTTCTCGTGAGCCTGGCACTGCAGCCGTCATTCTGAGTTGCTCCAGACTGACGCTGGCACGTAAGAGAGAGAGAGAGGACAGATTCTTGTCCTTTTCCCGCTGCCCCCACTTCCAGTCACTAGTAACTTCTTTTCATATGACAACTAATTATTTCTGATACTTTCAAGTTGGATGGCACATTTACTTAAAGAAGACACACTGCATTTTAAAAGCAGTGATATAAGCTTTTCTGCCCTTAGGAATTCATTCATTTTAGATCACAAAACCAATGTCTTAATATATTCAGGCAGGTTTCATCATTTTCAAAATTTTTCTCTTTTTTTTCCTAAGAAAGACCAATTTTTATGGTATTGTTTTATTTAGAACAATGGCTCCCAACCTTCCTTATGCTGTAACCTTTTAATAGTTTCTCGTGTTGTGGTGACATCCAACCATAAAATTATTTCGTTGCTACTTTATAACTGTGATTTTGCTACTGGTATGAATCCTAATGTAAATATCTGATACATGGGATGTCTAATATGTGACCTCTGTGGGGTCAAGACCAACAGGTTGATAATCACCAATTTAAAAGATAAATTTCCCCTTCCCAGTGTTGCTCACGTTTCACATAAGACCGGAAATCTACATATTCTCTTTTGTAGGTCTGACTTGTTTTCTGAAGCATTTTCATGGTTGGGCCTGGCCTCTTTCTCCTAGACCTCACTGGCTCTATCTGTATAGTCTGTGTGTCTGTCTCTTTGTATCTCTGGGACTATGAGGTAAAGTCTGGCTGTCCTGGCCTTGCACTGACCTTGAAATCCTCCTGCCTCCACCTCCCAGGTGCTGATGTTACAGGTGAGTCACCACATGCACTTGTGAGCTCTTTGATTACGATCTGTTTCCTTGTGTGCCTCCCCGCTCACCTGTAAAGTCCTTGCTGTCTGTTGCACTGTCTTTCTTGTGGTAGGCTGGTGGCATCTAGGAGGCACCGTTGGGCGGGTGAGGGACGAATGGATTCGGTTTATGCTCAGTAATAACTTTATTTCATTATTTTGAAGTCCTTTTCTATCTTCAGTCTGTTTTCTTATTAGATTTCAAATAATAGGAACACAAGCCCAGAAGTTCACTCTGAAAGACAGGCCGAGAGCTACTAAAAATGTCTTGTTTTCACTGCCACGCTTTGCGCTCTCAGTTCTGTACCCATCCCTGTCTCTACACATTCAGCTTGTCAGAAAGCACCTGAGGAAGAGGGCTGTGGGGCTGGAGAGAAGGCTGGCTCAGCATTGCTTCATTAAGGCCTGTTTGCAGGTCTTACGGAAGAGCCCTTTGGTTCCTAGCACCCACATGGACAGTCTCCAACTGCTGTCATTCCAGTTCCAGGGGAATCTGACACCTTCCTCAGGACTCCGTGGGCATCTGAACACCTGTGGCATACACTCGCACAGACACACACACACACACATACATGTGTAAACACAAATAATAAAAATTGAAAAAAAAAGGGGGGGTGACCAGCTGTGAATGCACACTCAGCAGTACTGATCAAGAGGTTGGTCAGGTCAGGTCTTCCTTTCAAAACATGCTATTGCTTGACACACTAGGTTGAAAGACAGAGGTCTAGAAGCAAGTGTGTCCATGAGGCCCTCAGACTCCTACAGCCTCACCCAGGGTGTGTCTTTGTAATATTTTGTTAATATTTTGGCCTTATTAGCTAACTGACATCAGCTAATAAGCCAGTGAGGCCAAGCTAATTATGCAACAACCTGCAGGTGTTATGCTAGAAGGCTTGGATCAATGAGTAATTGTAATTGAGGCAGAGCGTGATTAATTATGTGATTTTTGAGGTATTCAAGTGTAATGCTACTTAAGATTCATCTTTAAACGAGCGCCGTAGGAGGGATTGCTGACATGAGGAAAACAGGGGTGAAGATGCCCTTGCCTTGTGTTTGACTGGAGTCCAGATTCCCTGCTCATTATCAGAATGGTTGGCCCCTTTATGAAGAGACTGTGTCATCGTGCTGAGCCCCACCCCTCACTCATACCCACCCTCTGCCCACTCTTCTTGGGCCACAGTTCCCACTGTCCTTTGCTGAGGATAATCTTTGCACAACACATACTGTTTTTATTTTATTTCTGTTCATGATTGTCTTGCTCCTTCCTGATGGAGCCAACTCTTGTTTGCTTATTTATAGACTGTGTCTCTGTGTTGCCCAAGAGGCTGGTCTGGGACTTGTCATTTTCCTGTCTCTGGGGCTTTTCTAGTGTTGAGATGACAGATGTAAGGTACCATACCCAGCTTCCCCTGGCATCTTTATGGTGGTGCCTTCCACCCTGTATGGTAATGCCTGCCCTTTGCTAGTTGCCTCAAGGCCAGAGACCGTGTTGAAGTGCTTTTCTGAATGAGTGTATGAACTTTATTTGATTTTTGAAAAATATTTTGAGGAAATAGTCCCCTTGAGCCTCTTATCAGGTACATATAACCCTTAATAACTTCTTGATTAGGGTGTGGTGATGGATGTAACCCCAGCACTGGGAAACCAAAGCAGGATCATTAAGAGTTCAAGGCCAGATTGGGCTGTATAGTGATTTTGGCTCCAGCCTGGGCTGTATAAGAATTCAAGGCCAGTTTGTTTTGTTCAAGCTTTAGGAAATCTTATAATTGCCCTGCTTAGGTGATTGTGTGGTAGAGAGGAAGTGCTGGGTTTGAATATTGATGTAAGTACTTGGGGGTGGGGGAGGGCTGTAGGCAGCTTAGCCTATGTGTGCCATGCTGAGGGTAGACCACTTGGTCTCATACATACTAGGTAGCATTTTATCCCTGGGCTACACCCCTAGCCTGGGGTGTTCACTTTTAACCTTGGTTGCTCCCAAGTGGTCATTTTGGGGAATCTAAACAATAGCTACCTTGCAAGAGAAGATCTTCCCCAGGCCTCTCCCCTTTTCATGCTGGTTTACTTGTGAGCCCTGGCATTCATAGGGTTCAGAATGTTTTTATTCTCTGCTGATGGTAGACTTTGTCATTGTCCACCTGATCCGGAGGAATTCCAAATGAGCGTCACCTTTAATGACTGTAATATGGGACCTTCCTGATGCCTCATTCGGTATCATGAGCCTTTAAGTCAGCACCACCCACAAGACACACTTCATTCTAAATGGCATAGCATGCTCGTCAAGAATTGGGTTGTGGAACGCTGTCATATCTGGAGCTAGGCTGCTCCTTTTTCGTAGTTTCTCCTAAACTAAAAAGAGAATGAGCTATAATAGACTTCCCAAAAATTTTTGGTTCGAGCCCCACAGGAACTAGTTCATAAGCAAGTGAAAAACTGCAAGGATGTTGCTTGTTAGCCGAATGGGAGTTTAAAAACAGACTCCCCTTGAAGGACAGAGGCAGAGGGACTGAGAGCCAAGTGTGAGCTATGCACCCTTTGCACACGGGAGTTCAGTGCTCACATATTTGTGGATAGAATGTGTGCCTGTACCATGTCTTTTCCTGTCTTTCACAAGATGACTGCCAACAAGTGTTTGGACTCAGAACTTTTCCTGCTAGTTCCAAATAACTGTCAATAATAAAAATTTAAAAAACTTATTAATTCAGGTAACATCTTGATCATAGCCCCCCTCCCCTCCTGGTCCCACCCTCTCACCCTCTACTCCCTATTCCTCCTGTCCTTCTCCTTGGGTGAAGGAGGGCCTGCACATATCAACCACCCTCAGTTCATCAGTCACATGAGGGTTAAGAGCTTCCTCCTGCTGTGGGGCTCAACATGGCAGTACAGTTAGGGTAAAATGTCCCCACTAACAGGTAATAGATTCCATGACAAAGATGGACCCCCCCCACATGCTGAGGGATCTCTATGAAAACCAATTTGCCTATCATATATATTTGTATAAGGGGGTCTAGGTCTAATCCAAGCTTTTTTCTTCTTTTTTGGTTAGTGTTCAGTTACCCAGAGAATGTAGTATCACATTCTCATGGGCTCACCACACATTTTAAAGGGAATTAAAATGAATGTTTTAGAATTACAATTTTGATAGCTGAAGAATGTTTGTTTTATGGTTACAAAATGCTTCTTAGTTTTGTTACTGGTAATTTGGCCTCAAGGAATAATATATTTTATGTTGGTAAAATGGTATAGGTTAAGCTTTTCATGCCCAAATGATTTATAAGCAGCCCGTGTAACTGAATATAATTTCATCTTCATGTGGGGACCTAGAGTCATTTCCAGTGTCTTTTCTAATTTGGTAGGAGGGGGTATTTGGCTCAGTTTGCTTGTCAGCAACACCACGTCTCACCCCCTCATGCGTTTCTGCTAATGCTGTTCGTACTGGACTGTTTCTTTCAGTCATTGCTGGCCTGCCTCGGTAACTACCTGTAGGGTGATCAAGTTTGGATAGATTGTGGTGACAAGGCCAGGTCCCAGCCCAGTGGGCCTTTATTTAGCATACAGTTTTCTGTGTCCTTACGTTTAGGCATCCTGTTAGAAGTGAAGGAATTTTCTTGAAGTAGATAAGGCAACAAAACAAAACAGAACTTTTACATTAATAATTTTGCATGGAATGTTGGATAATTTTATGTTGGAGGCATTTACATTTTCTTTTTCTCCCTGGGAACAGTCAAAATTTGCTGTGTGATGTCACGATTGTGGCAGAAGACATGGAAATCCCTGCTCACAGAGTGGTGCTGGCAGCCTGCAGCCCTTACTTCCATGCCATGTTTACAGGTATGCCAGATTCTACAGTAGAATTCAAGTCGATTCAGGCCTGAGGCTCTTCCAAGTCAGCCTTGGTTTCCAACATTTTGGTTTTATGAAATGAACTACAACGGGAGTGCCTCAATCCATGCTGAATTTGATTCCTTTGCCTTGCATTGTTGTCGTAAGTTTGTGCATCCTGAGTCCTTAGTCCTCAGCGCAGCATTGCCACTGCAAGAGTACATTTACATGTATTCTCTCAGATTACCTTCCTGCTGTTTAGAACAGCATTTTGGGCCATTAAATTGTTATTGTCTTGTTTTTGTTTATGCTAAAGGAAAGGGATTCTTACTGTGTTATATTTTTCTCCAAATGGGTTTTCAAATTTGTTTTATCGAGTATGTATAGTACACTAAAGTGTTGTCTTAAGATCATTTATTTTGGAAATCTAAGGAAAAGGCTGATGTGTCCATCAGCTAAGGTTTTACTTTGGCATGTATGAACATGTATAGCATGCTGTTAGCACTTTTGGAAAAGAGCTAATGTATGTTAGTTATGCCTGAAGCCTCATAAAAAACCAAAACAAAAAAACAACTTAGAGCTGGGGTTGGAGCTCAGTGGTACGGCATGTATCTAGTATTCAGGCCCTGAGTTCAGTCCTCAGCATGGCCAGAAGGTAAAGGGGGAAGAGGAGGAGGGAAGGGGAGACAAGATACGGATATTTCTCTTACAGATGACACCTGAAATTGTGGCTAGATCCAAACCCCATGTAAACTGAGTATTTTTATATACACATGTCCAGCTATACAGTTTAAGCTATAAAGTAATAGCATTGACTAAGTAAAATGGGAATAAAAACATGCTACAGTAAAATAGCCGCCACCACTATTTTTGTGCTTAGGTATTATTCAATAAAATATGGGTCACATGGACATAAGCGTGGCAGTACCATGTTAGGTGTTACTAGTGCCTGATGGGTAGTATATAGTATGTAGCAATGCTGAATAGAGAGACGGTTTGTGCCCCAGGTGTGGGAACAGGGTCTAGTTTAAAACTTACAAACTTTATTTCTAGAACTTTCCACTTAATATACTTGCACCATAGTTGACTAAGAGTAACGGAAACTGCAAAAAGGTAAAACTGATAAGGGGAGGCCAACTGTAATGTAAAAAGAAATACGTTATCTGATCAGTGAGTTTAGTCTTTGTCTCTTGCTACACCAAAAAGAAAGTGTGTGGTAGGTATGTCAGAAGTTGAACATATAAAGTTGTAGCTAGCAACAACTTTGTAGATGGCATACACCTGTAATCCCAGCAGGCAGAGGCAGGTGGATCTCTGGGAGTTCGAGGCTAGCCCTGTCCATGACAAGTTCCAGGATAGTCAGGGTTATGTAGAGAGACCCTCTAGGAAAACAAATTGCTGATCATAGTGTATAGACTCTTGAGTATTTCCTGTGCCTAACGTATTGCTAGTACATCAAGAAAGAAACAAAGAGTATAGCTATGCTTCCTGCTTCAGTGGCTCACTGTGCAGCCAGGGAGATGAGAGACAGATACCTAATTTAAATGTAGGGTGTAGAAGCCTGGTGCCACACAGTGGTTCAGATGACGGCACAGCATGGAGAGGAGGATTCTGACATTTCCCATGACTGCAGATGAACATGGGCCATGTGGAGGGGGTGGCCACAGGGAAAACATTCTGTGTGGTTTAGCTGTGGATGTGACCAGAGTCCTGTTGCTTTGCTCCTTCTGAGCAGAGTTTAGTCATCAGGAATGGAGGAGGAGGGAGAGCCAGTGGGTTGTGAGCCAAGTTGGGGCAGTGTTGGGAAGGTGCTGTCAGCTGGGGCTGTGAAAAGTCAACACTAACCAGGTAGGGTGACCCCATCTCCATGTGCCAACTTTTAATTTGGTCCCTTGCTTACATCATATTTATTATCTTGGATGCTGTTCTGCAGAGGGTCTTGGCTTATGAGAGCTCTTCCCTCAACTGTTGGCTTGGAAATGGCTCCAATAAAGACCTGGGCCCTCTGTGTGGCCAGACTTCAGTGCCCACAACCTTGTGGGGACCTCTGGGTCTTTGGAGACTGACTTGAATAACCCAGGCTTTACTTTCACCATATACAAAGTAGGATGATAATATTGCTCACGCTCTGGATTTTTGCAAAGATTGAATACCTCTGAATTTCTTAGCACTTCTCTAAGTAGAAAATGCTCAGTCTAGCTGGGTATGGTGGTGCACACTTGTAATCCCAGCAACTGGAAGGTGGAGGAAAGGGAGGTAGGAGTTCGAGGACATTCCATGGCTACTTAGTGAATTTGAGGCCAGCCTGCAATAAACAAGATCTTATTTAAAACAAACAAACAAACAAACAAACAAAAACCTTGTGTACGTGCATGTGTGTGCGTGTTTGTATGTGTTTACAGTAATTAAAGAAGTGGTCATGGATTTTAGAAGGTATGGGAGGAGCAGAGGAAGACTTACGGTTCCGAGTGGGAGGGGTGGAAATGATTCAAATATAGTACTCATATATGAAATTCTCAAAACTAATTTTTCAAAAGTTAAAGCCAAACTAAAAACCAAGAGAAACTGTTCAGTTAGTGCTGGCAGTAAGTATCATGGTCATCTCAGCCTAAATTCCATTATATTGTATAAGAATGGGATTCAGCAAGCCGTAGGCTAGACATCTACAATTTTTTCCACTAAGAAACTATTAGTATATATTAATTTTACAAAATAATGAGTTTCAGTATGACATTTCATACATTCAGATTACATACCATGATCATATTCATTCTCTAATGCCATTTCTTGTCTCCCCTCCCCTTGGGTCCCCATGCCTTTAGTAATCATTCCCCTTCTAACTTTATAGCCTCTCCCCTCCCTGTAACAGAATATTTTTATTTAAAACACTTCTATTTATTAATACTTAAGAGCACCTATAAAATACCTAAATTCTATAACATAAAACCTATAATCTAACATCTATAATCTATCTAAGAACACCCTAATACCTAAGAACACCCCAATGCCTATCTAAAAACACTTAACTTATACTCTTTTAACTTTCTTAAAAGGATATTAATATTCTTAGCATAGGTCCTTGCAGGATGACTTGGTTTTACGGCAGTCCCAACAGGCAGTCCCTTTCAAAGCTTAGTGTCCATTTGGGCCTTTGCCAGTTCATATACCAGTTTTGCCAGAGCAGATTTCAACCACTGAATTATGGCCAGTTTATGAGACCAATCGATTTTAACCACCAAACTTGAACTCAGCTTCTTCCATCAGCTGAGACTTGTTCCTTTCATCTCCTTGACCCTCGTAGGACTAACAGCCTAACGCTTCTCCAAGCAGCTTCAGAGCGGCTCCTCAACTCAGCCCACTTTGCCGCCAGCCTTAATAAGCTGAATTATGGCAATGGGTCTTTCTCTTGGGCTAACTTGCAGTGGAAAGTCCTCTCTTGGACGCCACCTTTCAGTTTATGACCATTGTGGCCTACCTCACTTCTCTGACGTGATTTCTCAGTCAGTGAGGGAGGAGAAAGATTTCTTCTGTGTGGAGTTCTCTGGGCTATAAATCACATTATCTCGCGACTCATGGCCATCTTGAGGGTCCACAAGGTTTCTTGTGATTTCCAGCGATTTCCTGTTGTTTCTTGCAGCAACCGACATCGCCTGTGTGGCTCTTGCGGTTTCTTAGCAGCGCCCCTTCAACAGGGCATGCTGTCCAGCCCGGACTGGGCTTTGTCCATTTCAGCAAACCAAAGGAACGCCAAGCTCTCCTCATGTGCTGCCAGATGCTAATCTGAACTGCCTACTAATTCACTAAAAAGACCTAACTTCTACCACACTTCCCTCCCTCCCTTTCGAGACTTTTTCTCACATAGCACAATGTGTCTTTGAACTCACCACATAGCTGAGGATTCATAGACATTTTCTTTGATACAATTTTTATTCTTCACAGAGTAACAAAAATGTAGTTATTAACTTAGCTTTACCAGCGAGAGACAATGGCATGGGCCTTTAGTCCCAGCTACGTGGGAGCCTGTGCCTAGGGGTTTGAAATAGTATGGCCAACATAGCAAGGCTCTGCTTGAGGGGAAACAATTATATTTATTTAGTTTTTATTTATATGCATTTGTGTGAGCCTGTGTGAGTTTCTGTACACTGTGTGTGTATAGGAGCCAACAGAGGCCCAAATCACAGTGGCTCACAACCCCCTGGAACTGGAGCTACAGGTGGCCGTGAACTACCTGACATGGTTGCTAGGACTCGCATCTGGTCCTATGCAAGGGCAGGGAACACCTTAACCACTGAGCCACCGCTTCGGTCCAGGCCCTTATTTTAATCTCCCATCAACTGCAGGTGAAACTTTCATTCAAATTATATGGTGTAAAAAAGAATTCTGTTACTCCTTGTAGTTTCAAGTATTGAATAGAGAAAAAAAGTGATAAATAATTCCACGATGTAGTTGCAGGTTTTCATCCTGTGAAGTCTGGGACTATTTAGAGCCAGGCCAGGTGGTTAACTATGACTTGAGAAAGAACATAGCAAATTGGGTTCTTGTGTTTTTAGAGTGTTTGTTAAAAAAAAATGTAACCTTTAAAGCAGTTTTATTTAACAAAGACATTTGGTTTTATTTGGTGTTTCAGGTTAAAATTCTCTATTTTTAAAGATTTACTTTTGTTCTTAATTATGTGTGTGTGTGTGTTTGAGTGCACGTGAGCCCAGTTACCCTTGGAGGTCAGAGGTCAGGGGTGTTGGATCCATCTAGAGCTGGAGCTACAGGCAGTGGTGAACTCTATGCTAGGACTTGAACTTCGGTCCTCTGCAAGAACAACAAGTGTTCTTAGCCACTGAACCATCTCTACAGCCCCACAGGTTAAAAATTCTTAAACTCTAGTCAGAAATACTAACTAGTATGAACATTTCTGGGAGTATATACTTTTATTTTATTTTTTGTAGTTTTTTTTTTTTTTTTTTTTGAGACAGGGTTTCTCTGTGTAGGCCTGGCTGTCCTGGACTCTCTTTGTAGACCAGGCTGGCCTTGAACTCACAGAGATCTGCCTGCCTCTGCCTTCTGAGTACTGGGATTAAAGGTGTGCATCACCACCTCCTGGCCTACTTTTTGATAATGTAAATAAATTGATAGAAAATATAAATTAGCAAAAACTTTAAAAAGGTAAACATAGATTATTATTTGAGTGATTAAGGAATGTAAATGTTGAAAGTTATGTTCATGGCTCTATTTGTCTAAGATTCATGCTTTCATACATAAAGACACTGAACATCTTCCATTTGCTGGATGTTGTTGTAGGCTTTAAGTACCATGGCAATGAACAAAGCCTATGACTTCTTGATCTTAAGATGGGGAGAGGAGGCTGGGTTGGGAAGTGATTAGAGAGGAGCTCTCTGCTGTTTGTGGCTGCTGGGAGGAAAATGAAATTGGTTGCTGCAGGCAATGAGCCTAAGTTAGAATGTCTGAGGCTTTGAGTGATGCACAATGCCACCAGAGCTGGGTCAAAGAGTAAGGAGGAGGCTGGGCACCAGGCACAGCTGTTCTGCACAGCCTGAGAGCTGTGTTAGGAACCTGCTTCCTTCTGTCTCTTTACCGGTTACCATCAACAGATACCTCCAGGCCGGTCCTCCAATTCTGCAGGATGTCTACCAGGATGTAGAAGTAGCTGCTTAGAGAAGGAGGTGACCCTGCCCTTTTGGGAGCTAATTTGTCTTTGCCATGAGTTATCCAAATGAGACTAAAGCTACAAGTACATGAATTTACCACATTTCCCTTAGAGTGCAGAGAAGTAGGGCAGCATGTTGTGCCGTGATTACTATACTGAGTGACCCTTGTGGCCTGTGGAGTCACTTTGCCAGACTGATATTGCTGTCAGCGTCAATGTAGCCCAAACTAATGGAGAACAGATGTCAGTGACAAGTAGAACTTGAAGAATGATGGGACACAATTAATTAAATGAGATTTTCAGTTTGTTATTAATTTCTTATGTTATTGATTTCTTAGGTTCTCCATGTAATCAAAGCTTCACCGTTATGTTTTTGTTTTTTTAAGTACCCCTTAATTATAAATAAACTTGTAATTAAAATAATGGACTTTCTAATGGAGTTGGTTATAGAGTTTAAACCTGTTCACCTTTTTCTTTTTTAGATTTTCTTTTGCTTATTTAAAAAAAATATTTTTAACTGAAATAGAGTTACATCATTTTTTCCTCTCCTTTTTCTTCCTCCAACCCCTCCCATGTTTCAGGGTTGACCACTCTGCATTGGACAGCCAATACAGGGCTCATTCTCCTTCTCTCAGCACTCACTAGTTGCCTTGAGTTCTTTGTCTAGAACCTATGCTTAATAGGTGTTGAAGCCCTTCATAGAATTCAGGGTCAAGAGAAGCAGAAGCTTTGCTATGCTAAGAAGACATGCTTCCTTTTAAGTTGGCATGCTTTTTTTTTTTTTCTCATTTAGTTATTAGTTCAGGCAACCAGTGTTGAGTTTCTATCAGGCATTGCAGGATATAGGACTAAGAAAGTCTTCATCTGTGCCTTTAGGAAGCCCAGATTCTAGGGAAAGTTGGTTAGGACATAGTGGACATGCATGAGGTACCGAACTGTATCTAGGGTGAGAGCCCAGCCCACCTGTGGGTCACCAGCAGATAAGACACCCTGGAGAGAAATCCTGAGGAATGTGTGGAGATTGGCCTGGGGATGGGGTTTAGAGTCTAGTAGGACAACGTTCAGCTTAGGTATCAAGGGAAGACATCGTCTGGTCTGTGGGAACACTACAGAGAGTTCCCTACTGGTATATTTTATGTCTGGAAGTGAGGGAGAGCATAAGGTTAGATAGTGAATCAGAGGCTGGCTTTGGAATGGTTTACTTGGTTGAGGAGCAGCTGTCTGATTTTGAACATAGTCATCAGTGTGTGTGTCAAGGTAGTTCTGGAGAGTTGTCAAGTTTGGTTCCCAGTGCCTGTGTTGGGTGACACACAACTACCCGTAACCCCAGCTCTAGGGAATCCAAAATCCTCGGACTGCTAGGACACCTGAACTTATGTGCACATCCCTATACAGAGACACACGTGCATACAATGGGGAAAAAATTGGGGGGTTGCTACAGAGGTTTCCCAAAGATGAAAGGACCCCTGTAATACAGTAATGATGGTGTGAAAAGGTGAGAGTATGAATTGTAGGTCTCGTTAAAGTTAGTTCATTGTGCAGGCTTTGGTGAAAGATGGATTGCTGGGTAATGAAAAGAGAACACTACAAGTTTATTGTTACTCGAGTGATTAGCACAGGCATCTGTGTGGACATTTTAATTCAGTTCCTGAATCAGTCCTAAGTGACTTGGTCCAGTGAGAGTGTGGACAGTTATGTGATGTAGGAAGAGCTGTACAGTGTCCTTAGATAGCTCCCCTGCCCATGAATGTTTATTCACATGTAAGTACTCGCCTACATGTCTGTATGTGCGTCACATGCATATCTGGTGTCCATGGAGGCCAGAAGAGGGTGTTGGATTCATTGAAACTGGAGTTATAGATGCCTGTGAGCATGTGGGAGCTCAGAACTAACCAGGCCTCTGTATGAGCAGTGAGTGTACTTGGCCTGTGAGTACATTAGTGTGACCCATGTATGCCATGCTGTGTGTGTGGAGTGAGTTTTCTCTTTCTGCCATGTAGGTCCTAGGTATGCAACTCAGTCATCAACAAGCAGATTACACACTGAACCACTTTGGTAGCCTGTGGAAGGTTTTAAAAATTTGTTACCAGGCATAAATCTCAGAAAGCCATGTGTTTAAACATTTGCTCTACATGTTTATATAGCAAAGGGCAGTGACTAAGATTTAGTGTAACACCTAGGATTGGATACAAATAGCTTCCAAGGTTCCCCCTCACTGAGCTTTGATTATTGCAATTTTTAATCAATAGATTAATAAATGCATTTGGTGGCAAGCTTTTTGTTTTTGATACTTTTTTATAAATTAAGATGAAATAAAGATTGAAATATTTTAAAAGCAATATATAACTGAAGTTGACTTTGGAAGCAGATGAATTTTCTGGGGAGATAATCTTTAAAAAATGGCATGTAAGAAAAAGATGTGATTTAGCCAAGTCCCTCTTTATAAAACATAATAGTGGGGAGATGTTGGGGGAAAAGATACACCTTAAATTAAAAAAAAAGGTGGATAGGAATGAGAGTGGGAGGAGGGGAGGAGGGTGGGAACAGGAGAGGATGCGGGAGGGGGCTATGATTGAGATGTAACTTGAAGAAATAAATAAATGTTGGAAAAAAAAAAAAAGCATAATAGTGAAAACTGCCTGGCATAGGACTATTTTTTTTTCCCAGTCATATACATAGCGTCAGAGTTTGACTTTGTCCAAGGCTTTGTTTAAGCTAACTCAGGCTGAACTCAGGGAGCTAGGTACATGGATGGCTTCACACTTACATTGCCCCAAGCTCTGTAGGACTTTGCAAATTCTAGGGACACTGTGGATGAAGCAAGGTATTGCTGAAGGGAGTTAAGGTGTTTATCTAAAATCTAATTTGGAGGGGCAATGGAGAGTTTGCTTAGTTGCTAAAGTACTTGTCCTGTAACCCATGTCAAAAGGCAAAAGGCAGATTGTAAGAGCCAAAGGTTGTGAGGACCAGAGTAGTACAGCATCCTCCGGGCATAACAGGACTGATGCGCTTGGGCACTCACAGCATCCCTAGTTGCCTGCACTGATTCTGTGGTCAGTCTTGTCCTAAATCAAGGCACTCAACCTTCTAACCTGACATGGGAAGGGGCTCATGAGTCCTCACCCCTAACTGAGAAGTTGTGGATAGTTGTTCAATTCTGGGAGAGAGAGAGTCGATTTTCTTTATGTGCATGGCTCCTGATAAGTCTACCACACCCCAGTGTATGGCCCCATAGTCGGAAGCATATGGATAGCACAAATTGGAGTTCATGGAGTATCAAAGACAAAGAAAAAAGAAAAAGAAAGAGGACAGGAAGTTGAGTAGGGAGGTCAGGGTGGATCTTGGAATAGTTAAGGGGAAGAGTTAGGGGTGAATATAATCAAAATAAATTGAGGGGTGGAGAGATAGTTCAGTGGTTAACTGGATGCTCTTCTAGAGGTCTGTGGTTCAATTCCCAGCACCCACATGGCACCTCATAACCTACTGGCTGGCTGGCCTTAATAATATCAGGCATGTACTTGGTGCAAAGACTTGGCAAAACACCTCTACTCATAAACAAAATAAAAATTTTAAAGTGCATTGATTAAAATTCTCCAAGATATAATAAAAATATTAAAAAAAAACTGACTTGGTGACACATGCTTACAGTTTCAGTACTGGAAAGGTTTAAGCATATGGCTCCCTAGGGCTCACTGGCCAGCCATCTTAGTCTAGTGGTGGAACAGCAGGCCAAAGACACGTCTTGTTCAGGAGGCGATGACATTCCTGAGACACCCAGGAATGATACTGGAAGTTTTTCTCTGTACATACACGCACACACGCATGCATGCACACACACACACACACACACACACACACACACTGTATGCAGAAATGAGTGTCTTAACTTTTGGCACTTAAAGGCCTTCAGATCGTACAAACCCGAGAGACTCATGAGAGAGGGAGTGGGGGGGAAACATAGAGGAAGACAGTCTGTGCAGGTGCGTTGATTTTCTGTACTCCTCGTTCTTTTTAAAGGTGGAGCACAGAAACAGCTCCATTCCCTTCCTCCTCACAAAGTGTCCTTTTGCACCACTGATGGATGTTTTCTCCGTGGGAATGACAGGCCACAGTTTGACACAGTTCAGCCCTGAGAAGGACAGCTTCTTTCTGAGCTCTTGTCAGGCCACCTCCAGGGGAGCATGCAATGAAATGTCTAATGCTATGGTTACCCCCACCCCCAACCGCCCTGCCTCCCAATCCAGGGCTTCTCTTTGCCTGTTAAGCCTCTAGTGAAATTACTGATTCCCATAGGCCTTCCTCATAGTTTATGGTGCCTGACACCATACTATGTCTGAAACAGAACAGAGCTTCCAAGAAATCTTGTGTTCACTGTTATTTTTTATTAATTTGTGATGCAGGATTCAGGCGGAGGTGACAGATAGTGGCAAAGCTTCCCAAGCTTTCCAGAGTTTTATACCTAAACCCTAGTAAATACTATAATGAAACCTTTCTGCTGAGAGTTGTTTCTTCTTGGGCAAGCCTTTTAGTTTATAACTGAGGATCGTTCTCTCTGACTCTGTGTGTGTGTCCGTGTGTGTGTCTGTATGTCTCTCTCTGTGTATGTCTATCTCTGTCTCTTTCTTTGGGTCTCTCTCTCTCGTGTGTGTGTGTGTGTGTGTGTGTGTGTGTGTGTGTGTGTGTGTGTG
>CAJQZJ010032178.1:10484987-10495685 GCA_907164525.1 Lophiomys imhausi | reverse complement strand
TGTGTGTGTGTGTGTGTGTGTGTGTGTGTGTGTGTGTGTGTGTGTGTATGTGTGTGTGTGTATCTGTCCTTTGCAATACTGGAAACTGAGGTTAGAGTCTGACACTTGCCAGAGAAGCACTCTACTACTGACGGCTGAGCTGCACCTCTAGCCCCTTTTTTACTTTTCACTTCCAGACAGGGTCTCACTAAATTGCCCAGGCTGGCTTTGAACTCACTGTCACTCAGGCAGGACTTGGACTTGAGATCTTCTTGCCCCAGTCCCCTGAGTGACTGACAACATGCCTGTACCCCCAGCCCTGGCTAGTTAATTGCAGGATTTCCCCTTCACAACTATCTGTGTCTCCTTGTGTCCTAGGTTGTTGTATGTTGTCCCCTTGCTCATACCTGCTTTCTGTTCTCACGAAGTCCCCATGGTGTGGGAGCATCATTGTTTTTGCTTCTCCTTTTACCCCGCTGTTTCTGTCCATACGTGGGTACTAGGAAGAAGTGCTTGTGCCCCAGTTTGTTAGACGGATTTGCAAAGGGCGCCAGACTGCAGTAGCTTGTGCTGGTGTTAAGTGACTTGGGGATGAAGAGACTGCAAATGGCAAGGGGAGCTCAACTTATGTGGGTGATCTCTGTAATAACCCTTTGGCATTGACTAACCTCAGCAGTTTGTGTAATTTGCTTTTTACTGTGCTCCTACGTGAGGGGTTGACTTCTCACTCAGAGCTAGACTTCTGTATCTGGCCCCAGGCCCTGAGTCCTTTGCAGGAATGATGCCAACTAAGTAAGTCCTTTCAATACGTGCTTTCTGGCATTAGCCAATGATGGTAGCATAGTTACTCTTACAGATGTGATGAAATCCTTAGAGAAGGGGCTGGAGAGATGGCTCGGGAGCTGAGGTTGCATGCGGTTCTTGGTGTTGGTATTTCTACAGCCGCCTCCTGTTGTAACTTCACTCCATTCTTTGGTGTTTTAGGTGAGATGAGTGAGAGCCGGGCAAAGAGAGTTCGAATAAAAGAGGTCGACGGTTGGACCCTGAGGATGCTAATTGATTATGTTTACACTGCAGAAATTCAGGTCACAGAAGAAAATGTACAGGTAAGAGCAGACACTTCACGCCACTTAGCTCTTTATGTGCACAGTTTTTCTGATCCAAAAACACATTCCCACACAGCATGCAGTTTGTGCCAAAGTAAAAAGATTCATTGTTGAAATTTTATTTCTGCAGGACACTTGGGATGATTGCATCTTTTTAATGGTGTTTCTGATTTCAGTACCTTTTATATCTTTGTAGATCTAAGACACATCCTTTCTCTCTCTGAGTAATGCTCCTTCTTTTGTGTCAACACTGTCATTCTTTATAATTCCTGCTTCATGAAGCCCACAGTTTTTCTTTATTCCTTTGAAGGATAAAGTCTACAAAGGATGTTTTTGACTAACAACATTCCTTAATTCTTTACTATTTGAGTATCCTCTTTAATTAAGTAAGTCTAGGATTTAGTCAAAATGTGATGCAGTATCTTATTTTCCATACAGAACAAATGTTTTATAGATATTACATAAATGTTTAAATGTGTTAGGTGGCATAGAAGGATGTTGCAGGGGAAAAAACCCCAAAACTGTGAGTCTCTTCTTAAACAGCCGTGTAGTGGTTGAATGAGAATGACCTCCTTAGGCTCATGTATGTGGATGACTAGTCTCCAGGAAATGGAAGTATTTGAAAAGTTTAGAAGGATTAGGAGGTGTGGCCTTGTTGGAGGAAGTGTATTATTGGGGTTTTGAAAACAGAAGCCAAGCCCAGTGGCTCTCTGTCAGCCTGAGGATCAAGATGGAACTCTCAGGCACTTCTCCAGCACCATGTCTGCCTTCAGGTCACCCCCTCCACGATCGTGATGGATTGAACCTCTGAAACTGTAAGTGAGCCCCAGTTAAATGCTTTCTTTATAAGAGTTGGCATTGCCAGGGTGTCTCTTCAAAGCAATAGAACAGAGACCAGGATAGATAAGCCCTTTTCTGTGACTATTCCCCACATATTCACCCTATCCTTCCTAAGAAGGGTAGCTGCTGTTCTGATTGAGGCAGATCCTTTGAGCCCATTACACATTCATTGATTCAAGTATATGAGCATAGGACATGCTCAGAATTGAAATTTTGGGTATGTTTATTCTGTAATTGTTTAGCAACTTTGCTTTTTTTGTTTTGTTTGTTTTCATGGAACATAAGGCTTGTTCTTTTGTGTGGTGTTTCTTATGGTAATGGGTGTACATAATGTTCCTCTTTTATTGATTGCTGCAGTGAATGGGTGTCTTAATATTTGTAGGCAAGAATTCCACAGGCTGCATACCTGAAAGTGGAATTGGCTGAGCAAAGAATGCATGCATCTGTTGTCTGGGCGGCAATGGCCTATCAACATTTATCAACATTTAATGTTTGAATTTATTTATAGTTCTTTCAGTAGGGATACTGTGTTTTATGGGCAACAGAGAGAACTTAAAACCATTTTTTAAAAAAGATTTAATTTATATGTCTGTGTTTGTGTGAGTGTATGCCATGCCACGTATGTGTTTGAGTGCTTGTGATTTCTGGAGCTGGACTTACAGGTGATTGTGAGCTACTTGACACAGGAGTTGAGAACCAAGCTTTGTTTTTCTGGAAGAAAAACAAATTCTCTTAACTGCTGAGACATCTCTCTAGCCCCTAGAACCAAATCCTTAAGAAGCAGTTTCTAAATTCTACGTGCACAAACAAGATATGAAGTTCGTGTTTTATGCCTCTGCCTACTGAAATGTGCTGCATTATGTTTGAGTAGGGACTGAAGAACTGTTGTTGTAGTGTGTCCCATGCTACCTGCTTACCGTGAAATGTTAGCTGGCAGAAGCTAAGTCTCCTGGGGGTCTTTTGACTGTTTTCTTTACACTTTGCTCAGACTTCTCACTTATGAGATAAAATGATAGAAAATCCACCATCAGTTCTTGGGTTGTGACTAAGGGTGATTGGATCATATGCTTAATGAAATTTATTTATTTATTTACTTATTTATTTAATCTTTCTCTCTCTCTCTCTCTCTGTGTGTGTGTGTGTGTGTGTGTGTGTGTGTGTGTGTGTGTGTGAGTCGTACATGCCATGGTATACTTGTAGAGATCAGAGGACAACCTTGTGTCATTTCTTGCCTTCCACTCTGTCGTTCAACATTATGCAAGGTTACCTGGCCATCAAGCTTTCAGGGATTCTCCTGTCTCAGCTGTATGAACTTAGATTACAGATACATAGTACTTACTTGTCGCGCCCGCCTCGCCGATAAGGAAAGCGCCACACAATCAGGATTCTTTTGACAGCATTTATTGAACAGCTCTTTTAGATAGCATGGTGGAGAGGGACCCCGAGCTCCGGCAAGCGGCCGCTTATATAGCACATAGGGAGACTTGTCGAACCCTCATTGGCTCATACGGAATCACCTAATTAGCATGAGATCGCAGTGCCAAGAAACGCGCCTTGCGCATGCGCACACCGGCACAGCACCTCCGTGAAGAACCAGGAAGCAGGAAGCCGGCGCCATCTTGTAATGGCAATTGCGGCTCCTGACACTTACTATACCTGGCTTTATGAGTTCTGGTGGGTTCTGGGAATTTGAACTCAAGTCTTTATGCTTGCATAACAACCACTTTGCCCACTAAGGTATCTTCAGAAGCTTGAATGAGTGTTTTAGTGTAGGGGAATGTGTTGCCATTATGTCGGGATATGAGAGAAGGTCGCAACATGCCATCTCCTTCTGGACTTTTCTGTACAGTTCAACTATTGTTGGGTTCCAGAGGCATAGTTTTCAATAAGAAAGTGCCCTGTTTTGTTGTTGTTGTTCTTTCTCTTTATTGGTGTGCATGAGTGCCATTATACTATATACCGACTAGCAAATAGATTATAGATTTTGTTGACAAAGTAACCACATGGAGGGAAATTGCTAAAGAGTGCAGGCCTTAGAGTCTAAACATGAGTTCAGTCCTTCCTGTAGTTTGTAGCAGTTCTCATTGTGGGAATATTACCTGCTAGGAGTGAGAATGCCTCTCAGCTTTCCTTAAATAACCTGGTCACGTTCTAGTCTTGATATATATTAGTCATGGCCTTTGAGAGAAGTCACTTGCCGTGATGACTTGACTTTTATGTACATTGCTTAGCCCTTACAGTACATGCTAAGAGTTACACTGAGTTGCCTTGTTCCATTCTAAAGAAAACGGAGAGGGGGAGGGTTATCTCTTTAGCTTAGGGCTCTCCTAGTTTATGAAGTCTGTATAGTCCACTGAAAAGTGTTTGTTTTGAAAGGACACCTGGAAATAAAATTGATGAAAGCAAGCTTCTGTTTCTGTAACAAGTATTCTTCAGTGAACTTGAGAATAAGACTTTGTAGGTGAATGTGTACCAAACTTCCCTGTACTGTGTTTTGATTACTCTTGTCTGTTTGTTTAAACCTTCTTGTCCAGCCCAGTGTGTTTTAAGGAAAGGGGCAGTGCAGTGGAGGTGTCTGGTGGCCTCGGGAAGGTTGCATTGAAGTTTTAAGTGGTTACCTGGTGACACGGGGCTGCTGTGAGTACTGTGTTTTTCTAGTGTGTGGACAGTAGGGACTGAACATTGTAGAATGCAAATATTTGCTGTTGTTGCTTGCTTTTCTCATTAGACCTAGAGTCAAATCTTTTGCAAGATGAACTCCTTTTTCTAAGCTGCTGACTTGGAAGCAAAGTTCAGTGTTGCACGGTGACAAGTGTCTGTGGGATCTTGTGTCCCCCTGAAGACTCTCAGCGCTTTAGGGTACAGCAGGCCAGCTATCTACCAGTCAGCCAATGACAGAACAAGACCTTTACTGTGTTTCACCTGACTTGTAGTTTGAGGTCCTTTCCCCACAGGTCTCTTTATTGCACACATTTAAAATACTATGATAGCTATTTAAGGTGAAGTTTGTTAACTTTGAGTCAGAATGAGGGAGATGAGTAATTTGAAGAATTCACTCCAATGAAGGAAGAAGTCTCTTCCCTATTGTATAAGCAATAGGACTATTTCAGGTTTCATTGATTTTTCCCCACCTTGGTATTACTGTTGGGTTTTTTTTTTGTTAGATATTTTTGAACTTTGAGTTTGACTGCTTTGTCTCATGTTTCAAAGTTGGCGAATATTTTGAGCTAAAGAAATTTACAGTAATTTGTATTTTTTAAGGAGATCGCTCTTCCTCAAGACCCAGACATACCACTTCTGGGTATACATCCAAATGACTCCTCACCAAATCACAAGGAAGTTTCCTCATCTATGTTCATAGCAGCCTTATTTGTAACAGCTAGAAACTGGAAACAACCCAGATGTCCCTCAACCAAGGAATGGATAAAAAAACTGTGGGACATCTACACAATTGATACTACTCAGCCATCAGAAACAACAAAATCATGCAATTTGCAGCCAAATGGATGGAACTAGAGAAGCTCATCCTGAGTGAGTTAACCCAGACTCAGAAGGATGCACATGGCATCTATTCACTTATAATCGGATTTTAGCCATATAGTACAGGATAGCTAGCTATACTACAACCAATGCACCAAAGGGAACATGAACATAGACTTTGTTTCCTGTCAATGAGACACTTTGCCCTAGTGGTGCTGCCTTGTAGTCCCCAATGTATGAGGAGGCTCTTCCCTCATATGACTGCTGAACTGGGGCAGGGGACTGATATGTAGGGATAGTCCACTCCAGAGGAGTGGGATGGAAGGGATAGGGGGTAGATGGTGGGAGGGTAGGACTGGGAGGGGCACTGTGATGAAGATGTAACCTGAACTAATAAATAAATATTTAAAGGGGGGGGTGGAAACCATTATTTTACTGTGACCTTGCTTTAGTTTCTGGCTTCCTTCTAACTGGCTGAAATGTGCTACCATGTTTGTGGATTAGAGACTGCTTCTTTTGCAGACTTCATAAATTTAGGGAATTAGAAAACAAAGCTGCCTTGTCCTGTTAAGCAAGAGTCACAGATACCCCTGAGCCTCTAAACCTAAGGAAAGGTGCAGAAGAATATGCATGAACTTTTGCACACTTTCAGAAGATCCGTGCAACTTTTGCCCCTTCCTCGATGCTTTACTAACTCTTGGAAAGCCAAGCATTGTGGTGCATATCTGTAATACTCTATGTGATACATGTCTGTGATACCAGTGCAGTGGTTCTCAACCTTCCTAACTGCAACCCTTTATGTTCCTTATGTTGTTGGTGACTCCAACCATAACATTATTTCATTGCTACTTTATAATTTTGCTGCTGTTATGAGTTGTAATGTAAATATCTGATATGTAGGATGTGTGATATGCAACCCACAGGTTGAGAACTGCTGCATAAGGGAGGCTAAAATGGGAGGGTCATGGATTCAAGGTTAGCTGAGTGCTGAGGGGACCTTGCAGCTGTCAGTGTAGGCACTGGTCCGAGAATCCATGAGAATGAAAATCCTCTTCTGATTGACTTCATCAGCCTTCATCAGATCTTGGGAGTCTAATGCCAGGCGCTTCACTGTTAGCATAATTAAAACACAGTACAGTATGGGAAAAAGTTATCAGGCAACAATCATTCCCATTCCAGGTGTGCAAAAAAGTTTAAGGTGTGACTACCTAGGAAGTCCTTTATGAAGTCTATGTGACTATGAGGGTGGATTCTATAGCTAAAAGGCCTCGAATCCAGTGTGGTCCCTGATCAAGATAGCAGAAGGATCAGCAGTACTAAAGTACATGTCATATCTCCCCTAACCGGGAACTAAATATGAGGGTCTAGGGAGGAAGAGTCTGGGATCAGCATTCTGGGGAACTTGGGTGAGGTCTACCTCTATAGCAAAAGATGGGTGAGATCTGCTCCCACAGACAGCAAAAGGATCTTAAACAATATCTATTCCCAGCCTCTGGGGTGGGAAAACAAGTATTTTATTTACTTCATCTTTCTGTGTTTAACATTCCTGGTTTCTCTAGTGATCTGTGGGTGCAGGGACCTTTGTACCCCCAACAAAGGGAAACATAGTAAGACCCTGTCTCAAAAAAAGACCTGAGATACAAAAAATGTAAATAAGTGATTTTGTGTGTGTGAATATTATTAAAGTAGAATTTTTAATCAGGTATATCTCTGACCATGTACTGTGCGTTATATGTGTGTGTTGAGGTTTTTAGTGTCATGGAAGACAAGTATTAATCTATTTGCAATCGAAAAAATAAGCTCAGAAAACTTAAATAATTTGTTCAACACCATCCAGCATATAAAGTTATTTTATTTTATTTGTGTTTATACAAATTCATGTGCCAGTGGTCAGTATTGGTGTCTTCATTGCTCTTCACGTTTGTGTGTGTGTGGTATATGTGTGTAGTATATCTGTGTGTGTATATATGCTCACGTAGGCCAGAGGCAGTCATTGAATGTCTTCTTGTCCTATTCTCTTTTATTCTTTTGAGGCATGGTCTCTCCCTGAACCTGGAACTTGTACTTTTTGCTTAGACTAGGATCCAGCAATACACTTCCCCACCCTTTTCTGTGCTTGTTATACATGGGGCCATGCCTGGCTTCACACGTGGGTGCTGAGATCTGAACTTCTGTCCTCATGCTTGCACACCAAGAATTCTTAGGTGCTGAGCACCTCTCTCACTGAACCTGGAGCTTACTGATTTGACTAGTTTGAGTGGCCAGCAAGCCCCATAGATCCTTCTGCCATTGCTTTTCCAGTGCTGAAATTATACATGTCTGTCTTTCTTTTTTCTTTTCCTTCCTTTCCTCCCTCCTTTCTTCTTTCTTTCCTATGGATGCCAAGGATCAAACAAGTCTCATGTTTGTGTGACAAACATTTACCTATTGAGTCATCTTATCTAGAAAGAGACTTTTATAAATTAAAAGATACTGTGTGGGGATATGTATTTCCATCATAAAGTTCTTGCCTAGAATGTGCAAGGCCCTGAGTTAGATCCCTGTACCACCAAAGAGAAAAGAAAATATCAAGACCTTTATAACAGAAAAGGAAACTGTCCATATTCCAAAGTTACCTAAGATAGCTATTAGCATTTTTGGAGACTCTGAAACATTTTTATATTTTTCACTATTTATTTTTTTGTTAAATTTGTAGTTTTGTGCCATATATTTTTACTTTTCAGCTTTGAGGTATGTTTGGCTTGCTAAAAGTAGGTGTTTTTCACTTGATGTAAGTGTGTAAAACAAAAGTAATAATAAAGTGTGACAAACAAAGGATACTAATATTGTGCTGGTATAAACAAGTGCTCATTCACACATTGATACTGTGAACATTCATCTGCAGGCTGCATTTGTATTAGAATTCTGTCACTGGAGAGGGATTTAAAAAGCTGTCTGATAGTTTCAAATGGGTATATTTTAAGCAATTCATGAAACCTACATATTGCATCAGCAGGAATTGTTTAGGACAAGAATATCTCATTTCTGTAAGAAATGGAGCAGAATTAAAAATGAACATTTTTTCCAAGAGCGCTTTAGAATAATCTCTTGGTAATAAACATATATATATATTGTTCAGCAGGATCACAGCGCAATAGAACATTCAACATGATGTGCCTATTTCATTGGTATAGAGTAGCTTGTATGTGAAGTGCTACAATGTGTTTTACATGGTGGTGCCAACAGAAGGGCACACATGCTACCAGGTCTGTTGGCAGTTAGAATTTCCACAGTAATGGAGAAATGGCTCAGGGATTAAGAGCACTCATTTGTCTGGTTTCTAGCACCGACATGGCAGCTCACACCTGTCCTAATGTAACTCTAGTTCCAGGGGATCTGACAGTCTCTTCTGGCCTCTGTGGGAACCAGGGAACCCATGGTGCACATATGCAGACAAATACTCATAACATATATTTAAAAGAAAATATTTTAAGTTGCTAAAACCATTGAAAGGCCATTAAAGGGTGAGTGGTGATGCACCCCTTCAATCCCAGCACTTTGGCGGCAGAGGCAGGTGGATATCTGTGAGTTCGAGGCCAGCCTGGTCTACAGAGTGAGTTCCTGGACAGCCAGGGATACTTAGAGAATGCTTGTCTCGAAAAACAAACAAACAATGCCATTATAATGAGGAAATCATTATGAAAATACATTGATCAGATATTTATTTGAACCAAAATGTGTAGATGTAAGATTGTGTATCAGTCCTTTGTTTTAAAGCTAAGTGTGATCACCTAATTGCAGATGTCTATGTTTTTTTTTCACATCCACACCATAAGCAGCATCAGCTATGATTTTCCAGCTTAAATGTTTTCCTTATTCTTCAGAACTCCATTCATGTATAAAATGAAATATGATTACTTCCATTCCCACTTTCTGCCTCAGATTCCACTCATGGCTCCCTCAACACAGAACCCTCCTGACTTCATGTCTTTTGTGTTCAGTGGGAGAACTGAGGCACTTACAAAGAACTCTCAGGGTCGTCTTTGAGTTATACAGTTCTTGTTGCTCCTGCATCTAATTTGATCCTTTTTTTGTAGTCACACATTGATCAAGTCACTGAGCTAATTAATTAACATTTACATAGAACTGTGGTTTGTTTTTGTATTCACATTTCTTTTGATTATATGTATGTATTTAAATTATGTTACTTCAATTGTTGTAAACATGGGAGCAAATACAGCATGTATGAGGTGCCAAAGTGTAGCTTAGCTGGAAGAACAGAAGTCTGTAAACATATAGAGAGTATGATATGCTTTACTGAGGACCTGGGAAGGCTTGGTTAATTGGTGAATAGATCCCTTGAAGTCTGGTAAAGGTGTTTTAGTTTTGTGCATTGCTTGTCATATTTGTAGACATTGAAATAAAATTCTCTTTAGGTAGATATTTGTTTGTTTGGTTGGTTTGTTTTTCAAGATAGATTTCTCTGGGAGGTCGCTCTGTAGACCAGGCTAGCCTTAAACTCACAAAGATATGCCTGTCTCTTTCTCCTGAGTGCTGGGGTTAAAGGCATGTGCCACCACCATCAGGCAGATCTTTATTTTAGTAATGGACTTTTTATTTATTTATTTTATTGATACAGATTCTCATTATATAGCCTTTGCTGTCCTGGAATCCTGTCTAAACCAGGCTGGCCTTAAACTCAGAGATCCATCTGCGTCTCCCTTCTAAGTGCTGAGATTAAAGGCAAGCTTTACCATGCCCAGTCATTAAAAATGGACATTTGAGACACCTCTGTTAAAGGTTGAAGAGATGGCTCAGAGGTTAAGAGTACTGGTTGTTATTCCAGAGGACCAGAGTTGTATTTTTCACATCCACATGGCAGCTAAAACCATCTGTAGCTCCAGTCCCAGGGGATGTGACACTTTCTTCTGGACTCTATGGGCACTGCCTGCACATGGGGCACAGACATTTGTGCAAGCAAAACACCCCTGTACATAATTTATTTTTTCAAGCTTAAAAATGTTAAACTACAGCAAAACATCCCGTCATTTGAACAGACATTGATAGATGGTATTAGTAGAGGATGTGGTGTTAGTGATGATGGTGATGGTAGAGGAGAAGATTGTGGTGGCGGTGATGGGAAAGACTGGTGATGATGATGTTGATGTTGGTGGTGGTGATGGTGATGATGAAGGAGAAGACTGTGGTGATGTTGATGATGATGCTGGTGGTGGTGATGAAGGAGAAGACTATGGTGATGTTGATGATGGTGGTGGTGGTGATGGTGATGAAGGAGAAGACTGTGGTGATGTTG
>CAJQZJ010032178.1:10468922-10484977 GCA_907164525.1 Lophiomys imhausi | reverse complement strand
TGGTGGTGGTGATGGTGATGAAGGAGAAGACTGTGGTGATGTTGATGATGGTGGTGGTGATGAAGGAGAAGATTGTAGTGATGTTGATGATGAAGGAGAAGACTGTGGTGATGATGTTGATGATGATAATGGTGATGTTGGTGATGAAGATGTTGATGATGGTGGTGGTGATTATGGTGATGAGGGAGAAGACTGGTGGTGATGATGATGATGATGGTGGTGGTGATGCTGCTGGTGGTGGTGCTTCTGGCAGTAATGATAGAAATGAAAGTGGTAGTTGAGGAGGCAAAAATGGAGGTTATATAGATGGAGGTGGTGTTGATGATAGAAGTGATGGTGGGTGTGGAAATGGAAGAAATGGTAGTGTGCATGTGGTGATGTGGTAATACTTCTCGGACAGATGGCGGTTTCTGGTCCATGAAGGTCTACTGTTGTGTGGTATGGCTTCAATCCTATAGTGCCTATATTTTGGCTTATCTATAAAGAGATTTGGTTAAGGGATATCTGTTTGTCATGACCAAAGTCGAGTAAGTTTGAGATTTTGGAGTTCCTATTCCTATAGGGCCCTGGAGATCAAGCCCAGCATCTGGAACTTACATTGTGAGACTTTGAGGTTCACACTGTGGCTTAGTAAGCATTCTGTGCTTAAGGGAGAACACTCATGTAGAGTACCCCTGGGTTCATGGTAGACCAGACTGTAAGCACTGACTTGGGGTTCAGTTAACTTGGCAATCGTGGGCAAGATTGGTTTCTGGCTAAGTAGGGCTTCCAGTTCACTGGAACACATGAGGTTTTTAGGGTTGAATCCACATTCACCTGGGCAGGTTATCAAGTGGGCCTTTGTTGGTAACTACCACTATGTCCTACACATGACTTGCACTTTTCCTTTCTGAATTCTGAGCTGTTGACCTTGCATGGTTTTTTTTCCCACTGCCAGTATTGATCTTGATGAATTCTAGTTTTCATCAATCATTTATTAAATATTTATGGAGTGTTTTTTATGTGCCAGGCAGTGTTCTATCCATTGACAATTCAATGTCAGGCAGGGAGTCAAGGTCCCAGTCTGGAAAGCTTTTTGTGATGGAGGAAGGGGAGGGGCAAGGCAAACAATAAACCCTCTGATAAATCAGACAATTTTACATTATTACTGTGCTCTGAGGAGGACTCGCTTGAACAGAAAGCTGAGTGAAGAGAAGTAAGGAGTGATACAGGGATGAAGGCAGAGAATATTCCAAGCAGAAGGAACATCTGTACGTTTGGGATTTTGAAATGCCTATTCCTATACGGCCCTGGAGATCAATCCCAACATCTGGAACTTATATTGTGAGGCTTTGAGGTCCACACTGTGGCTTAGTAAGTGTTCTGTGCTTAAGGGAGCACACTCGTGTATGCTTAAGGGAGCACACTCGTGTATGCTTAAGGGAGCACACTCGTGTATGCTTAAGGGAGCACACTCGTGTATGCTTAAGGGAGCACACTCGTGCATGCTGAAGGGAGCACACTCGTGTAGTGATGGGAATAAGTTTGGCCTCTTTAAGGGTCAAAAAGTAAAAGGTGATTATTGGGTTTTGTTTTTTGTCTTGTTTGTTTTTGGTTTTTTGAGGAGAATCTCTCTATATAGCCATTGGCTGTCCTGAGTGTTGGGATTAAACACATGTGCCACCACCATGCACAGCATAAGGTGATTATTGTTTGAGGAGAATATATTTTAGAAAGGATGGAGAAAGATGATAATGGAAAGGTCAATAGATTCAGATGAAGTAATTCCACTTTAGTGAGGAGGTAGGGCTTTATTTCATTTGCAGGACTTTAGACATTACTTCCTTCTTCCAGATGCTACGTGGAAGATGGACTGTAGATGTAGTAGTAAAAGTTGGGAAATAATTTATTTTTATTTTAAAAATATATTTATTTTTATTTGTGTGTTTAGATGTTTGCCTGCATGTATGTCTGTGCACTACATGCTTGCCTGGTGCCCAAGGAGGTTATCAGTGAGTGTCCATCTTTTGCATCTAGGGTTATGGATAGTTGTAGTCCACCATGTGGGAAGAACAGCATGTGCCATTTCCAGCCAGGTCATTTAGATACCTGTTGAGGTAGGCCAACTCAGAGAATGGGTGTTTGCAGTGTTGAATCTTGGTTAGATTTGGGAGATGTTTGGAGGAAGGGCCACTGAAATTGGTGTCTTCCCCAAAGGTGATAAAGACTCACCCAGGGGGAGAATGAACAGTGGGGCACAGAGTCGTTCTTGTATCAGATGAAGACATGGGTGGGGATAGAGGTGGTTGGGGATTAGTAGTCCTCTTCTGGTAATATTCACCTTGACTGTTCAAGTGTTGCTGAGTGATGTTGATTCGGGATTGGTTCTGTGCTGGGAAAGGATCACACTTCACTGTCATTGCTAGAGAATAGAAGAAAAAAGAGAATAAAGTCAACCAGTGGCAGTCTGAAGTATTTAAGAGTTTGGATGGGCAGATTAGTGCTGGTTGAAGCCAGGTGAATGCTAGTTTTAAAGAAGAGAGTACTCTTTATAGGGATGCTGGGTGTTTGTGACAGACCAAGAAAGGAGAGCGTGAACTGACTGATGTTGGCTGAGATGGTGTCATCAGGGTGGGTGTTATTACTCTGCAGTTTACCTCACACAGTCTCAGTCTTTGCTGATTATCTAGTGTCTTGTCCTATGAGTGCTTGCTGTACTCAGAATGCTCGAGGGGGGAATGGTGATGACAGGGTCATACTAGTTGACATTGACCCTGAAAAGCTCTTTTTATATGCGGTAGCAAGAATGAGAACTTGATTGGAGTGTATTGAGAATACTGTGGAGCTCACACACTGCTCATCCAAAGCATTTTGCTCTGAAATCCAAGAGAAATGTGCTCGTTGAACAGGTGATGAGGGTAATAGAGGGATTGTTTCTTAATATTAGTATTTTAAAGGAAGTTTCTATGAGAGTCAGAATAACCTATAAAGAAGCAGAGTTAAAAATAGAAGGAGTGAGAATGAGATAAAGGTATAATTGGGAAGGTTTTACAAAATTGATAAAGGTTAAGATATGAAACAAAGTGCATGGATTTCCCTGGGATGGAAACAACAAAAGTAGTTCTACTATTGAACCAGAGGAAATGCACACATGTTCATAGGTTTAAGTAGGTTAATGACTTGGTGCTTGATGGTGGAAAGGTCAGATGTCCTGTCACCCTGACTATATTTATAAAGGTGGGGGTGGCGGGAAGTTACCAGCCTAGATGAAGATGGGGAAGAGATACTGGAGATATAGGAGGAGACTAGCAATGCTAAGTCATCGTCTGGGAAAGCGAGAGGTGAATTTGCTCATGAAGCACAGTAAGTAGAAATATCATGTTGGGAGCTCATGTGAGATTTGTAGTCATAGCGATCAGCTAGAGCGGTTGTGTGATTTTTTTCTTCAGTCACATTCATCCATT
This sequence comes from Lophiomys imhausi, assembly GCA_907164525.1. NCBI lineage: Eukaryota > Metazoa > Chordata > Mammalia > Rodentia > Muridae > Lophiomys > Lophiomys imhausi. Next base: position 10,481,534 of record CAJQZJ010032178.1, on the reverse strand, counting down.
TTCATATAGAGATGGTGCATATGTCTATTGCCATAAAAATGCTACAGAAGAAACTACCAGCAGTTGACAGGTTCGAGTCATCTAGGCTGGACTGAGTGGCTAGATGTGTCCCTTATTTCTGTCATCCTTCCGTATTAATGGAATCTAGAAGGAGAACGCACGGGTAGATAATGAGATAAGTAGAGGAGGACATGGTTGTGTGATCCCCAGTGGCAGTTGCCTGCTTTAGAAATGTTATTTGATTGTGTTTTTGCTCCATCTGGATCTGCGTGTCTTCAAAACCTGTCAGAAGCTGTGTTGTAGAGGAGAACTGTGGTTTTTTTTTTTTTTCCATCTTCTTTTTTTTTAAATAATTTATTTTTTATTTCTTCAAGTTACATCTCAATCACAATCCCCTCCCTACTCCCCCCTCCAGTCCCACCCTTCCACCCTCCTCCCCCTCAACCCCCCCATCCTCTTCCCTTCTTTTTTTTTTTTTTTAGTTTAGGGTATTTATTTTTCCCCCCAACAGCTCTCCCTTTCAGTCCAAATAATGGTTCTTTTTCTTATAACAAAACAACAGAAATAAATAGGCCACGATTATAAGAGTTATATGGCTTAGCATACATTCCCAATGTCCAGTCCATATGTATTTGGCACCTGACTTTAACATTCTACTATCTAACCATCTCCATGAGTTTAAAGTTCTATATCTAACTCAGCTTTCATACTAACTTGCCTCATAATTTTAAAAATATCTTCTTAGATCCAGAACACCCTCTTGATTCCTAAACAACTCAAAATTTAACTATGAGACTCTAGCTATCTATTCTTCAACCACCTCAGAGACCTGAGAGGGATAAATATATCTGATTATATAGGAAGTGCAGGGCCTGCAGCTTCCAAAACTAAAAAATGACATACCAGTGGCTGCCTGGACAGTTCCCATTTTCTCTCCATACATTACAGCATCAATCTTCAGCCATTTGGCCCCATTTCTCTGACAGACATTGGTTGTAGAGCAGGAATTATGAAGGACTTACCTACCCTGTCTTGGCAGAGCTAGGCTGTCGACTTATCTGCTTCCAAGTTTTGTCCTTTTTGGACAGAAGTCTGTCTACAGTTGAAGCAAGTGGTTTTTCTTGCCAAGAGAATGGCTTACCACCAATTCAATCATCTCCCACTGGAGATTCTTCGATGCTCATCTTCTACTTGGAGTAATATAGGGGGTGCTGTCAGGAGCTGACATGTCTCGATATCAAAAAATCTTAAGTTAAGAAAACATCTTTGAATGCCATATTCTGCAGATCTCTTGAGGTTTTTGAAGATGCCCTATCTATCTCTTATATTTAGATAAGCAAATATTGCTTGTCTCTTAGCAACTTGATTTCTGAGTAGCTTAGAAAATAACTGTGATAGACTGTCATAGTAACTAACAAAATGACACGTTTTCATGACTATTAGTTTCCGTTTCTTAATTATCCTAAACAGTTTATGTCGGTTGGTAGCGAGAGGTCAAAACTTGACATTTCATTTTTAAGTATTACTACGAACAATACCTTTAAGAAGCGTTACCCTTAATTTTGTATCAATATACAAAGATCAATACCAATGTGGCCAAATATAATCTTAATTTTGTATCAATATACAAAGATCAATACCGATGTAGCCCAATACAATCTTAATTTTACATTAATATACAATGGTCAATACCATTTTGGCCAAATATAATCTTAATTTTGTATCAATATACAAAGATCAATACCGATGTAGCCCTATGCAATCTTAATTTTGCATTAATATACAATGATGGTTTAAGTTTTTAAAAAGCCATTGGTAAATGGTAAGTGATTAGCAGCAACTGATGTCATCGGATAATACCACCAAGGTGAGCTAGAGGATGTGAACTTCAAGGAGGCTGGGTTTAGGGAGGAAGGAAATACCAGTGGGCGTTGGCATCTGAATGTCATGAAGCACTGCTAGCTTTTCGCTGTGGATGGTAACCAATTAATTAGTGGAATAATTTCAGGACGTTATCATAAGAAACTAGAATGTTCTATTCAAGTCTGAAGACTATCTCAAGTCTAAAGAGTCGATTAGGAAATAGGTTCTAGAAAGTTTCCATATTCTTTGAAACTTTTGAAATCTAAGTTGTAATGTAAAAAGTCTTACTGTGTCAAGGAAGGATGACCTGCTGTGAATGCTGGCAACGCCATCCCATGGGGTGAGATCTTGGACTGAACATAAAGGAAAAGAGGAGTAAGCCAGTTGAGGAGTCACCTCTCTCTGCTTCCTGTGACACAGTGTGACCAGACCCCTTATGATCCAATTGCAGATACACCTTCCCCACCATGGTATAATGTGTCCTCAAACCATGAGTCAAAATAAACCATTCACTGTTTTTAACTTTAAAAAAAAAAAAAGTCTTGGTATAGAATGTAGGTTTGCATGGTGTTTTGGAGGGAAAAGTTTAATAAGTAATAGGTTCATGACTGAGTTTGTTACTAACTCTTCATGAACTCATGTTATTTGAGTATATTTTCTGTTTCTTTTTTTTTTATCCCATACTGCAGCATGGTGGCATCATTTGCTTATAGTGTGTTTGTGTATATGTGTGCGTATGCATGCCACGGTGTACATGTGGGTCCCAAGGAAAATTTAATCACTGGGCTTGGTAGTAATAATTCATCTAATCCATCTCTCCATCCCCTCCAGACCGCATTCTTCTGGGTGAATTTCTAATATGGAAATGCCCAGTATGTGACTACTTGACTATCAGAGATATGTAAGTACTCCGTAGCAATCCCAGGAGTTTGTTTTCTTTCAGTAAACAAACACGAAGGTGGACCTGCTTGAGACACGGAGCAAGGAAGATGACATCAGAGTGGTGGCTGGACCTTGAGTCTTTATTCTGTTTCTTGACTTTATAGGTTTAGAAACTGTTTGATTAGCTCCTGTTGGGTTAGTGGGATAGTTGGGAAGTAGATCGGATTAGACAAAATTAAAAGAATAATACATGAGGCTTAATAATCTTATTTTCAGTAGGGTCACAGGTATTTCTGTGGAGTATAATATGTGTGTGCATTATGTAATGTGCATGATTACAGAATCTCGTTAGTTATGTGATAGAATTTGTAATCAGAGCATCATGTGAGGAGCATGGATTCTCAGGGAAAATAGATTTTTGTCTTAGATAAACAGACAGGAAGAGCCCTATTGAACTGTCAGTCTATTTTAGAATCCGCGTTTCTGTGTATTGAGTGTGCACCATGAAACCCAGTGTCTCTACCTTTCAAAGACTGTACTTGGAAAACCTTAGCAAACGGTTGCTCTTCACATAACTGTTTGTTTAGTAAGTTGGTACTTTTGCTTCCCCCGCCGCCCCCCGTGGATATAGATTAGCTAACTCTACCTGGTACAGTGGGTCACTCAGGTGTGAGTCTCAATCAGAGGGTCCTGGAATTTTGAGTTCTTCTGATATTCCTTGTGGATATTTAATAATGTGGACATTTAAAAAATACCATATACTTGATTATGGGCTGCCCTCCCCTCTTGTTGCTTATGCTGGGATGAACCCTTAACCTCATGAGCATATTAGGCAAGCCATATACAAGTTGAGCTGTGTTCTCAAACCCTTGCTTATATTTTGAGCTTACTGACAAGTCCCTTTCCAGGTCTGCTCTTCTACCAGTACCCTTTGGTCATCTCAATAGGGTGACCTTTCTTCCTTCCCAGTGGTGGTATGTTTAGATGTTGCTCAAGTACCAGAGGAGTGGAAGTTCAGTAGGAGACTAAGCTTCCAAGTGAAGAAGAGCATCTACTGAGCTTGTTAAGTGTCCTTAGTGGCCTCTTCGGGCATAATCACTTAAGCGTGTAATGCTGCATGTGTAAATGACAGTTGAGCAACTCAGAAAATAATAATAAGCTCTTAGAGTGGCTCTCTGTTAGAAAACCCCCTGGGCCAAAGGACCCTGGCTAATTATTATATGATCATTTACGGCTCAAGTCCGCATTACCATTAGCTTCAAGGATAGACTTGAATAGGGCATTAACCTTTCTGTCTTCTCAGCCATTAAATGAAACCAGTAATGCCTTGCCACATCTTGGAAATGCTGTAAAATGCACCAGTGAAAGCTTGCAGAAATACTAAAAAGGCTTCATGAATGGCGAGCAGAAGTAAGAATGGCCAGCAATAAAAAGACAAGACTGAGGACGATGAACAGCTTGTTAACATCACTGGGTGGAAGACGGCCCATCTGACACCTTCTATTATGAAACATGACATTTATTGTTGCTGTTAATTTGCTACAGACATCGCTCCATACGGTGAATTTTTTGAGTTTGACTTAGTGTTGAGATAAAACTCTCTCAATGGTTGTTGTGCCATGATGCATATTTGATTTATAATGACCAATTCCATTGGTTTGACACACGGTGGCTGGAGACAAAGTAATATTTCTCCTACCATGGCATGTGGAGGGCTATTGACTTCTACTTAAATTCTATTTTGCTGTGTGATAGGAACTAAGTACTTTGTTGGAGGATGTGCCTAGCAAGCGTAATTTAAAAACTTAAAAAAAAAATCATACATAAAAGTCCCTTGGAGCAAACCCTCAGAAGTAATGGTTACTTGTAGTCAACCATCATATCTGCTTGTCAATGAGAGTGTGTCATTAGTGTGGATTTTCTGATATTCTGGTATTCAGTAATCTTCTAACATTTTATCAACCTTATGGCAGGCATGTAATTTTAGTATTATCCAAAGGCAAAAAAGTTTAAATTATTTACAATTGAGTAGTTTCAATGTTGAATCTTACTCAATTCTGTGAGAGTATGATTTTGGTTGAGTATTTGCGCAGCTAGAACATGGTTTTTCCAGTCATTCTAGTTAGGTTGTGTTTTATTCCATATAAGCTAGGAGTACAGAGTACATAAAAATCTTATTTAAATTTGGCCTGGAAAGGCTGTTGCAGTCAGCTGGTTGGAGGAAGTTAGAGCCATATCATAATATCTTCTAGAACTAGGTGGACATAAGCCTTGGTGTATCCTAGATGCTTGCTTGGGACACAACTGAGTGTTTCAAAAGCTTTGGTAATTAACTCAGTTGTGGCTTTGTGTCATTAAGTAATCTTTCAAGATGTTCACATGGCTGAATTCTTGTGAGACTTATATTTTCAATAGCTGTATGTGGTACATAAAAGACATGCCAATGGACAAAACGTGACTTTACTCTGATTATGACATTACACAAGATAACACTGTTATAATAATTTGAACAGTAGTAAAGAAATAGAGAAAAAAAGCCTGAGTAGATGGTAGGTCTTCATGGTCTTTGATATTTACCTGTTGTCTAGGTATGGAGCCCCTGTCTAGCACATTTGGACCAATGTGGTGACCAGTACTCAAGTGTGTCTCTGCAAATAGGCTTCGTGGTTAAGAGGACTTGAGGTTCAATTGCTTCTGGGTCTGGCATGTTAAGTTTGAGATCAAGCACATTTTGTAAAGCCTAGCATTATTGCTGTACACATTTCACAACTCAGATGACCTTTGAACCTTGATGTCTTAATCTCATTGATTCTGAAATCTCTATTGTGAAAAACTGAATGCACCACTAACATGTATTTATGATGTTAGTAGTCTGGTGTGTGTGTATGAGAGAGAGAGAGAGAGAGAGAGAGAGAGAGAGAGAGAGAGAGAGAGAGAGAAACCCATTAATGTGTGTGCAGAGGACAGAGGTTGACAGAGGATGTCTTCCTTTATTGGTTTCCACATTACTTTTTGAAACAGGGTTTCTTATGAGACCCAGTGTTCATCAGTTGGCCAGACTGGCTGGCTAATGAGCCCCTGAGATCTTTCTGACTCCACTTCCCAATGCTTAGATTATATATAGATATGTACCCAGCTTTTCTTGTGGGTGTTTGCACAGCAAGCATTTTACCAAGTGAGCCATCTTTCCAACCCCAATTCTGTTTTAAGTGAAGTTGGTAAATGTTATTGTAGAAATTTTGTTACATGATTACATTTGATGTTTTTGTTTTGATTTATTTTAAATTTTGGATTTTACCAGACAGGGTCATTATTTTCCATTAAAAAAAAAAAGTCATGTGTATGGCTTATGATGCCAGCCGTGGACTTCTGTCTAATCTCTAGTGTGTACTCAGGTGTGTGACTTATGATTCCCCCCACCCCCATGGACTTCTGGGTAGTCTCCAATGTGTGCTTTCTGTTTTGTATTTTGATGGTGATGAGGGGCCTATTGTGTGCGGCTCTAGCACTGAGCTACATCCTCAACTCTTAGTGTGGGTTTTAAGGGCCCATTTTTTTCCTTAGTGAAATATAATTTAGATATTAACTGTGTAGTTTGCAGAATTTCAATAAGTGCAGATGCTCCTGACCCATGGTGACATCAAGATATTGGCCACATAGCACCTCAGACATCTTTCCAATAAATGTCCTGCTCCTTCCCGGTCCATGATGTGATTTCTATGAGAATAGTTTTGGCTGTTTTGAACTTTGTGTTAGCAGAAGCATCCACAATATGGCTAGGGGGAGGGGTACCTTCTGTCCTACACTGTAGTGTTTGTGAGCTTCATCTAGGTGGATTTTCGGCAGTTGGTTTCTCCTTTCTTCCTGAGGGAATCCTTATATGTATTGACTGTGTGGTATAGTGTGTTGATAAGCACCCATGTGAACATTTTGAGGTGTTATGAAAAGACCTAAAGAGCTTTGGTGGACAGTGCTGAGGTTAACAAATATGTTGTAATTAAGTTCTTGTTCAGGTCAGCCAAGCTTTCAGTAAGATGGGTGGACTTAATTTCCTATAAAGTAAAATTTTATTTGATTTTTTTTCCTCAGGTGCTTTGTTATGTAGCTTTCTTTCTATTTTTTCTAGCAATAATTTAATCTTACTATCTTTCTTTTATGTCCCAGTTAGCTTTGAGACACAAAATTGGGAAGTGGTGTATGAATATTTAATACAGAGAGTGTTCTGAGGACAGATATAATTTCTTATGAAAAACAGCATGCAACTGTCAAGTGGTTGTTTCCCCTCCTTTTTTTTAATGTATATGCGTGTATGTGCAAGTGCTCATAAGCACTTGAGCATGAATGTGGAGGCCAACAGACTGCCGCATATGTCACCCTCAGGAACGCCATCTGTCTCCCCTGAGTGAGACAAGCTCTTATTGGCCTGGTGCTCATCAGTTAGGATGGACAAGCCAGGGTAGCTGACTTGTGGGTCACAGGGATCCTCCTGCCTCTGCCTTCTCATCACCTCCTCAGCATGGGGATAACGAGAGCTGTACCCTGCCTGGCATTTTGGCTTGTTTGTTTTGGCTTTTTAAGGGTCTCTCCATGTAGCTCCAGCTGTACTGAAACAAACCGTGTAGAGAAGGCTGACCTCTAAATCACAAAGATCCACCTGCCTTTGGCTCTTGAGTGTGTGGATTAAAGGCATGTGCCACTATTCCTGGCTCTGGCATTTTTCTGTGGGTTCTAGGGTTGAACTCATGTTTATAAAGGCAAGTACTTTACCAACTGATTAATATCACCAAGCCCCTCAAATAGTTCTTCAAAGGTTAAGATTATATTGTTTATGTGTATCTGTGTACTTGTGTTTTGATTTAGCTGTGTTTCTAAGAATACAAAACAACAAAAATGATTAGCCTTCTCTAAAACTTTAAAGACTCCCATTAGGAAAAACTGTGTGTGATTTATAAAGATGAGGCCAGGGATGGTGGTGCATGTTTGCGCCAGCATTTAGGAAACATTGGAAGGTAGATCTCTGAGTATGAGGTCAGCCTGGTTTCATACAGGTTGAGTTCCAGGCTATCCAAGGCTGTATGTGGAACTCTTGTGTTCTAAAAGAATGAGGAGGAAGAAGAAAAGGAGGGGGAAGAGAATGCAAGTATAGAAGAAAGGTCAAGGAGGAGGAAAAAAGAAAAGATCAAGAAGAGAAGAAGGCAGATGTAATAAGGCAATAAGGGCACCAAGGAACTCTCTGAATTACTTCCCCCAGTCTAGGGAATGATTGCCACAAAATGAGGCAATGGAGATGAATTATTCTGACATTTTGACAGATTATTTTGGCATTTAGTTTGGCAGTTGTTACCCAGTTGTAAAGGTGCCTGTGCTGCTCCTTTGAGAGGCCAGAGTGTTCTTAGTTCCTCACCTGGAGACACATCTTACCACTGTCCTTTGAGTAACTTAGATATGCCTTTAAATGTTTTAAAGACAATTTCTGAGGTCTACCGGGGGTACTTATTGCTTTCTATTTTCTATTTCAGATGTTGAATAGGTTCTTCAGCTTGCAAGTCTCATTTTGTTTGTTTGGGAAAGGTTGGCTTTGAATTCACTACGTAGCTTCGGATAACTTTAACTTCTCACCTTCTTGCTTCCCTTCCCTAAGTGATGTGCCCTACCAACACCAATTTTATATGGTTCTGGGGATCAAACTCAGAGCCACCCACATGCTAGCCAAGCTCTTTACTAACAGCAACATTTCAGGCCCTAAATTATGTTCTTGGAAGGTGGATATGAACTTAGAGTTAGTCTGTTCTTTAGTTATTTGAGAAATTATAAAGTTATGGAAAGGATGAATTTTGAAGGATCTAATGTAGACACAGAGGCAAATTTATTTGTAGTGGCACACAGCTGTGTTCCCAGTGTGCTGAAGGCAGAGGCCAGAGGACCTGGAGTTTGAGGCCAGCTTGGGCCAGATAGCACGACTCTGTCTCAGAAACAGAAACAATACAGATAAGGAAACAAAAGCAAGACACAGCTAACTTGCCAGGCTTTTTTGATGTTCGTTTCTATTTTGCTTTCAAGGTAGGGTCTTGTACTGTTACTCAGGCTTGTGATCCCTCCTTCTTGGAGTGATAACTTCAGGAAAAAGCACTAACAAAGATGGCAGGAAAGTGCATTGATTTTGAGAAGGGACGATGTGATAAGATACTTGCACTAACGAAAGGGCCTGCCTACATTCTGTATTGCAGCCACTTTTGTCAAGCACTGACCCCATTTAGTTTTTCCAACATCTCGGACAGGTGACTGTTTTCCAGTTGGGAAAATTGTGGCGCAGGAGGACTCAGTAGTTTTGCAGGATCACAAAGCTACTGTGGGATGCTTCTAGATTCAAGGCTAGAGTTCTCTGACTAAAGCCTGTGGTGTGGTGTCCATTCTGTATTCTTTCTTCTCGGTCTTCATGCTCTTGAAGCTTTCTAGGAATTTGGTGTCAGGCTGGTGGTAATATCTACAGATCCTGGCTTCCAACCTCAGTCCTTCCACGGGTTTGGATTTTAGAGTTCAAGATCTTTTGGAAGGCAAGGGTATTGGGGTGAAGGATGCTGTGCGTGTCCCTGCTAAATAAGAGAAAGCAAGCCACATTAGATTCTGAGCTCCAGGATGGTGGATGGTTTTGTCTGTTTTGTAAATTTCTATATCCCTACAACCTAGGTTATAAATTAGTACAGAGATGAGTGTTCAACACTAATTTGTTAAATGAATAATAAGTCATTATTTAATGAATAAATGTTCATGGGTCCTTAAGGATAAGTAGAAGTTGAGCCACGAAGGCATCCTGGCCAGATGTGATGGGAGAAAGAAGCCTGAACTGGTTTGGGATAGTTGAGGGAGGGGCAGCTGCCTGGAAATGGGTCTGCAAAATAGTGTGTCATAATGCTAAGGCCACATTAGCAGTGACATTAAGTCAGCTGACTTCTTTATTCAGGACTCTCTCCTGTTAGAGACAAAGAGTGCACTCAGATGCAGCCATTGGAAGACACCAGTAGATAGAGCTCTGTCTTTACTCATGTCCTCTGTATATCAGGAGAGTGTGTGTGTGAATGTCCAGCTGTTTTTTCCTTCTTTGTGTGACTTATTGACCATTGTGCTTTTCTAGTGTGGCTGTGTGTTAAAGCGGTATGTCTGCTTTACTTTATGATAATAAGTTATAGCAAATATTTTATTACATTTATTTTATGCATTTTTTTGGTGCTAGAAATTGAGCCCAGGACCTGGCATGGCTACGCAAATGTTATACTATTCAACTACATCCACAGCCCAGAGAAATGGTTATTATTTTTAAGACCATATTAATCTTGATGCCTTGGTGTGTCAGCACATGCCTGTAATCCTGGTGCTTGGGGAGGTTAAGCCAGGTCAAGGGTGAGTTCAAAGCTCACCTGGATTATATAACAACCCATCATTCTTCATTATCACCAGCCATAAAACACTTTATCATGTTGCTTTACAATGTTTGAGTCAAGGATTGCCACATTGCTGCATGTTTTTCTTGTACATATGAATAATAAACACAGCAGCAAAATTTATTTATATAACTTGTTTTTGTTTGTTTCTTTCTTACTGTAGGGTCAAAGCTTCCAACTCTGTGTGTATATGTGTGTGTTTTAAATAAATATGGCTTATTTGCTTTCTGAGAGATGGAAGGGCCCTGGCTTGCTATTCCTTTATTTGAGTGTGTGTATGTGTGCTAGTAGTTCTAAGTTGCTTTCTCATTGTTTTAGTTTACATGTGTCTGATAGCTAGTAGAGCCCCGAATGCTTTTCTCATCCCTTATATATGGTTTCTTCTGTAAATTACCCTGATAGCATCTACTTTTCTTTTGAGAAAGGGTCTTGCTCTGTAGCCTCTGCTGGCACTTAGGATAGCCCATGCTGGCCTAGAATTGGAAATGTTGCCCAGGCTAATCTGAGTCTTGTAGTAATCCTTTCCTCCTGCCTCTGCCTGCTGGGTGCTGAGATTATAGGTAGCCACCTGATCACATCTTTTAAGAATATTTTAAGCCAGGTGCGGTGGCACACTCCTTAAATCCTAGCACTCAGGAGACAGAGGCAGGGAGATCTTTGTGAGTTCAAGGCCAGCCTGGTCTATCCAGGGCGCTTGTTATTCAAAGAAATCCTGTCTCCAAAAAGCAAACAAACAAAAAAGAATATTTTAAATGTTTTTATTAACATTTTAAATTTTTTTAAATTTAAAAATAGACTGTTTAATATAATGTATTCTGTTCATGGTTCCCCTTTCCCAGTCTCCTCACCCACCTAAATCTATACCTTTCTATCATTAGAAAGCGGGTATCTAAAAAATTATTTTAAAAAAATAAAAAAAAACAAATAGGAGAAAACAGGAAAAAAAAAGAGCCAAAGAAAAAGCAAAAGAAACACATATAGACACACACATTCTGTCACACAGATAGCTCATGAAAACACAAAACTGGAAACCTTAATATAAGCAAAGGACCTGTAAGCTTTAAAACAAGCAAACAACCAAAAAAAAAAAAAAAAACCCTACACCCAAACAAAGCATTATGAAACAGACAAACAAATAAACAAAAATCCCTCCAAAAATACCACTGGGTATTTTCTGTTTTTGTTTGTTTTGTGTTAGCCATCTCTTGCTGGGCATAAGGCCTGCTCTGAAATTTGATTTTTATATCCAGTGAGATTCTGTTAGAGAAAACTGATTTTTTTCTTTGTGAGCAGTTGTTAACTGGAGCTAACTTCTGGGTTACAGGGGTGGGGATGGGAGGGATTGTTACTCACATATATTAATTATGGATAATGATGGGTTTCATTTTTAAGAATATTTGATCAAATAAAGTCTGAATGGTGTGAGGCAGAATAACATGTTCTGCATAAAGAGAACAGATCTTAGTGTCTCTTTGTCACAGGATTGAATCTTCAACTCCAGAAAAAAGAAAAATAAACCTTGAATTAGAGAGAGTGTTAGTGATCATGGGCTAGGCTCTGTTAAGTGGTTGATTGAATACATTTTTTTCAACAATGCTACAACCAAAGTAAGGAAAACCTCATTGTGCTTTTGGGTCACTGTCTGAGAAGTCTTGAGTTGCAAAAGCTGGAAATAGTAGCTATAAAAAGGATATTTGAGGAAAGAGCTTTCAGACGTGAAGACTACATTGCTTTCCAGTTTTTTTTTGTTTTGTTTTGTTCTGTTCTGTTTTTCCATCTCCTTGATTGTACCCCTGGAAAGCCCATCACTCACTGATATATTCTATTAGTGTCTCTTAAAACTTTAAATGCCTTTGGACAAAACTTGTTCTGGAAGTGTTTGTAATATTAACTATGATGTGAACTATTTGAGAAAGATTTTTGGTCCCTGGCATTGGTAGATATCTCAAGGGATTGAGTAAGGCCATGTTGGGTGGAGGAAGTCAAGGGAGGGGTGTTTAGGGGTGGCAAGTCATGGTTGGTGGTTAGAGCAGAGGGCTGCTTCCTGGTTGCCAGGCTTCCAGTTCTGAGGTAGAACCATGACTAAGACAGTGGCAGGGTGCCAGAGACAAGCACTTCCTGTTTCTAAACTGCATGGTGTCGTTCTGCATCCCTCAAGAGGAAACAGAGCCTTCCTGTTCCTGTCATGTACCCGCTGAGATCTCACCAGTCAGGTGGTTTTGTTGATCAGGGCTGCTGCAGCTTCTAACCATCTTGTGTCTGTAAATGAGCAATGAATTGAGAACACAACCCTGTGGAGTATTACTGACTTAGAATCCGGGAACTGGGTGTGGATTTTAGGAGACAAATGGTGCTGAAAACCACTGATTTTATTTCTTGTGTGTGTGTGTGTGTGTGTGTGTGTGTGTGTGTGTGTGTGTGTGTGTGT
>CAJQZJ010032178.1:10457338-10468912 GCA_907164525.1 Lophiomys imhausi | reverse complement strand
TGTGTGTGTGTGTGTGTGTGTGTGTGTGTGTGTGTGTGTGTGTGTGTTCTCACCCCTGCTTGTGTGCACATCTATGAGCATGTGTATGGAAACCAAAGGTCAACCAACATGTTGGGTGTTTTTCTCAGTCACTTTTCACCTTATTTATCTATGTTTGTTTGTTTGAGACAGAGTCTCTGGTTGAACCTTGAGCTCAGCAATTCAGCTAAACTAGCCAACAAGCTCCAGGAACCTGTCTCTGCCTCCCCAGTGCTGAGATTAAAGGTGCATGCTCCTGCTCTTGGCTTTGTTTTGTTGTTTGTTTTGTCTTGTTAAATTGTGGGCTCTGGGGGAGTAAACTCAGGTCCTCATGCTTATGTAGCAAACTCTTTGCCCACTGAATCATTTTTCTAAACCCCCAAATAAGGCTCTTCAAGTCCAACACCATTTTTATCCCTGGAGATGTCACTCCTCTGTCCATGCCCTTGGACAGCTGTTTCCTTGCTGGCCTTCAGGTTGTTGTTTCTGAGATGAACATAAAAAAGGTTGACAAGTTAAGAAAAACCTATGCTTTGGTAGATCGTTTCTGAGTGTACAGGGAACGAGCTGTCCATTTCAAGTTCACGTTTTCTTAAACATTGAAGCATCTTATGTATTTAGTAGCCAGAACCCTTTTCAGTTTCTTCTTAATAAACAGACTGCTAATGGCTAAGGCTCTGAAAGACATACTGTATAAATTATCTCCCCCATGGTGGAATGAATGCCCAAGCTGAAAATACACTACAGATTCTAATAGCCAACCCGAAGAACTGTGCTTCTCTGAGCAAAACATTGCACATGTAATTTGGCTTGTCAGGGTGAGGTAGGATGAAAGCATCTTCCTTTAAAATGTGCAGTTGGTGAACGTGTCACAGGGACACTAAGTGTTTAGCTCTGGCTTCCTTGTCTTTGCTAATCAGTGTTCCACTGTGCCCCCTCCACACCTTCTTTGTTCATTACCAGGTGCTTCTCCTGAGTATATAGTATCCATAACCTTTAATTTGTCTCTATATGTTTGAAATTAGCATATCTGAGTGAAAAAAATTATTTCTAAAGTGATAGGATTTTAAGTCAGGCCTACTTAATTAGCGGCCATGCTGTTCTGCTTCATCTTTCCTCAAACATGGAAGATGCTGCTGTTCGCCAGAGTACTAGAGTACCAGAGTACCATAGAGAGCGTTCTTACTCCCCTATAGAACACTGCCTGTGGTGGTTGGGATAAAAATGGCCCCCATAGGGAGTGGCGCTATTAGGAGGCATGGCCTTGGAGTAGGTGTGGCTTTGTTGAAGGAAGTGTGTGACTAGAGGGTAGGCTTTGAGGTCGCAGAAACTCTGCCAGTTCACAACTTGCTGCCTGCTTATCTGAATCTCAGCGCCTCCTCCAGCACCACGTCTGCCTGCACACCGCTGTTTCCTGCCGCCATGCACTAAATAATGAACTAAATAATAATAATAATATAAATAAAATAAATAATAATGGACTAAACCTCTGAAACTGTAAGCCAGCCCCAACTAAATGCTTTCCTTTGCAAGAGTTGCCATGGTCATGGTGTCTCTTCACAGCAGTAGAAACCGTAATGCTGCCGCCCGCTGTATGATGGGAGGCCCTGACACCTGTGGTACCCAGAGGCCAGACCAAGGCTGGGCAGTCTGGAGAGGGTGTGACCAGAGTTCACCCAGGGAAGCCCATTTCATCAATGGCTCCCTGCACTCTGCTTGTTGGCTACAGTTCTCAAGGTAGAGAAAGGCATGCTCTCACTTGCTTCTTCCATTTTAAAAAGTAATACATGAACATTCGAATGCATATCTATTAGAACAGTATGAAAAATTTACAAATAAATAGAAAGCTTATATACTGCCACCAACTAGAGGTAGTCTCCAAAAATGGTTGTGATGTTTCCTTCTTGACCTATCTTTATATTTAAACACACACACACACACACACACACACACACACACACACACACACACACACAGGAAGAAGACAGGACCTAGAAAGATGGATCTGTGGCTAAGTATTTGCTGCATTTCCAGAGGACACAAGGTCAGTTCCCAGTACTGGTGTAATGTGGCTACTGCCCTCTTCTGGACTCCATGAACATCTGCACTTACATGTGCATATTCACTCATAGGCCCACACATACACATAATTAAAAAGAATAAAACTTCCAGGCATATTAGCAGTACGCCAATATGAGTTCAAACTCTTTTAGTTCAAGATCAACCTGGCTTAATAGTGAGCCCCAGGTAGCCAGGGCTACAGAGTAAAATACTGTCTCAAAAAAAATAATAAAATATTTACAAAAGGATACCATTCTGTATATTCTGTTTAGAGATTAGTTTTTTTAAAAAATTGTGATCCGTCAGATAGGAGTGTAGCAGAGGCTAAGGATAGAGTTCTCTGTGACATCTTCATGAAGGTAATAAGTCAGCTGTAGTCACTATGTAGTCACTATGGTGGTGGCTTAAGTAAGAGGTCAGACTGAAAGGATTTTGAGGCAGTACCAAAGAAATGTCACATGCAGATATATTCCCAAGCACTGTGAATGCAATTGTAATCAAGAAGCATTCCAAATTGTATCTGTTTAAAAAGGCAGTAACAAATTGATTTCCATTCATGTTGATTGATTTCTGAGATGTTCAGGTATTCATCTAGGATCCCAAAGTCCAGCACGGATTAAAACAGATTAGGTCCTAGTGTCATAGCATTTATACTCCTTAGGGAGATACACAGTCATCAGGGACCAATACACACAGATAGTTTGGTTCATGCAGTGTCAATGCTGTTAGTAACTAGAAGGGACCAGGCCTGCAGTGACCGATGCCAGCCTTCAAATGGAGAGCTGGATAGTGATAGAATGGAGCACAAGGAGAAGCTGTAGGAAGGGACAGTCTTCCCTCTCTTCCCATTTCTCAGGGATGTCTTCACACGCCTGAGGGGATGTCTCGGCTTTGAGAATGTGGCCTTCCTCCAGATATCTGCTACGTGAGATGTGATCACTCTTACAGTCCTTTCAGCCAGATCTGTGGGAAATCACAGTTTCTTTCTTTGATGTTTCAGAGAATGTACTGAGGATCTTATGATGCAATGCTTTCAGGTTATTTTTCTCAGTCTGAGGGCTGATACCACCAAAGCATGAGTAAATGAAAAAGTTAGCTAAATGAGAGGTTATTGTATCAGTGTAATTCCACGTTCATATGACATATATCTGGAGATGAAGATCTGGCTCAGCAGAGCACATCCTAGCACGTACAAGGTGTTCCGGTTGAGCCCCACCTCTCCCGCATCCCCCAGGTTTCATTGTTCAGCTGCTTCCTTAATCTAGGACAGTGGTTCTCAACCTATGGGTTGTGATCCTTTTGAGGATTGTATAGCAGATATCCTGTGTATCAGATATTTGCATTATGATTCACAACTAGCAAAATTACAGTTATGAAGTAGCAATATAGTAATTTTATGGTTGGGGAGTCACCATATATGAGGAATTATATTAAAGGCTCACAGCATTAGGAAGGTTGAGAATCATTGATGTAGAAAGTTAAAAAAAATTTAGAAACATAAATCTATTTCTTGGATATTTTAGTAATTTTGTGGGTTTTCTTTGATATAGTGTCTTACTATGTAGCTCTGGCTGTCCTGGAAATCAGAGATCTACCTATTTCTCTCTCCTGAGTGTTGGGATTGAAGGTATTTGCTACCAGAACTGGCCATTAGAAGATATTTTTATGACTTACAGCAAATCTGAAAATTATTTCTTAGGTGTCCAAGGTCCATATGCTTGTAATACTGCCTCTGAGGACACGACAGCAGAAGGATGGCAAGTGTGAGGCCAACATGAACTGTGTAGTGAGATCCTGCCTCCAAAAATAAAGATGCCTCCTTTTCAAATTTCTGGGTGTTTCCTGTTTTGTAACCAATAGTACAGTTTATCTGATTCAGAAGAAAAGCCCCGGTGTTATGATAGCACATCTACCCTTTTATTGACATGTAAAATCACAGCAAATATTGAAAGATTAGATAATAAGTTTGATCTCACAAATCAGCCTTTTCCACACTACAACCCTCTCCATGCCAATTTCAGGATTCTGCCATGTTCTGTATCATGAATCCTAATACATTTTTAACTCATTTCTCTACATTGACTTAATTTTTGCTTAAATGTACTTATGTAAGAATGCTTATCTAATTAAAATAAATAGAAGGTAATCTTTAGATGTTCTCCTGTTAGTTTGTAGTTTTAACATAATACTTTATTAATTCTTTAAGAATTTCATATAGTATATCTTGACCGTATTCCCTATATTGCCCCTAACTACTAACTACTCCTACATCCACCCCCACTTCCTATGCTCTCCCATCTTTGTGTCCCTTTTTTCAATTTAATAACCCATTGAGTACTACTGGTCCATAGCATCATTTTAATTTTTAAGGATTTTTAATTTTAGTGTATATGTGTGTGTGTGTGTACATATATATGCATATGTGGGTATCCACAGAGGCCAGAAGAGTGTTGGATCCCTGGAACCCCTGTGAGCCAACCACCATCAGTGCTGGAGACTGAACTCCAGTCCTCTTGGAAGAGTAGGCATTTGTAACCACTGAGCCATCTCTCCAGCCCCTCCCTGGTTTACATTGTGAACTGTAAACATAGAATGGGTATGTCTGAAGTAGTTATCCCCTTTTGTTTAATATTACTGATGTGACTTGACTTGTCCTCATATCATATGTATAGCCTTAGGTGAGTTACATACCTTCTCCCAGGCTCTGTATTAACTTCCATATAGTGAAGATAATGAGGTGCTATTGGCTGCCAGCTCTCTGCCTGCCCTGATACTCCATAAATGAAAGCTACTATGAGAGTGATTTTTTTTCTTTTATTGAAGTGATTGTGTTTAGCACTGTAATGAAAAGGATAATATGAGATATTTAGAAACACTTCCATTCTATACCTAGAGATGGGACTGAGGGTGTTGGAATGGTAGACCAAAGAGATGGCCGACTCTATTGCATCCCTAGCTTCCCATGGCATGGCCATGCTTGAGTTTTGGGTCTCCGTGAGGCAAACTAGAGAGATGATTGATGGGAGCCCGAGGTCCATAGCCACAGGTTCTCAGCTAACTGAGTGATTCTGGTGATGGGGTGTGCTTCATTTGATGTCTTTTATTTTGTTTTGTTTTTACCAAATGTTGAATTGATTCAAAGGTAGGTAGTTGATATGGCCCTAGCTGCTTTTCCTGTTGGTATCACGAGTGACTGGTGGTCACTAGTTATCATGTTGACAAGCTGAGAGAACAATTACTTGTTTTGAGGCTATGGGTGATTAATTACATAATTATGAGTTCTTTCAGTTTGGACCTAGTAAAATTATACCACAAAACTAAAGACTTGCTAGCAAGATAAAAATAGTTATAAATGTTTTATACAGTTGACTCACATGTTTAACATGTGTTTTCCAAGCCTGAAAACAATGAACTCATTGCTCAATCCATAAAAAATTTCAAGTAGTCCATCCTGGAAAAAACTTCTCTACCTCCACTTTCAAACACTTGTGTAGACTTACACTTCTACAACTTTAATGAATTTTAATCTTCTGAGAAGCTAGCTCTGTACTTCTTAGTGATTACAAATTAAAATCAGTAAAGCAGAGTAAAGAAAAATGTAAGGGGCTGGTAAGAAGGCTCAGCAGTTGAGAGGACTTGTGCATTTATGAGGATGGGAGTATAGATTCCAGTACCCATGTAACAAACCAGATGTCTGTTTCAGACTGTAACCCGGTCCCCAAGGAGGGTGATTGCACAGGATTGCTGAGACTTGATTAACCAAGAAGATGAGAGCCCCAGATTCAGGAAGAGACCCTGTCTCAAAGTAATAGGCTGAGAAAGATAGAGGAGGACACATGACACCCTCTTGTGACCACTGTGCACATGCACAAGCACACTCTTACACACACACATACACACACATACACACACACATCTCTAAAAAAATTTTAAAGCCTGTACTAGCTGTACTAGCTGTTTTCTTGGATTGTTGTATACATGTGTGAGTGGGTATATCTGTTAAATATATATATATATATATATATATGTATATGTATATATATATATATACACACACACACACTGTTTGCTGGGTTTTTTTTTTCATGTGAGAATATATTGTAAACACTCTCCATTTGTATAGCTTTCTTCTGCAAGGTGTTCCACTGAAGGATGGTAACAGTTATTTAAGCAGACTCTGTGTGATTCAGCCCCCACCTCTAGCTCCCCCTTCTACCCACGAGAACCCCGATGTGGGCAGCGTCGCCTGCAGAGGGGTTTGTGCACATTAGTGAGTCAGCAGCTTCAGTGGCTGAGTCAGAGGATGCAGGTCTTGGCAGTCTTGGTGGAAGTAAACAAACTGTTCTTTGAGTAAGTTCACCCGGTCTGCACCCCGACTAGCGTGTAAGCAAGCCTGTTTTGTTCTCCTCAGCCTCTTTTCCTCCTGTCTGCAATGTTGTCACTACTGTGGAACCTGCTGAAAAGCACCGCCTCATTGCTGGAGAAATGCCAATTAGATGGGTGATCATTACTGTTTTTTTGTATAAATTCCAAAGAGTGACTATTACACCAAAGACCACTTTTCTAAACTATGTATGTTTGCCCAATTAAACGGCTGCGCTGTTAAGTGCCTTGGAATATGTTTTACGTTGCTTCGGAGCACAATTATACCAGCATAGAAAATCCTTCCAATGTGAATGCGATCAAGAAATTAAATCCTTCCATGGAGAGTCATTCTCTTACTGTAACAAACCACACTCTGCACACCCTACAAAAGGTTTGACTGTAACCACCTTACTTATGTGTTATTTACATGTTGGTTTTCTTCTGTTATCTCTAGATGTTCTTTGTGTCTCCAGAGAGAACTGGGGGCGGATAATAGACTGGGGCTAAGTTGCGATTAGCCCTCTTAGTCTTCTTAAGTGCTGTTAGGTGGTACTTGCTTGGGTACAGCATCTCTGTGCAAATGCACACACTACCTTCACCTCCCAGAGTAAAAGCCTCAATGCTTCGTGTAGGAAAGTAAGGGTAGCGTGTGATCCCTCCTCGAAAGAAACATGTTCTTTTTTCTCCAAATTTGTCTTATTGCCTAGACATGGAAAATCATAAGAGATATCATAATCACTTTCTCTCTTTGGGCTGTATATTAAAGTAATACATTTTGGGGGGGGTTGTTTGTTTGTTTTTCACACACTCTTCCATTGAGCTACATCCTGTCTTTTTCAAAGTAACTTTTGAAGGACCTTAGAAGGTTATTTTTCATGCTAATGTAGTCTTCTAAAATTGACTGTTTATTCTAATAGTTGACTTGGGGGACAGGGAAGTGGCCTTTATAAGAACAACAGGAATCTCATGACTTTTTTTAACATTTATTTATTTCTTCAAGTTACATCTCAATCATGGTCCCCTCTTTTCCCCTCCCGGTCCCAGGTCCCACCCTCCTACCTTCTTACCCCTCACCTGCCTATCCGTTTTTGTTTTTGTTTTTAAATTTAAGGTGTATCTTCCCTCCCCAACAGCTCCCCCTTTTAGTCCAATAAAAGGTTCTTTTTCTTATAACAATAAATACAATACAAAACAATAAGAATAATTAGGCCACAATTATGAAAATTATAAGGTGTAACATACATTCCCAATGTCCATATGTATTTGGCAACTGATATTAATACTCTATTATGTATCTATCTCAATGAATTTAAAGTTCTATACCTAACTCAGTTTCCATCCTAACTTGCATTACCAACTTAAAAACATCTTCTTACACCTAGAACATCCTTTAAATTCCTAAACAACTTAAAACTTAACTGTAAGACTATAACTATCTAGTCTTCAACCACATCAGAGACCTGAGGAATTTTACAACTTTTTAAATGAAAAATTTTCTCCTTAATTTGACTTTCAAATGTGGTCTTTGACATGGCAATATCCTAGTTCATTTACAGAGAAAGATGTTTCCATTATTGACCTATTTGAAAGGAGTGGAAGTGATGGTGGTGGTATTTATGGTGGTGATTATAGTTAAGTCCCCTGGAATAACTTGTGATTAATATTAAATTGCGTAGAGTTACTTAAACAAAAATACACATTGCCTAAAATCATTAGGCAATTAACTTTTATGCATGACTTCTTAGCATATATATTACATTCTAGAGAAATTATATACTTATATCTTGAGACTTATGTGGAATTTGAAACTGTTTGATGATAGAATAGAATAGAATCCATTAATAGAATCCTGGGATGTATATTAGTCAAGCAATAGAGCTTCAAGCCTTCTCTGCAATACTGGATTCCTGTGTTATTTGTCTCTCTGGGCCAACTCCTTCACCAGAAGTCAGCGACTCCTTGCACTAAGGGAACGAAAGCTTTTTAGTTGAACCATAGCACCCCCTAGCATCCTGATAATTTGTGTTTCAAAATTTCAAAGGAGGGCTGGGGAGATGGCTGAGTGTAAAGGTCCTTGCCTGCAAAGCCCTGTAGCCTAAATTCAGCCCCTGGAATCCACTGAAGGTGGAAAGAGAGAATTGACGAACATCAAATTTGTCCTTTTACCTCCACACACAGGTTGTGACACACACACCATGCACGTACACGATACCAGGGAAAGTTTAAAACTTCAAACGAACACTTCCTGTTTATAAAATGATCCGTTAATAGAATCCTGTGATGTTCACATGTGACTGAGGAGAACTGTGAAAGATTCTGTGGAAATTATGGAGAATGAAGAATCATCACCGTTTTCACAATAATTAATTTCACTCATTTGTATGGAGTGTGCGGATGTAGATGTCGGCTGTACTCTGTGCCTGGGCCTGCCTCAGGTATGGCAAGGGGAAGGTGGCTGCCCACTGTTGCCTAAACGTTTCACTTGTTTGTTGCAGGTCCTCCTCCCGGCAGCTGGCCTGCTACAGTTACAGGATGTAAAGAAGACATGCTGTGAATTTCTAGAATCCCAGCTTCACCCTGTCAACTGCTTAGGAATCCGGGCTTTTGCTGACATGCATGCATGCACAGACCTCTTGAATAAGGCCAACACTTATGCAGGCAAGTGTAACAAATTGTAGCAGAGTTTGAGACTGGTGGGAATCAAACCCCTGAGGTCTCGGTGACTCCAGTATGGACTGTAGAAAGTCAGGTCACACTTCTGGATCTGAGCAGCATAAAATTATGTTTGAAATATTAAAATGATAGTGTTGCAAAGTTGAAACATAGTCTTAGATTTGTGAATTTAAAAGCGACTATGGGACTAGGTGTGTGCATGGTACAGTGCTCACCTAGTAGCCATGGGCCCTGGGTTTCATTCTCTAGCTGCACATAAACTGGGACTGCTGGTCAATACTTGTAGGCCCGGCGCTTGGGCAGCAGGTTATGGAGGGTTTAAGATTTTTTTTTTTTTTTTTGGTTTTTCGAGACAGGGTTTCTCTGTTTAACAGCTCTGGCTGTCCTGGACTCGCTTTGTAGACCAGGCTGGCCTCGAACTCGCAAAGATCCGCCTGCCTCTGCCTCCCAAGTGCTGGGATTAAAGGTGTGCGCCACCACCGCCCGGCGAGGGTTTAAGATTTAATGCTATCCTTGTATGCACAGTGAGTTTGAGATCTAGTCTCAAAAAATAAAATAAAATACAGGTATTGGGGCTGAATGATAGGATAGCTTATTTATGTAAATATTGAATCCCTGAGTATTGTTTCAAATGCATAGGCATATGAGAAAATATATGATATGTGATTAAATTATTTTGCGTTTGTGATGTTTCATACCTTTTCCACTGTAAACATGGAAAGAATTTTATGGCCTAAAAATCTTCAAAGTAGTGAAATCTTGATGTGTGTGGGAAGACTAGAAAGATAGGACCTGATTGTGCCCTCTCTGTAGACTTGGGTGCCATGACCGCCTGTGACTTCAGCGGAGGGAACCTTTGGCTTCTGTGTGGTCTGCTCAGGCCAGCCATCTGCATCTAGAGAAGGGAGATCCGTGTTAGGCCTTGGATGGAGCTAAGGGTCACAGAGGGATCTTGTAATCTCTCTTTGAGCTGCAAACATTTAAAAATGTGTGTTGAAATGGTTATCAGGGAACTTCATATTTTTTTAAAACCATCTTTATGGAAACAAACCTGACAGGAACTGTAAATCCCTCTGTGCAGTGGGAGGAGTCCCTCCAGAGCCTCCAGGATCTCCTCCTCCCTTTTCGTTTGTTTGAGACTGGATCTTAATATGCACTCTAGGCTGGCCTCAAATGCAGCCGTTCTCCTAATTCAGCTTGCAGAGGGCTGGGGCTATGAGTAGTTGACAGCACTCCTACATGACAAATGCCTTTATTTACTTTGTTTTTTAATTGTGGTGTTGTGCCTGCACTTATGTCAGCGTGCCACCTGTGTGCAGTGCCAGTGAGGGCTGAAAGAAGACATCAGGTCCCCTTGGAACTGGGGTTGCAAGTGATTGTGAGCTGCAGTGTAAGCGGCAGGAATCGAACCTGGGTCCTCTGGAAGAGCAGCAACAAGTACTTGGATCAGCTGATCCATCTCTCCAGCCTACTCTCCTTTCTTTCCCCCAGTATTAGGAACTGAACCCAGGATCTTGTGCTAGGCAGTCTCTCTCCCTAAGCCGCATCCCTTTAATTTTACTTTTACTGAGCCAGGAGTCTCACTAAGGTGGCTAGAGACAACTTGTGCTTATGTAGCTCAAACAGGCCTCACACGTGGGATCCTCCAGCTTGGGTTGTCCCTGAATCTGCTTCTTCAGTACCTCGGTAGCTGAGGTTGCAGGCATAAATTTACTTATGTGCTTGGTCACCACTGCTTTACTGCTTTTCCTTCTAACTTTTTTTTTTTTTTTAAATTTAATGTAACCCAGACTGGCCTTGACTTTTTGATCCCCCTCCTGAGTCCTAGGATTTTGGCTGAGAGCCAACATGCCCTGCTACCACTGCCTTTCAGTGTACACCCAATAAGAGTTGAGCCATGTGGTTTTCTTTCGGGGCCACCTACTGGCCTAAATGCCCTTTATAAAATTGCTTTGGGGGAACAATGCAATCTGAGTTCAGGAAGCTGATTTGGGAAGTGAGCATTTAACACCCATGCTTAAGTAAATCGAGGACTGTCCATAACAGACAGATGGCCAACAAACCTTTTCCGTAATGTGTGACTTTAATTTTTTTCTTTTGAATGTGTACAAGATGGTCATTATTTAACACGTCTCCACCTGAATTGTTGCTTGTCAACAAGGCGCTTGATAAAGGTTGGTTCTTAATGTGGAGGAGGGGGAGCTAGAGGGAATAAAGCAAGAGGAATGAAAGAGATAGAGAATGAAGTGAGTGGAGTCAAAGATGGAGAATGGAGTGAGTGAGACATAAAGATGGAGAATGGAGAGAGTGAGACAAAGATGGAGAATGAAGTGAGTGAGACAAAGATGGAGAATGAAGTGAGTGAGACAAAGATGGAGAGTGAAGTGAGTGAGACAAAGATGGAGAATGGAGTGAGTGAGACAAAGATGGAGAATGAAGTGAGTGAGACAAAGATGG
>CAJQZJ010032178.1:10388279-10450248 GCA_907164525.1 Lophiomys imhausi | reverse complement strand
CACACACACACACACACACACACACACACACACACACACACACACACACACACACACACACTGGCTCATGGTAGAGGATTTTAAGACACTTTGATCTCCATGGTTTAATGGATTGAAGGTTGGAGAAGAAATGTTCAGTCACATCGTTTTTATTTTACCGGTAGTTGTAATATGAGAACATTTCATGTCATGAGCTAAGCACCAGATATAAATCATTTGGATAAAGAACATGTGAAATATCAGATGGGCAGTTACCTTCCTGTTTACCTATGGGTTTCCATCCAGACATGTTTTCATTGCATGCTTGATATCTATATATTTTCATTGAGAATTGCCTTTAATAATTATGTTGGATACATATTAATTATATGTGTATATGTGTGTAAATATGTGTATATATTAGGGAAGTAGCCTGCCCTATGGTAAGAGGGCACATAAACTTTAAGTGTGGTTTCATTTCAATCAAAGCTGAGAAAGCTAAGAAGCTCCATGTAGAGATGTGTTTTGGGTGTTTCGTGTTTCCCAAACAGCGTTGTATGGCTTCTTTTGCCCTTAAAAGTTTGATGTCACTTGTTTTTCTTCAACACACATGGAATCAAACTTTTGTTTCTAAAAATAGTGAGACTGGCTTCATTTAAGTGTTTTTATTTCTTGTTGCTCTGTGTGTAGGTATGGGTATGTGTGCTATGGGGGTCAGAGGACTGCTCTGTAGAAGTCTCTCCCCTTCACTTGCATGTAGGTTCTGTAAAACCCTTTTACTCACCAAGCCATCCCACTGATCCCTATATTTTAAGTTTACTTATTTGTGTGTGTACGTGTCTGAGTGTTTGTGTTCATGTGGTGGGTGTGGGTGTGGGTGCATATGTATGTACATGGAGGCAGAAGGGACATAGAGTGCCCTCCTCTGTTGCTTTCTACTTGTGCCTTTGCAGCAGAATTTCTCCCTGAACCTGTTGCTCATATTTTCTTGACTAGAATGGATACCAGATAACCCCAGCAATCCTTCTGTCTCCCTTGCTAATCTCAGAATGTCTACAACCAGCATCTTGTTTCACTTTTAAAGAGATTATGTATAGTAATACATAATAAAGCAGATAGTTCTTTTTCTTACCCCAAGATGTGTCCTGCCTGTCCATAGGCTGCTTGACCCAAGAATAACTATGATTGTGTCCCTACTCAAAAAATCATAAACTTATTTAATACATTTTAAGATTTTTGTGTGTGTATGTGTTAAATTTTTTTTTTGGGTGGGCTATTTATTTTTTTATTTTTTCTTCCTTTATTTTTTATTTCTTCAAGTTACATCTCAATCGCAGTCCCCTCCCTATTCCCCCCTCCAGTCCCACCCTCCCACCCTCATCCCCCATCCTCTTCCCTTTTTTTTTCTTTTAAGTTTAAGGTATATCTTATTTCCCCCTATAGTTTCCTTTTTCAGTCCAACAAATGGCTCTTTCTCTTATAATAATAAATACAATACAAAACAACAGAGGTAATTAGGCCACAGTTATGAGAGTTATATGGCTTAGCATACATTCCCAATGTCCAGTCCATATGTATTTGGTACCTGACTTTAACATTCTACTATCTACCCATCTCCATGAGTTTAAAGTTCTATATCTGACTCAACATTCATACTAACTTGCAATACAATTTTAAAAGTATCTTCTTAGATCTATAACACTCTCTTGACTCCTAAACAACTCAAAATTTAATTATGAGACTCTAGCTATCTGTTCTTCAACCACCTCAGAGACTTGAGAGGGATAAATATATCTGATTTTATAGGAAGTACAGGGCCTGCAGCTTCCCAAACTAAGAAATGACATACCAGTGGCTGCCTGGACAGTTCCCATTTTCTCTCCATACATTACTGCATCGATCTTCAATTGTTTGGCCCCATTTCTCTGACAGACATTGATTGTAGAGCAGGGGTTATGAAGGACTTACCTACCCTGTCTTGGCAGAGCTAGGTTGTCGACTTACCTGCTTCCAGGTTTTGTCCTTTTTGGACAGCATTCTGTCTACAGTTGGAGCAAGGGGCTTTTCCTACCAAGAGATAGGCTTGCGACTAATTCAATCATCTCCCACTGGAGATTCTTTGATGCTCATCTTCCTCTTGGAGGAGAATAGGGGGTGCTGTCAGGAGTGATATGTCTTGGTATAAAAAATCTAAAGTTACGAAAACATCTTTGAATGCCATATTCTGCAGATCTCTTGAGGTTTTTGAAGAGGCCCTATCTATCTCTTATATTAGGATAAGCAGATGTTGCTTGTCTCTTAGCAGCTTTATTTCTGATTAGCTTAGAAAATAACTATAATAGGCTGTCATAGTACCTAACAGAATGACCGGCTTGCATAACCATTAGTTTGCATTTCTTAATTATCTTAAACAGTTTATGACAATTAGTAGTAAAAGGCCGAAACATCACATTTCATTTTTTTTTCTTTACCTCCTAACCCTTCCATCTCATCTCACACCTGTCAGAATGGCTAAGATCAAAAGCTCAAATGACAGCACATGCTGGCGAGGGTGTGGAGAAAGGGGAACCCTACTCCATTGCTGGTGGGAATGCAAGCTTGTGCAACCACTATGGAGGTCAGTCTGGCGATATCTTAGAAAACTTGGAATAGCTTTGCCTCAGCACCCAGCCATACCACTTCTGGGTATACACCTAAATGCCTCTTCACTGAATCATAAGGAAGTTTCCTCATCTATGTTTATAGCAGCCTTATTTGTAATAGCTAGAAACTGGAAACAACCCAGATGTCCCTCAACTGAAGAATGAGTTAAAAAACTGTGGTACATCTACACAATGGAATACTATTCAGCTATCAGGAACAATGAAATTATGCAATTTGCAGCCAAATGGATGGAACTAGAAAAGCTCATCTTGAGTGAGCTAACCCAGACTCAGAAGGACGCATATGGCATCTATTCACTTATAGTAGGATTTTAGCTATATAGTAGAAGGTATCGATACTACAACTAACACACCAAAGGGAACTTGGACATAGACTTTTTATTTTTAATTTTTATTTATTTATTTATTTGTTTATTTATTTATTTATTATTTTTTAGTCTTTTTTATCTATTTGCTTATTGGTTTGTTTGTTTAGTAGTTTTCTCTCCCGTGCAATTAGACACTTTTCACTGATGGTACTGCTTCGTAGACCCCCAATGAATGAGGAGGCTCTTGGCCCTCATATGACCTCTCAACTGAGATGAGCGACTGTTATATAAGGACACTCCACCCCAGAGAAATGGGATGGAAGGGTTAGGAGGTAAAGAAAAAAAAATGTGTTAAAATTTTCTTTGCTCTGTATTTGTGTGTGAACTTTGTAGATGACAACTTCATATTGCAGTGTCAAAAGGATGCCCTGTAGGCATCCTGGGGATTAAACATCAATTGGGTAATATGGCTCATGGGTCCATATTAATGTCTGTGGGTGTGGATGTGTGACTATACGCAATGTGCATTGCGCAATGACCCCTAAAATGGATCTTAGCCCTTATGGAATACTGCCCTATTTCTCACAGGAGTTCCATTCTAGCTCATATTGTAAAAAAAAATGGAGCTTGTTTTGTTTTATTGTTGTTATCTTTTGGACAGGGTCTCACTATGTAATCATGACATCAAACTCACCTTGCTCCCTGTATCATCCTAGTGTCAGGATTGAATGTGCTTGTTACCATGTCTGGCAGGTAGAATGGCTTGGTGGCACAAGTAGATCCATCCTGTTCAGCTTAGAGTTAGGGAGTTACCGCTGTGACACTAGCAAAGCCCACTTGGAAAAGAGACTGTTTGCCTGTTACTCAGGTCTTCTGAGATGAGTACACTATTTAGATATGCTTTCTATTAGTTATTAATTAGAAATATTTCGGCCGGGCGGTGGTGGCGCACGCCTTTAATCCCAGCACTTGGGAGGCAGAGGCAGGCGGATCTTTGTGAGTTCGAGGCCAGCCTGGTCTACAAAGTGAGTCCAGGACAGCCAAGGATACACAGAGAAACCCTGTCTCGAAAAACCAAAAAAAAAAAAAAAAAAAAGAAATATTTCATCATTTATCAGGTGTTGTGGTGCATGCCTGCAGTCCCAGAATAGAGAGCTATAGAGGAAGGAGAATCAGGAGTTCAAGGTCATCCTTAGCTACATAGTTAGTCTGAGGTGCGACCCTGTCTCAAACAAACAAAACAAAGCAAAGAGACATTTCCACCAAGAAGTAATTGATGTGTTTCTTTATTTCCAGTTTCTGGCCGTACTTACCAAGAACCTGTTCTTCATCAAACCTTTTTAAAATTTACCGTACAAGGGTTGTAAAAGAAGAAAAGAGGTAGAGCTAGGCCTCATGGGTGGGCCCTCTAACCCTAGCCCTGAGGCAGGCTGAGGCAAGTGGTAGCTGTGAGTTCAAGACCAGCCTGGGCTACAGAATGAGACCGTCTAGTTGCCAGTTAGTTAATGCAGCAAGCCATGCCAGAAATCTGAAAAGAAGAAAGGCAGGCTCTGAAAAGGCAGACTCAGCTGCCATCAGCGCCCCTTGATTTTGGTGATGCACATTTACTACTTGCATTCCAAAGAAAGACGTGGGGAATAAGAGTGATTGCTGAGGAAAGATTTTCATGGTGGGAAGTATGTTAGAATTTAAAATAATTTCAAAGCATGTATATGTCTGTAGTTGGATACTTTAAACTTTACTATTTCTTCTTTGCTTTTCCTGTAGACTAATTTGTTTTTGAGACAGGGTCTTAAGCATCCCAGGCTGGCCTCAAACTTGGTATGGTATTCAAGGATGATGATATGGTATCCATCCATAATCCTCCTGTCCCCGTTTCCTAATTGCTGAGATGACAGGTATGTCCTGCCATATCCACTTACTAACTTTCTTAATACTTGATCAGGTATGCTGTTCCTTTTCAGTGCTGGCTGCCATACTTCTGTCAGGACATTTGTAATAGTTGACGCTCTTCTGGCCCCTCTTGGCCTCCTTGATACACTAGTAAAGAGTGCACTGTAAATTTAGATCCAGGCTTGATTTGGGATGGAGTTTACTAGTTCTCTAACTTCTACCTTATATAATTGGTGAGGCCTTTTTTTTTTTTCTTCAGTTAACCAAGTTTGGTTTTGAGTGATTCCTTTTTTTTTTTTTCCTGATCATGAAGCTGAGACTATGATAATTTATATAGTGACAGCATAATCTCTTTCCCTCTGTTGGCTTCATCATTGCTGGATTACCTTTTCCCATTTGAGAAGTACAAGAAATCTAGCAGTCCCTTACTTTGATTCAGTTTTCAGTTTGTGGAGGAAACGTAGGAAAAAAAAAAGTGTAATACATGTACTTGTAGAGGTGGTGTACTGTTATGACCAAGAGGAAGAATTTTATGTTAGCTTGTTGTAGGTCTAGTAGCTGCTATTTTTCTATTTGAATTTTCAAACTGCTGCGCATATATATTGTTAAAAGTGTATGTTAGTTTGCCATATTTTCCACAAAGTTAATTTGTTCCTTCTCAGTGTTCCAGAACTTCCAGTATAAAGAATTGCAT
Source organism: Lophiomys imhausi (assembly GCA_907164525.1). Lineage (NCBI taxonomy): Eukaryota > Metazoa > Chordata > Mammalia > Rodentia > Muridae > Lophiomys > Lophiomys imhausi. Next base: position 10,444,711 of record CAJQZJ010032178.1, on the reverse strand, counting down.
TGTAAGGACTGGACAGAGTTCCTACCTAGCATGTGTAAGGCCTTGCATCTCTATCACTGTATAAGCTGGATACATACTGCAGGCCTGTAATCTGAGATAGCGACAAGTGGTTTAAAGGTTGAAGGTCCTCTTTGACTACATATCAAGTTGTGTAGGCCAGCCCGAGAACTTGTTTCAAAAATTAAAACATGAAAATGTCCTTATGCTTTTAAAAAATTACTTTACATATATGAGTGTTTTGCCTACGTTTGTACCATATATATGTAGCACCCTGGAGGCCAGAATCAGGAATGATAGTCCCTTGAACTGGAGCTAAAAACAGTGATGAGGTGGCTGGAGAGATGGCTCAGTGGTTACTCAGTGGTTAAGAGCACTATCTTCTCTTCCAGAGGTCCTGAGTTCAATTCCCAGAGATTCTCAGCAACCACTTGATGACTCACAAGCCATTTATACTGGGATCTGATGCCCTCTGATGCAGGTGTACATGCAGATAGAGCATCCATATACATGAATAAATACATAAATAAATCTTTTGAAGGACCAAAAACAATGATGAGCTGCCATGGGGTGCTGGGAACCAAACCTGGGTCCTCTACAAGAACAGCTAGTGCTCTTAACCACTGAGTACTCTTTCCAGCCCTTGTTAATGCTTTTTTGACCCAGAATCTTGCCATGCTGCCTATTTCATAAGTTGAGTTGTTCATACACCTGCCTCAGCCTCCCAAGTGTACCACCATACCAACTTGTTCTGTTTTTCTGATATTTATTCCTTTCCTTTTTACATTTCCTTATTTGCATTGCATGAGGTGGAGACATGCCACAGCAAGACTCTGGGGACAGAGGACAACTTGTGGCCAGTCAACTGTACTTCGACCATGTGGGGCATGGGGATTGAACTCAGGTCAGCAGGCTGGATGGCGAATACCATTACAGTCTGTGCCATCTCCCTGGCCTTTATTTACTTTTCATTAAGTCCAACTATTAAACAGCATTTCTGTTTTTCTTAATATTCAGGAAGTCCTATTTATTGCAGCTGCTTTGTGTTTCTGTTTTATTTCCCCTCCTTTAAGCACCCTGAGACTGCAGCTCAGGCTGGCCTGGAAGTCACAGAAACAGCCCTGCTTCAGTCTTTCAAGTGCTGGGATTGCAGGTACAAGCCACTATACCTGGCTGAGGAAAAAGGGTGCGTGTCACCAAGTCTGATAGATGACCTGAGTCTCATCCCTTGTCCCTACATGAGGAAAGGAGAGAACTGGCTCATGCAACTTCAGGTAGTCCCCCACTTTGCACACACATGCACACGCACATGCATGCACATATACACACTCCACACATACTCATATACATATACGCACATGTATACACATACACACAAATAAATGAGTAATTTGCTAAAAAAGAGAAACCTTCAGAGTGATATTTATTCATTATTTGTTTGTTTGTTTGTTTGTTTGTTTGTTTGTTTATTTGCATAAGCATCTGGTGAGGTCAGGGAACTGTAAGATGGTTTTAAGAGATTGCGGTCAATTCTTTAAATTTGAAACCCCCTTAAGTGAGTTTTTCGTTCTACCATTCCCTAAATGCTAGGTATAGCTTGATTCCTATTTTGTATTTTTCCAATGCTGATTTGGCCTAATGTAGGCATAAGATTATTGTGTAATTCAAATGCTAATTTTTACACCCCCCATTTTTTTATGCTCATTTTTTATGTTGTGAAGACTGTTTGACAAATAATATAATAGAGTCTCAATTATTTGGATGATAGCCGGGTTAAGAGGTAAACCGTGAAACTAACACAATTATATAAAGTTACACTAACAACCTTTTTTTGCAATTGAACTTTTCTTGGTCAACTTCAAATTTAACCACAAATTTATCATTCATGTTGTTTATTAATACATTCTTCTTGTTAACGTGGTTTTACTTTTAGAAAATTTTTAGGTTTGTAGAAAATACTAGAGCAAAGTACATTTGCCATCTACTCCTAGTTTCTCTGTCCCCTTTGGTTTTCCCTGTTGTTAACACCATATGATAGTTCTTACAGTTGATAATCCAGTGTGGACATTATTATTAAAAGTCTATAGTTCGTCATGCTAAAGTGGACTGAGCAAAGCCTTAGAGGCCTGAGCCTCACAAAAAGAACTGTAGGCAGCCAAGGAAAGCTGGGAGCAGGAGCGACGGACGTCCTCCCCAGGGAAGGGCATGTCAGTTGGTTGAATAGTGTCAGACTGTCAGCCTCAACAGGAGACAGGAGCTGGACGGATGGCCTTCCCAGGGAAGGGCACGTCAGTTGGTTGTGCAGTGTCAAACTGTCAGCCCCGAAAACACATACACGTAGCGTTTTCTGGACTGAACAGGCAATATTTAGGAACATATACAAGCATATATGCATACAATGACAACTAATGAAAACAGAGGCCAAGAGTTTGAAGGAGAGTGGGGAGAGGTATATGGGAGGGTTTGGAGTGAAGAAAGGGAAGGAGGAAATTACAATCTCAAAAAACGTCTATAGTTTATGCTGGTGTTCATTCTTTGTGTTGTGATGACACGTACTCACCGTAGCAGAACAGTTGCCCTGTCCTGAAAATCCTCCATTCACCTCCACTTTTCCTGTGTCAGACATGGGTGTTACTGATGTTTTACTGTCCTTGTAGCTTTGCCATTTCTAGAGTATCTTTTTGTAATTGTACAGTTTTATAGACTTTCAGATTGTCTTCCTTTGCTTAGTAATACATACTTAACGGTCTTCTGGTTTTTGTTTGTTTGTTTTGGTTCGCTAGCTGAGCAGTGTTCTTGTGAATAAGCCAGGCCTGGTGATGCATGCTATGATTGCAGCTACTTGGGAAACTGAGGCAAGAGAATTGCAGTTTTAAGACCAAAGTGGACTGTAAAGGGAATTATTCAAGGCCATTCTGGGCAACTTAGTGAGAGGCTGTCTCAAAATTAAAACTAGAAAGTAGGCTGGGGATATATAGTAATGCTTGCCTGACATGAAGCAGGCCCGTAGTCCAATCCCCACCCTCATTCCCCAATTCTGTTCTGTGATTTCACTGCAGTTACAATACCCAAGATGTCCCTGGTTACCCCAGAGCTTTGCATTTTTTTGCAGTTGTAAATAAGTGTGTTCACACAAAATATGTAAAGATAAAACTCCATGTGAGTTTATTGGAAAATAAAAAAAAAATAGCAGTCTGGGACATATAGTATAGATCAGGATGGGCTGATACAACTGCTGAAGAAAGGAAAAGTTTGGAGGTGTGTGTGTGTGTGTGTGTGTGTGTGTCTTTCTGTGTTTGTGTGAGTGTGTGTGTATGTGTGTGTGTCTGTGTGTGTGTCTCTGTTTGTCTGTGTGTGAGAGTGTGTCTGTGTGTGTGTTTGCGTGTGTGTGAGTGTGTGTGTCTCTGTGTGTCTGTGTGTGAATGTGTGTAAATGTGTTGTGTGTGATTGTGTGTCTCTCTGTATGTGTGAGTGTGTGTGTGTGTGTGTGTGTGTGTGTGTGTGTGTGTGTGTAGCCTCAACTACTATTATTTAGGAGTCCTGGATATCCTCTTGTCTCCATTTTCCTACCACTAGGAATCATAGCCCACACTACCACATCTGAGTTTTCTTTACCGCCCCCCCCCCCCAACACCTGGCTTCTGGGGACTGAGCTCAGGTCTAATTGTATTTCATCAGTTGAGCTCTCTCTCCAACTCCCAGGTAGAGTTTTACTAGGAGAGCAAAATGCTATGCAAATTGTTTTGGCAGGAGAGCAGTCTCTTGCAAGATCTGCCCTGTTCTGATTGGCAGGCTGCCATGGTTTCTGCCATGGGCTTGATTTGGAGAAGATGTGTAGCTCGAGTGGGCTCTCCCTTGGCCATTCTGACTTTATTTGGTTAAATATGATATAAATTACTCCATTTTGTGTAATAATGCTTTTTATAACTGCTGTAAATCTTTTTTTAAGTTTAAAATATTTTAAGTAGCATATAAAGTAGCCCGTTTTCCTTGTGTTATTTTCATAATCTTAGTTTTGCTTGATTCCTTCCGATACCAACGCTTCCCCCATTTCTTTTCCCATCTTTGCTTATATCCTTCTATTTCCAATGTACCTATCCCTTCCACTTTCATATCTCATGTGTTTAGTTATTCTTACCTTCTGTCTCTTTTTTCTCCTATCTCTTGGCCCCTTCCAGTTTTTTTGGTCTTTACTCCTTCATAAATGTACATGTATAAAAATTGGAAGCAAGGGTCTGCATATAAGAGAGGACATATAGTATTTGTCTTTCTGATCCTGGGTTATTGCAGTTAATTTTTTTTCCTTTAATGTCCATAAATTCATTTTGGCTAGGAAAAAAAAGGAGCCCTCATTCACTGTGAGTGGAAGTATATACTAGTCGAGCCACTGCGCAAATCTGTGTAGAGGTCTCTCAAAAAGCTAAAAATAGATCTGCCACATGACACAGCTTTACCCCTCCAGGGCATATTCTCAAAGGATTCCATATCTTACCAGAGATATTGCTCATTCGTGTTCATTGCTGCTTTTTCCATAATAGCCAGGAAATGGAATCAGCCTTGATGCCCCTTAACAGACCAGTAATAAATAGTGAAAATGTCACTCATATACACAATGGAAGTTTTATTCAGCTGCTGTAAATCACTGTTTGTGTGGTTTTTTTTTTTTTAAGTTTTGAACGTTACTATATTTCTATTGGGACACACCCTGCCATGGTACACATGGAGGTCAGAGGACAATTTAGAGAGTCAGTTCTCCTTCTACCTTGTTTTTCAGGCAAGGTGTCTTGTTTCTGCTTGTTTCTTGTTTGGGCTAGCTGGCCCAGGATTTTTGGTGATTCTCTCCTGTCTCCACCGCCTCCACCCCATCTTGCCTTGGGTGTCCTGCTGTCACATATATATATGGGTTGTAGAGATCAGACCTCAAACTTCTGTGGCCAAGGTTTTTAAGGCTTTTACTTGCTGTCCCAAGGTTTTGTTTGTTTGTTTTGTTCTTGTTTTTCCTTCTCCATTCTGGAGGCAAAGTAATCTGTCACCACATAACATATCTTTGTCAGTATTTGATGTGGTCAGTGTTTCGGATTGTTTGCTTGTTTGTGACAGGGTTTCATTATGTAACCCCCAGAGTGGCCTGGATTTCAGTTGTTCTGACAGATGTACAGTTCTGTAGGCGCTGTTTCTTGTTAGGGCAGGGAATGAAGAGTGTCTTTTGATATGCTTGTTCTTCACCTTTATATGATCTTTGATGGACTATCTATTCAGATCAGTTGCCCATTTGAAAAATGGCGCTATTTTCTTCTTGTGGAGTTTTGTGTTTTACATAGTGTCTTTTGTAAGATAAACATTTTATGGAAAATTTTCTTGAAGGTTATGGCTTATCTTTTTGCTGTGTAGCACCATTGTTCAGGGCCTAAAATTTAATTTTAATGAAGTCCTACGTACTAATTGTTTTTTTCTTTGGTCTTGCTTCCTGTGCTGTGTCGGGGAGGTCATCACAGGGCCGGGGTCCCCTAGGTTTTCTCCTGTTTTATTTTCTAGGATTCTTATGTTTTGTGCTTCTACTGCTGCTGTGTGACCCATTTTGGGTTAATTTTTGTGAAAAATGTAAGGTCTTTTTCTAGGTTGTTTTCATGTGTGGCTAGCCACTTTTGTCCTAGACTCTTTCTCTGGAAAAGTTCACCCTTGCTCTCCTGAATCACATCCCTTCTTTGCCAGAGTCAGTTTGTGTGGGACAATTTCTGGGCCCATTTGTTTTGTTTTGTTTTTTCATTTACAAAAGAAATTCAGTCTTCATTTTCATGTTTATTTCAGTATGCTATTTTGCTTGTCTAACCCAGACACTGTGTTTCAAAAGAACTGTGTCTGTTGGATTTTTGTAAATCTAATCATTTTATAATTACCCCAAGAGATGCTTATTATGTTTGAAGTCATCTTGTGAGGAGCCTTTTATAAAGTGAACAGATACTCAGGAGGTTTGTGAAGGTGCACATTTTATTTTTTAAATATTCTAAAAGGAAGTCAATAATCTTTTTAGGGCGTCTTGAAATGCGTATTGAAAGGAACCTTTTGTTTCACCATAGAAAAGTCTATTGGAGTATAGATAATTGTGAAGGCTGGGTAGGAGATAATGTAGACTTTCTAGACACACTTAGCACTTGGAGGCCACAGTGCTAAGAATTCTCAGTCCCCAACTGAATGCTTTCTAGACCAAGAGTGTATTCATACCCACAGCATCCTTATGATGTTAGTCTTCTTTCTGAGCCTGTACAGGATTACATAATCACCCCATATTGTATAAGCTGGCACGTGGTAGGGTTGAGATTCACACTAGTGTGTATGAGTCCAAAGACCAGGCCACAGTCTTCTACTTCCAGCTTGAAATTTTTAAGTGGGAGGTGGGCTTGCCAAAAAAAACAAAAAAAAAACCAAAACTGTTTTATACTGGATACATTCTTTATAAGCTTTTAAATCATTAATTATGTCAACAAACTCATCTCATTATGTTGCTTCCCCAACCTCCCCCACCCCCCAAGAAATAAGCATATTTAGGAAATCAAGGAGAGGGTTTGAGTATTTTAAGAATCACCAAATTTACATGTTTCCTGGGAAGGACTTGAGGTATAAAATTAATCATTTTGTTTCCAAATAAATTTCTTTTATATAGAATTTAAATCTGTTGTAAGCTTTTGTTTTGTTTTATTTTAATAAACTAATTTTTTAATGCTTCCCGTGCGTTCATATTGAGCAACATTTAAGGCTTTTTGTTTAGTTTTGACATAAGCATCTTGTAAAGCCTTCTGATGTTTTGTATACTGCATGGAAGGATGTGGATTTATACTACTGCATGGTTTGCGTGACCAGAGGGCTTTACAGATTCAAATACGGATAACGCTGTCCTATGTAAGACCGTTAACACACAGTGTGTTAAGCACTAGGTCAGCTCTGCTTAGTGCTTGCCCATTAAGGCAGCCTAGCTACCCACCCTTGCCCAGAAGAAGTGCAGTTGGTTTCCTTCCTTTTGAGTTAATTAAGAGATTAATTCCTGTCGCCTGTTGGCTTGTATGATAATGGAATGACTGATGACTTCCTTCTCTCTGGCTCTCCAACAGAGCAACATTTCGCAGATGTTGTACTTAGTGAAGAGTTCCTCAACCTTGGCATCGAGCAAGTGTGCAGCCTAATCTCCAGTGACAAACTGACCATTTCCTCGGAGGAGAAGGCAAGTGATGCTTCTTCTCTCCTCCCTCCCCTCTCCTCTTCTTCCTCCTCTTTCTGCTGTCACCTTCCCTTCCACCTCCTCCTTTGGTGCTGGGTAGGGTCCTGTCTTTCTTTTTCTTTGGGGGGGATGGGAGGTGTCAGGAAATGTGTGTACAATAGAGGACATGGTGTTGTCCGTTCACCCCCCTCCTTTTTGAGATAGGGTCCCTCGATGAAGGCTGGGGTGGCTGACAGTAAGCCCCAGGGATCCCCTTCTGCTAAGATTGCAAGCAAGTGGCACGTGTCTGAGTATTTTTACCTGGGTTCCAAGGATCAAAGTCAGAACCTGATGCTTGCAAGGATGAAACGGAGATGTTTCTCCAGCTCAGTACTTACTTACTTTATTTCACTCGTTTCGTAAGTTGTGGTCCTATGAATAGAAGCCTCAGTGACATGGAGGAAGTGAACTTGACCTCTACAGAGAGAACTTGTACACATTAAAGGATTTGAACCAAGTACCTTTGGGAGAGTGGGTTTCTTCCTACAGTTAGATACCTATAAGTATTTGATAGAAACACATATGACAGAGACTCATTAGTTTTGCTGCCTTGTGAGTTGAAAGACCTTTCTTTAAAAAATTTAATTTATTATTATTTTTATTTATATGTATATGTCCCTATGTGAGTGAATGTCATATGTGTGTGTGTGTCTGTGTGTCTGTGTGTACACACCAAAGAAGACCAGAAGTGGGAATTGGAGCCACTAGGCCTAGAATTATAGGCGGTTGTCCACCCAAGTTGGGTACTAGGAACTGGTCTAGGTCCTCTGCAGCAGGAAGTACTCCTAACTGCAGAGCCTGTTTCTCTAATCCCTAAAAGAACTTTCTCAGTGCATTAAGTTTTCAGTAGTTCTAGACTGAACATCTTGAATGCTATTGTCTGTTAAGTTGCTTTTTGAAACTTATATGTCAACCCTACAGGTGAGCCTTCCTGCCTCTCTCCTCCCTCCCACTTCCTGCAGTTGCCTTTTCTGACCCCACAGTTTGAGTTGCCTTTATTATGTTCCTGAGCTTTCCATATGTTTAGAGACAGAAGCTCCTCTTAACTGTTCTGTTTTCTCTGGGGAGTTTGTAGCACGTAGGAATTGGGAGACAAAAGCTTACAGAGCAGGCATGATGATTCACACCTTAATCCCAGCTTTTTGGAAGCAGAAGCAGTTTGGATCTTTGTGAGTTTGGTGCCAGCTTGGGCTACATAGACCCAGGACAGCTGATGCTATGTGGCTGTTGAGAGACACTGTCTGAAAATAACAAAAAGAACAACAAGACCAAAAGCAACAACAACAAATAGAAGCTCAGAGAAATGGTGTATATAGCTGGCACTTAAAGTTACAGAGGCTCTGATTTGTTTCTCGGGCATTCATCTCATTTGTGGATAAAAAGATACATTCTGTCTATGATTTACAATGTGAAAAATATGCAGAACTGTGACATGCACAGTCTTAGCAATCTAGAGAAGGGTGACACTATGGCTAACGTCATAGGTGAGGACCGAGTTCCTGCTGCACCCCAGTCACTGTCTCAGGGTCCTGGATATAAGCCCGATAGAGTAGACTTCTCTAGTCATTGCCGACTGGGAAAACCAGTGGAGCAACTAGGAGACTACAGAACTCTGTACGGGGCACTGTAGGAGCATTTTGTTTTGGGGTGAGGGGTGATGCTTCACTTGGTTTAGAGGTAGGATCCACATCTTTAAAAATGAGCTTGAGTTTTTCAGAGAAACGGAAGTGAATTGGGATGGTAAAAGCATTTCAGGGAAGGGAACAGACTCTGCTAATGTGAAGAATGTGGGAGTATGATGGAGGATGGCTGCATAGAATATGCTGGTGAGAGTAGTGGGGGAGAACATCCCAGTGTCTTCATGCTAAGTGTTATAGAATGACCTCTCCTGGGGTGTTGAAGAGCCACTTCCAGGCTCTAGTCAGGAGCTGGATGCCGGGATAAGCCCTGCATTCGAGGAGGCCTGTGAGGATTGCTTTGCTTCTGTACTGATGATCTAGGTACAGTGGGCCTAATCAGCCACCCCAGAATGTAGGGCACAGACAGACAGTACCTGTTTTATCATGTGTACAGTTCCATGGTCAGACTTGAAGGAGGCAGCCTGCTTCTGCTGTAAGCATCCAAGGCTTCAGCCAGAGAGGCCCAGATGACTGAAAGTATGTAGCCTAATTCTACTGGATTAAACTGCATTCTGTCGGAGCAGGCATCGGGCACTCCCCTTCTTTTTCACGTGGTATCTTGTGAGTCTGGAATGTCCAAAGTAACTCCTTCATATATATGTCAGGCCAGAGAGCTGGGGGGATATTTATGCTGTCTGTGTGTCTCCAAGTTCCTGTCTGTCTTCTCTGTTCCTCTTTTATCACTTGCTGAAGATTTTCATGGTGTGGTAATTGCTGCTGTAGGTAACCACATGTGGCATATATAGGTGTCACAACAAACAACTCAAGAAACCAAGATGAAAGGTTCTGGCTTCTTCTGACCCTCCCACCTTCAGGAGTCATAGAGTTGCTGCTACTTTACACTCTCTGTTGGATGCATAGGGACAGTTTAGGTTAATTGCGGAAAGTTATTGCACAGTGTGTGAATCCTCGGAGCTGAGACATTTGGGGAGCAGCTTCCGAGATTGGATTTCATGGTGATGGAGAACAGGAGCCTGCCTCTGACATGAGGGCCAAGTAGGACAGTGTTGACATAGCCATGAGCAGGGTCTGATATAGGACAGTGGAAGCAGGGGCATGGAGCTGTCAGAACTGAGCAGCAGTGGGTAGAATTGATAGAGTGCCAACTCTCTTCACTTCTTTATCCTTGGCAACTGCATACAGAAGTGTTTAATAAGTCCTCGTTGATGACAGAATACATTAAAGATGATAATTAGAATGCAAACTATTTTTAGTTTCACGCTATATCAAAATAGCCTGTTTTTGTTTCCAGTAACCCATTTGGATATTGCCATACATTTCCTATAACCTTTTAAAGATTATCAGGAAATGTACCCATCAGTCTGGGAGGAAGTTATGTAGAAAGACACTGCCTCTTTATTAACTTATTAGTTTTCTCAGAGAAATATGTTGAATAGTGATACTTTTTCTCCCTGTTAAAATTATAAAAAATATTCAGAATACTACAATTAAATCTGTTCTGTTGTGATAAAGAAGGGTTAGTCCATTGCGTAGACCCTTGATTTATAAGTGTATGGTCCAAATTGGTCCGTAAAGCTAAAGAGCGTTTCAAACATGAGTTATTTATAAGGATGCATGTATTTGTTATTTTTGTGTTGCTGTGACCACATTTGACAGAAACAACATAAAAGAGAAAAAATTTGTTTCACTTTTCACTTTATGGTTTCAGACCTTTCAGACTCTCATGATAAGAGCACATGGTGGAGCAGTAGTTTCTTCTTGTGGGGGTAGGAAACAAAGAAAGGGGGATGCTAGTACCCTACTGGCCTTCTTCTCACCACTTATTCCACCTGGGTTCTACTCTATGCAAAGGTGCCACCTACATTTAGGAAGAGTGGTTCCTCCCCTCTCCGTAGTTTTTTATCTCTGGAATCACCTTCACAGACACACCCAGGAGTGACTCTAAAGTCAACCACATTATCGGTGAAGATTAATCAGCACATGGTGTGGTAGTTTGAATGAGAATGGCCCCCATAGGTCTATACGTTTGAATATTTGATTCCCAGTTAGTGGAAATGTTTAGGGAAGACCAGGAGGTGTGGCCTTGTTGGAGGAGGCGTGTCACTGTACGTGGGCTTTGAGGTTTCTAAAGACATTCCCATTTAGTCCTCTCTGCCTCCTACTTGTGGACAAGGATATTATATTCTCAGCTACAGCTCTAGCTGGCGCCATGCCTGCCTTCCTGTCTGCTGCCATGCTTCCTGCCATGGTGGTCATGAACTCTAACCCTTGGGAACTATGAGACTCAAATTAAATGTTTTCTTTTATAAATTGCCTTAGTCATGATGTTTCATCATGGCAGTAGAAAAGAAATTAAGACATGAGGTTTTCATTTTAGGATGTCCCTGTGGTTTATTATTATGGGAGCTTAAGTCTTAAGTGCATTACCATTTTATCACAGTTACTGTTCAAATTCAGTAAGATTTATGATGAACTTGGTGAAATGCTTAGTATTTAATGAAAACTGCTTATCAGGTACACAAAGGTACTTAGTGAAGTCCTTACTAAATTCCGTATGTCAAAACAAAGAGAAGGGAATTTGACCAAATGCCTTTGTGTGTTGCAAGTCAGGATCACAGAGGTTTTGATCTATAGGTTTTAGTGTTGACAATGCTGTATATAACATGTGTTTCATTATATATGTACATGCTTTGTCATATAACTCTCTTTTTTCTTTCTCCATATTTTCTAAGGTATTTGAAGCAGTAATAGCCTGGGTAAACCATGATAAGGATGTAAGGCAGGAGTTTATGGCTCGGCTCATGGAACACGTCCGGTTACCCTTGCTTCCTCGGGAGTACTTAGTACAGGTAAGTGCGTGTACAAATCATAGGGTGCACAGCCCCTGCTCACCCACCTGGCAGCATGTAGAGCTCCTTCCCACAGAGGTAAGGGCTACAGGCTATAGATCTCTATTGTGTAGGAAGGAGTACAGTTCAGGCACCTGGCACCTTGAGAGCTGTACTCTCTGAGCCCATTGCCTGTTCCTAGAAAGTAACTTTCACCCTCTTCCTGAATCAGGAAAGTACCAGAGCTTTGTTAGATGGCATTTGTGCCTCTCTGAGTGGACTTAAGTAAATGTGCCCAAGTTTGCCCTGCACGTTAGTAAGACAGACTCTTTGGTAGACTCTTTGATAGTCTTTGATAGACTCTTCCAGTTGCACACATGGACTTTTGAGATTTGGCCTATTTGCTATTTAATTCTACTTCATAATTTTACAGGGATATGTATGTGATTTCTTTATTTCTAAGATGCAGACAAGCAGGGTATTTGAAGAAACGGAAATGAGTGATTTTTAGTCATCCTTGGAGTATTTTAACTTGCTCTTTGTTTATTAGCAATCATTCAGGAACATCTCAGCATTAGTTTCTTCATGGAAACCATTTATAAAGAGACATTTTTGATTAGCAGATCAGGTTTCAGCATTTTAAGGCTTATTGAAACCTTGTTATTTAACATAGTCTGTGTGGTCCCTGGATACTGTGGTATTTAAAATAAAAGAAGAGGAAGAACAGAAAGCACAGTACTGGGGTCAGACATTGCTGGGGGTAGGGAATCAACATAGGTATAATGTTGTAGGGTATTTTGGTGTCTTTTCATTTGCCTACCTGTGTTGGAAGAGCCTGGCCTAGTTGAAGAAACTGTTATCTACTTTTCTTGGTAGCTCAGATCACAGTCTTTGCATCTCTATGTTCACTTAGATTTGTTGGGACATCATGGGGAGTGAATTCCAAGTTAAAGTCCCCAAATCAATGCGCCCTGCCTTCCCACCAAGTCTTCCTGTTTTTCTTCCCTTTCTTGTCAACTCTTTGGCTTCTTTAAAGATAAGGGATGGATGTGACTGTTATTTACAGAGATCGTTTTTTCTGAGGTTCATCACTTTCTCCATAGAAGTTTTGTGGACACAGCAGTTACTGCTTTATTTCTTTGCCCCATCTGTTTCCATTGCTGTTTTCCCCTGCACTAGCTGTCCCCCTCACAGGGCTTGTCTGCATTCTTCCCACAGAGGGTTGAAGAGGAAGCATTGGTGAAGAACAGTAGTGCGTGCAAAGATTACCTCATTGAAGCCATGAAGTACCACTTGCTGCCAACGGAGCAGCGCATGCTAATGAAGAGTGTGCGGACCCGACTGAGGACACCCATGAACCTTCCCAAAGTAGGACCTATTGTTCACAGTTGTGCTTGCCCCATCTGAAGGCCCACAGTGCGCTGTTAACGTTTTTGATCTTCTCAATTTCCATACCTTGTTGTTTCAGTTTTTCTGCATGGGAAATGTGCCCAAGAATGTGTCATAGAATATATGATTTAGGTTCTGCTGACTACATGTTAAGGATAGTGCCCAAGAATGTGTCACAGAATGTATGACTTAGTCTCTGTTGACTACATGTTAAGATATGAATTATTCAATTTTCATTTAATCTTTAAAAAACATTTTCCATTTATTTCCAAGATTTATTTTATTATTTTATTTGTGTGACATATGTACATACATGGAGCCCAGACAGAGCCATCAAATTCCTTGGGTGTAGTGCTACAGGCATTTGTGAGCCACCCAATGTGGATTCTGGGATCTGAATTGTATACCTGTGAAAGAGCAATAAGTGCTCTTAATCACTGAGCCATCTTTCCAGCCTAATTTATTTAAGTGTGTGTGGGTGTGGGTGTGTGTGTACACATATGCATGCAGGTACCTATAGAGTCCAGAAGAGGGCATTAGAGGTGGAGCTACAAGTGACTGTGAGTTATTCAGCATAGATGCTGTGAGCTAAACGTGTTCTCTGTAAGAGCAGCAAGCACTCGAAACAACAAAGATGACCAATAGCTCAATCAGTTCCTTTTTCTATTGCTTGCATGCAATATGATAGTTCACTATACTTCTTTAAAATTGTTTTTCAGATTGATTTATTTTATTTTAAGTATATGAATGTTTTGCTTATATATATATGTCTGCATACCACATACATGCCTGGTGCCCACAGAGACCAGAACAGGACTTTGTATCTCCTGGAACTGGTGTAGCAGATGGTTGTGGACTCCCATGTGGGTGCAGGGAACCAAACTCGGGGTCTCTAGAAGAGCATCCAGTGCTTTTACACACTGAGCCATTTCTTGAGCCCCAGATTACCGTGTCATACATGCTTGTTAGTCTTTCAAGTTTGTGTGTTTATGTGTGTGTGTGTGTACATGCAGGTGCATACATGGATGTTAAAGGACAACATGGAAGTTCGTTCTCTCTGTCCCCTGTGTGTGTCCTGGAGGTTGAACACACATCATCAGACTTGGTGGCGGGACCTCTTCTTGCCGAGCCATCTTGAGTCCCCCACTTAACTTTAATACTTCATAAATATTTCATGTCTGTGAGGGGAAAATAAAAGCCTTCTTAGCTCACGCTCCATTTTCTGGCATCTTCAGCTATATTGCAGAGAGATCCTTAGAATAAAGTTGAATTCCACCTAATTACCAGGCTAAACATGGCACTTTTGCAGAGCTAAGGAGCATCTTGGTAAAATCCTATCAAGTATTTTATTTTCTCTTTGTAAGGTTTAAGCCATCTATTCAGTTAAATGTCCCCTGGAGCTCTTTGGTGTGGCCTCCCTTCCCCACTGTTATATACTTCAGGAGTTTCACGCTACAGCTGTTGTTTGTGGTATGCATATGGATTCTTGGAGGTTCTCTGGTTTCTTTCCCTCAGTGTGGGAGGGGCAGCAGACATGGCCAACAATTCAGCTTTGAGCATGCACCTTCTGAATGCCTATCCTTTCTAAGATTTTTATTTATGCACATGGGTTTTGGAAAAGATGCTTCCATGGGAAGATTTGATGGTGCTGTTTATCATTTTACAAATGGTTATATTCAGGATTTATTCTAAGTAGATAGGTAAGAATGAAGTAGGATTAATTTTGTTTGTATATGTCATAGTAATGGTATCTTTATCATAATCTGCCTTGAAGGGTCAAATAGAATAAAGCATAGTAGCAATGCTGAGTTCTGATCTATTCCCGCCGTTAATATGTTTTCACAAGTGCATTCACTAATTGCACATACAGCTTTTTAGTCTCACACATTTTAGTTTTTTAGTCTAGGTAAACTACACAAGGATTGTGTGAGGCATCTTTATATTTGGATATCATAACAAGAAACTATATACCTTTTAGATTTATATTTAATTTTTATTTATGTGTCTGTGTGTATGAATAAGCTTGTGTATTAAGGTACACACAAAATCCAGAAGAGGGCATTGGATTCTCTGGAGCTGGAGTCACAAGCAGTTGTGAGCCGCCCAACGTGGGTGCGGTCCTCTACCAGAGCAGTGCACACCGTAACCACTAAGCCATCTCTCCAACAACTATGTATGCGTTGCTACTGTACTTTGTTTTCTCTGTTAACCTCTGCCCCTTTGTGATAAATAAACATTGATGTCTCTCTGGGTGAAGAACATCTAAGTGACCTGCATCTAGGATAGCTACTAGAATTTTCTGTCTCCCCACCTCTAACCCTCCTCCAGTGTTACCTTTAACTTGTCTCTACAGAAGCTCTTCCTGTCTTGGTATTCCTTGTGGGCTGTAGCATACAGTGTGGCTCTCAGACAGATCCGGGTTAAGTGTTATTTACAAATAAGTAAGGACTATTACTAAATAGCCCCGTTGCTGATCTCAGCACTCCTGTTTCTTAGATCCTTCAGCACTGCTCTGCTCTCATGTCT
Organism: Lophiomys imhausi; assembly: GCA_907164525.1. NCBI lineage: Eukaryota > Metazoa > Chordata > Mammalia > Rodentia > Muridae > Lophiomys > Lophiomys imhausi. Next base: position 10,429,079 of record CAJQZJ010032178.1, on the reverse strand, counting down.
TCTCACGTGTTCTTCCCGTTTCCTCTCCTCTGACCCTTGGAGTACAGATCTCTATCCTACTTTGTCTTCTTAGATAAGGAAAATGAAGGTTGTTACCCCTGTTCTCTGTAGTGACATGCTTTCTCTTCTGTTCTCATTTCAGTGTGGAAATAATGAGCTTCAGTTTGACAGTTATGAAATCTATCAGTCGGCATGCGGATTGATGCTTTTAAAATATTCTAGGGACTGGAGAGACGACTCAGTCAGTGGTTGAGCGTATATACTGCACTTGTAGATGACCTGAGTTTGGCTCTCAGCACCCTTATCCTCTGGCTTCTGAAGGCTTTGTACTCAGAGTGCGCAGATCCACACTTAAACACGCGCACACACGCACACACACATGCACATAATTAAAATTCAAAACAAAGTCTTTACGATATCTGTATTCTGTTCTGAGGTTTGACATTTGAATGCACTGAATATATCATTGCGGACCGTCTCCATACCGTGTAATTATTGGACAGGCTTTGAGCACAGATCTGTATGTACAGGGTTGGTCTCCATGTGCCACACAAGCCTTGGTTCACAGTCTTGCCAGCACTGTTTTTATTGTATGTTTGTTTGGCCTTTTGGTAGTAGAGCGTAATGGTTTTCTTTAATTCTTGTCATTTATTTGAATTGAGAACTAGAGGAACAACCTGAACTAATTGCACCATCCGTCTGTGCCGAGCTTTAACACTCTAAGGGGTATTTTTGCTTTACTCACTAACTAACACGGACTAGTTCTTTTGAAACTTGAGATTTGCTGTGAATCTGAAACCACGGTATCTATGTTTAGATCTTTGTGTAGTTTTAAGTATAGGTAGGTGATCATGCTGTCAAGATCACAAACATCCCATTTGTGTGAGCTTCTCCACATTGGGTTTGTTTTGATCTTTATTTTCAGTATTCATTTCTGTTATCATGACCTCATCTTCTCCCTAAAGCCCTGCCCATTTTTTACAGCTTTCCATTCAAGGCTTCACTTACTGTGGCATTGTCCTGATGTCATAGTTTATATTCCCCGTTGCCATGAAGTGCCCATGTGTGTGGTAAAAGGCAAACACATGGGTTTCCAAGTCTCGTCCATCTTCCAAGGTCTTTGCTCCACCTCCCCAGGAAGCTTTCACAGAATTGAGCTTACTCTCCTTTTTCTGTTCCCCATAGCAATTAATGTCATAGAAGTTTCCAATTGTATGCAGTTGCATAATGGTCTCGAATATCATCATGGGGGTTAGTTCTTTAGTGAGGTCTATAAGCTCGTGGTGAGTAGATACCATGCCCTGTGTAATCCCAGCATAGTTCTTAGGAGACAGGGATATGGAGGTACTTAATTAATCAGCTGTCGGATTGACCTCAGGGAGCTCCACAGCCATTGTTTATGTCTGCTGTAGAGTGGTGTGCATTTGGTCATTGTGAGATTGGTGTCTCCATTATGTTCTGGTGACGGTTTAATGATGAAGTGTCCAGGGAGGTCTCTTTCTTTAAGATCCATGATTCTGCATTCTCCAGGTACTCTTTTTAAAATAATTTCTCCATCTACCCATATTTTACTCACTGCCTAGCAACACGCTTTACTTGGGTCTCTCCTAGACTAACAGTCTTACCTCTGATCTCTACAGAACCAGGATCTGCTGGACAGCAAGCCCCATGACACTGAGACTTTGCCAGTGCCAGCTGCCTAATGTTTTGCCTTAAAATACTGCATTTGCTTGAGTGGCCAGAAGCCTCTTTAAGTTTCTGAAAGCCTTATTTTTAGACTAAATGTGCTAGATGGTAGAATTGTAGTTCTAACACATGCCACTTGCTGGTGTTGCTTGCGTGTTGGTTAGGTGGCCATTTTCCCCGAGCCTGTGGCCCTTTCCTCCCAGCACCCCTTCTGTCAGTCTCTAGGGTATTGTCAGTCTCCTGAGTAGGTGATATCATTGGTTCAAACACTTACATTTCTTCCCTTTTAGTTGATGGTGGTAGTCGGGGGCCAAGCACCAAAGGCTATCCGAAGTGTGGAATGCTATGACTTCAAAGAGGAACGATGGCACCAGGTGGCAGAGCTGCCTTCCAGGAGGTGCCGAGCAGGTAAGCATGGGTATTATAGCCAGCTCTCTGTTGCTAGGTCTTCGGGAGCTCTCACGTCTTATTTCAGTCTTTAGAAAAGATGTCTATTAGAAAGCCAGGCATGGTAATTTGTGCCTTTAATCCCACCTCTCCAGAGGTGGAGGCAAGAGGAGGAGCTCAAGGTCATCCTTAACTACATAGTAAGTTCAAGGCCAGCCTTGACTACATGAGACCCTGTTTAAAGAAAAGAGAAGGAGGAGTAAGAAGAAGAGAAAGAAGAGGAGGATGTCCTATAGAACTGATCAAACACATTCTGTGGAAAGGATAGCAGCTCTTTTTATTTTTTATTTATTTGAAGACAGGGTCTATGTGTTTATGTAGCCCATGCTGGCCTTGAACTTCCTGTTCCTTCTGCCTCAGTCTCCAAGCACTAGGATTAGAGTATCTCCCATTATGCCTGGCTGCTACACTGTCTTCATTTTTGGGCATTGTTCAGATTTTCTAGGAGCTGGCAGAGCTGGCAATTTGCTGACTGATTTTCTAGTTACCTTAATGAAATATTGAGAGAGAAAACTCTTTAACATTGGGCCTTTAGTTCTAGGAAATCGCCAACATTTGCTTCCATTCCATTCTAGCATTTGATTTATAGATGTATTGAAGCAGATGTTTTATAGCCAGAACTACTCAATAGAATCAGTTGCAGATCTTGAGAGTCCTCACTGGGGCTGAAATACGAACCCATTGTTCTCATCCCCTTTAAGATGAGTTCTGAGTGTATTGTCTTTCCATGATGGTAGCATCCCAGCAGCATATCCTGGGGATTGTTGCTTGTCAGCATGCCAGTAAGAGTAAAGGGCTAGGGGTATAATCCAGTTGTAGATTACCTGCTCAGCATATCTGAGGGCCAGGATTTAATTTCCGGTAGATCTCTCTCTCTCTCTCTCTCTCTCTCTCTCTCGGTCTCTGTGTGTGTGTGTGTCTGTCTCTGTGTGTGTGCGCGTGGGGGTGGGAGTCTCTCTCTCTCTGGCTACTTTTTTGTTATACTAGTTTTGTTTGTTTAGGGGGGTGCAAGGCCAGACAAGCACTTTACTACCAAGTCACATACCCTCCTAGCCCAGTAGTTTTCAATTGGACATTAAACTTTTAATCATATCTTACAGTAAACAGCCTAACAGTGGATTCCTAACTCACACCTCACAGTACACCTCTGAGTTTCTGTTTCTTACAAATGAAGGGAACTTTTCAAGACTGAATCAGTATTTAAAACTCTTAAGAGTTTTGTGTTCTGACAAACACTGTAGGCTTTCTTGATCGCGGCCTGCTTCCACATCATGGTACCTGTTGGATGCCATATTCATCCTTAATTGATGTCTTCCTTTTCAGGGATGGTCTATATGGCTGGGCTCGTCTTTGCTGTTGGTGGCTTTAATGGTTCACTAAGAGTCCGCACTGTGGATTCCTATGACCCTGTGAAAGACCAGTGGACCAGTGTGGCAAACATGCGAGACCGAAGGAGCACACTGGGAGCAGCTGTGCTAAATGGGTTATTATACGCAGTGGGGGGGCTTTGATGGCAGCACAGGTAATTTCTGCTCTCAGGCATTGCTGTTGTAGTTGACATGGTGACCACGTTTATGGAACAAATTATGGGAAAATTAGAATATACTTGAGTATTTTTTAAAGTAGGTATTATATTTAGAGATTTTTTTTAAGGTTACACCAAGAATTTCTTTAAAGACCAGTGTGGTGAAATTTGGGGGCAGGAGAATTGTAAGTTTGAGGGTAGCCTTGGCTACAGGGGGAGAACTTGTCTTGAAACCTTAAATGAAAAATTTCCCTTAAAAGGTGTAAGTGGAGGCTGGGGAGATGGCTGCATGATTTCAGAGTGTTTGCTGCTCCTTGAGAGGACCAGAGTTTGGTTTTCAGCACCCAGGCAGAGCAGCTCACAACCCACTGTAACTCTAGCTCTACCCAGTGTCCTCTTCTGGCCTGAGTAGGCACTGCAGTCATGATATGCACAAACCCATGCACACACACATAAATAACTATTTTCTGTAGGGTCATAGAAACACATAAATAACTATTTTTAAAAGGTGTTGCAGTGAAGATTATATGTTTTGTTTCTTATGCATTAACATGTGTCACTCTTCCATGTTTAAAAAACTTATGAATGGCAACAGCTTGAGTAGAAGTTTGTAGTAGAGAAGTCACACCTATCATGTAATTAACATGTCCTCCCATTTTCTTCTTTTAATTTTAGCCCAATGTAAAATACCTGACGTTATTTCCCCTAGTGATATTTATATAAAAGAAAAGCGGTGTCTTTTTGGAAGAGGAAATGAAGGGTATTATGCTTTATCATAGGTTTATCATCTGTGGAAGCCTACAACATAAAGTCTAATGAGTGGTTTCATGTCGCTCCCATGAACACAAGGAGGAGCAGTGTGGGCGTGGGCGTCGTCGGAGGTAGGTCTGGCAGTTCCTCCAGGTGAGCGTTGCAGGTACTCTGGGCTGCTGGGTTCCATAGAGTGGCTCATCTGGAAATATGAACATTCTTTTTTATAAATGAATGAAGGAAAAGCAATGGTTATATGTTTTAATTGTTCTCTTTTAAAATTAGCTCATTTACATAAACTATATCAGCAAGCCCTTTCTCCCTGCTCCCTCCCTCTGTGTATGACTTATATAAGACTATCAACTTTTTTTTTAATGTTACTGGAAATTGAACTCAGATCCTAAACAAATGCTTTGTTTGCTTTTTTCCCTAAGTGGCCCCCAGCCCTTTTGCCTGTTCTTATTATACTAATTTGGGAAACAGTTCAAGTCATTATACGTTCAAAAGTTTGATGAGAGCCATTTAACATTCAAGAGGCTGTTGCTTTAGTTAGTTTATATCATGTTGCTTACAGCTGAAGGAAAGCCATAGCTTTTGTTTCTTTTGTTGTTTTTGTTTGTTTAGACAGGGTCTCACTATGTAGCCCTGGTTGCCCTGGGACTCACTGTGTAGACCAGACTGGACTCAAACTCAAAAACCCCCTGTCTCTACCTCCAGAGTGCTAGAGTTAAAGGTGTATACCATCCAGTTCAGCATTCTGTATACTTTTAAAAGTAGTTTTTTTTGGGGGGTGGGGGTGCTGGAGAGATGTCTTAGCAGTAAAGACAAGATACTGTTCTTCCAGAGGACCTGAATTAGATTGCCAGCATCCACGTTAGGCAGCGCACAACTGCCTGGTAACTCCAGCGCTCGGGCCATCCAATGCCTCTGGCCTCTGTGGGCACCTGCATTCACGTATATATATATATATATATATATATATATATATATATATATATACATACATACACACACAATTAATAATAATAAAAATAAATCTCTTTTAAACTGGATTTCTTAAAGCATAGTTGAAATGTCATAAAAATTTCCCATTTGACTCAAACTATTCCATATGTATCACAATTCATTTAAGAACATTTTTGTTACCCAAAAAAGCATTCCTACTTCCCTTAGCTGTCCCCTGTCCTTCCCAGTTCTCACTAACAACTACTTTCTGTCACTATGTACATTTCTCTCTTCTAGACATTTTATATAAATGAAATCATATAGCATGCTTATGACTGGCCTTTCTCATTTAGCATGTTTTTAATGTCATACATGATGTATATTAATTCTTCATGTATGTTTTAGAACATCGTAACTTTTTCTTGCCAGATATTCATTGCATTCTGTGTTCCATTCTGCTACTGATTCATTCTTTTAATGTATATAGGTGTTTACCTACATGCTTGTTTATACATTGTGTACATGCAGTGCCCATGGAGGCCAGAAAAGGGTGTTATATCCCCTGGAACTGAAGCTGAAGATGGTTGTGAGTCACCACATGGGTGCCAGGAATCAAACATGGGTCCTTTAGAAGAGCAGCCAATGATCTTAACTATTAAGCCATCTGTCTAGCCCCTTGCTACTGACTCTTGATTTAACTCTCTTCCCCAACTTGCTAAGATAACTGATATTTCTGTTTTCCAAGATGTTGTTCATGAATCAACCAGTGTTATCTAAAGTCATGTGCATACTTCTTTATGCTGTCAGTCAGATTGCTGGTGAAAGTGTAAAAAAATGTAAGAAAGAGAACATCCTCAACTTTGTGCACTCTTGGTCATGTGATTTGATCATTCCACCTGCTGCCATTTGTCTAGACAAAAGTATGTTATGGAAATTAGAAATGCTTTAAGGGGAAGCGCTGTTACCACAGAGCAACATATATTAATATATTAATATTCTGTGATGAGGAAAATTCATTTTATTTGGCTTTGTGTTCCATGTCTAGGTCTGCTCTACGCTGTGGGGGGTTACGATGGAGCTTCCCGCCAGTGTCTTAGCACTGTAGAGTGCTATAATGCTACTGCAAACGAGTGGACATACATCGCGGAAATGAGCACGAGACGGAGTGGAGCGGGTAAGTAGGGGCCCCAGTCAGCCACTGACACGAAGTGACTGATGGGCGTCTGGGTGGGGTTTGGGTGTGCGCTGCCTTAATGCCTCTGCTAAGTGCTCTTAAATGGCAGTGGGAAGTAGCACTCGTGTGCGTGTTTACAGAGTAAAAGCTCTCCACTTACATAATGTTGTTTTGTCATTCCTTTTAGGTTTTCGTTTTTAGTGCTTATTTGGGAGGTTGTTCAGTAAGCAAGTCTTTTCCTGGCCATTTCTTTCCGATTGTATGTCTTCACAGACTGAACGCTTTGGAGAAAGTTGACTGCGAAGGGATTTTATTAAAGGCCTTGGCATCTGCTCCTTCTCTTTGACTTTCTTTTCTAATAAGAATAGCAGTTCTTACCAAGGTCCTTGCCAGTCCTTCCCTGCCATTGCTGTAGTGGTGAGCTTCCCTGGCAGTGCCCTTTCAGGAGCTAAGGGTTTCATCCCAAGGCATCTGCACAACTGCACTGGACTGCAAGATTTTTGCTTCCTGTGCTGTACTATAATTTGTTGGTTGTGTTTTCTAGGTGTTGGCGTGTTAAACAACTTATTATATGCTGTAGGAGGTCATGATGGTCCTTTAGTACGAAAAAGTGTTGAAGTTTATGACCCCACTACCAATGCCTGGAGACAGGTTGCAGACATGAACATGTGCAGAAGAAATGCAGGTATCTGCTGGGCCCAAGACTATGATGTCCGTACTCCATTTTTAGGGACATTTTTCTAGTTTCACTGTGTATTTCCATTTTCTTTTGCTGATTTCATTCCCTGATAGACTTTGAGCACTTCCAGTGCAAAATTTATTTAACAAGCCCTTAAAAGCCAGGCATGGTGGCACACACCTTAGGTCCCAGCACTTGGGAGGCAGAAGCAGGCAGATCTCTCTGAGTTCGAGGCCAGCCTGGTCTACAGAGTGAGTTCCAGATCAGCCAGGGCTACACAGAGAAACCCTGACTTGAGAAAACAAAACAAACAAAAAGAAGCCCTAAAAGCGAATACCTAGGGCTGAAGCACAGCTCAGGGGCCGTGGCAGAATGCTTTGCTCCCATGTATAAGACCCAGGGTTGGACCCCAAGCAGCACCAAGGTAATATTTTAAAAATTTAAGAAACCAGTTTGGTGACTCGTGCCTGTAAATCCTAACATTTGAGGTGCTGAAGCAGGAAGATTGCAGTGAGTTTATTTAAGCTTACAGAGAGGGTTCCAGGTCAGCCTGGGCTATAGAATAGGACTGGACTGTGTCTTAAAACAGTTAAACACACATAAGGGCACCATTGAATTAGGTTGCTAGATGCCCTCCCAAAAAATGCTTTTTTGGTTTTCTTTGTGGCCAGAGGGGAACACAAAGTACAGTACAGTAAGGACTGTCAGTACCAGGGCAGAATTTATAATTAACTCTTCGGCCATGTACTTTACCCGATCAATTGCATTTGGTAAGTTATTAAAAGTCTTTCAGCAAGTGATAGTCTAACAGCATTGCAGGACCCACAGGGCTGGACCTTTAGTAGAGTAAGTGTGTGATCCAGGGTGTAAGGACTCAGTATTAGAATCTTCATGTAACCTTCATTCTGTGTTTCTGAATATCTGGAACATGTATCTGATAAACTTTGTTCAGACTGTCTTTACTTAATCTGGGATAAAGACCCCACCCAGGCACCTCCAAGGGAAGAAAGGGCTCATCTGGCAAGAAAGGGACAGGGCATGTGATAATTACAAATGGAGAGAGAAATTTAAGTTAGCAACCAATTTACAAGCCATATTTCAAAAGTTTTCATAAGTATGGCAAACTATGATATCAAAATTGGACCAAAAAATCCAGACCTACTGTAATCCCCTGCACTGGGGAGATGATGGCAAAAAATCTTGCATTCTGTGCTACTCTGAATGACACAAGCTCCAGGCTAGTCTGAGACTACATAGGAAATACCATTTAAACACCACCACCAACAAAACCAGAATGGACAGAAAAGGAAACTTCTGACATGGAGAATGAAGAGCAGAGATGAATAGGATTACAAGCAGCTTCATAATGCTTAGGACGCCTGTAATGAGTTCTTGATACATGTTTGGTTGAGATGAAGTAAACCAGATGGACCAGAGCTGTCAAGTGCTCGAGGAGAGGTTGTCCTTTTGGCAAAGTAGTTTGGTTCCCAACTGCCTAAAAGAGCCTGGTGTGACCCAGTACATTAGTAAAACTTAACGACCATGGAAAAAATAGTGTTGCTGCTCTAGCAGATGTTGAATCTGCTTCCTCTGCAGTGAGATGCTCTCTCACCGTGCCGCCTCGTAGACCACCATTAGCTGTCTGTCGGTGGGCCTGTGTGCCCATGCTGACCTTGGGGAGCGTGTATACAGCCTTCTGCCCTTAAGTATTTTGAACTGTTTGGAAACAGTGTGAGTTTGGTTCTTATGAAACGACTCGACTGAGCAAAAGATAGAACGAAGGTGTGGTTCCATTTTAGTGTGGCTTTGAATATATATCTTGAATAATTTTGAAATTTTCAGATATTTGTGCGTTTGAGACTAGGTCTCACTGTGGATCAGGGTTAGCCTCAAACTTGCTAGTCCCTTGCCTCCCAGGTGCTGGGAGTTTAGGGATATGTATGCTACCATGCCCAGTTTAGATTCTTTACTTGAAAATAATTCAGTTAACAAAAATTTTGTTATTTTATGTGTCTGTGTGCTTTGCCTGTGTGTACACTCTTTGTGTGTCTGCTATCTATGGAGACCAGAAGAGGGCAAAGGATCCCCTGTAATTGAAGTTACAGACAGTTGTTATCATAGCTGCCATGCAGGGAATTAAACACAAGGTCCTTTGGAAGAGCAGCCAGTGATCTCAACTGCTAAGCCATCTCATCATGAACTTGAAATACAGTGTTTACCTCCCAGTCTTTCTTTTTAGAAATATGTAGTGAATGATTTTTATGAATATTAAAGCATATGGGTGCTTTCTGTTCCTCATTTTAAATAACTCCCAGTAAGAGAGGATTAGGTAAACATGTTTTTACACACATGGAAATGTATGGAGCCATTAGGATTATGCAGATCTATATTATCATGGAGAGATGTTCAGTGTGTAGTGCTTGTCGGACTGAGTATGTAAGGCAGGTATGATGACTCACGGGCCGTCCCAGCACTCAGTCAGGATGGCTTACCAAGACCCTGAGTCCAGCCTGAGCTACAGGGGGAATTTTAAGCCTGCCTGGGCTACAGAATGCAACCTTATCTCAAAAAGGAAAGAAAAAGAAATATGGGTGTGATGGCACAGGCCTGTAGTTCTATTACTTATGAGGTGGAGCAGAATCAGGAGTTAAAATCACTTGGCTACATAATGAGTTAGAGGCAAAATGAGATCCTATCTCCAATAAAATAAAATTAGTATTACCTGTTCGGAGTTAAGAAAAGTGTGTGTTGTCTATGGTAAAGATTAGTATTTTACTAATTGTTCTAGAAGTTTTTGAACTTTCACAAGCCAAAAAAGTTATTTTAGTAACCACTTATTTATTTATTTATGCGATCACTAATATCTGTTTATATGTTTGTTTTTGTTTTTTGAGACAGGATGTCTCTATGTACCCCTGGCTGTGTTGGAACTAGCTCTGTAGATCAGGCTGGCTTTGAACTCAGAGATCAGCCTGCTTCTGTCTCCTAAGTGCTAAGATTAAAGGTGTACACCTCCACTGTCCAGCCCCACCACCTATCTAAAGACAGATTCAGAACTTTGCCCAGTTTGCCCTTGAACTCACCCTCTTCCTGCCTCAGCCTCCAGAGAGCTAGGATTACAGGAGAGATCATTAAACCAGCACCTCGTACAGGCTCAGCAGGTGCCCTGCCACTGAACCACAGCCTCAGCTCCCTGTATAAAACTTGATATTACCAGTAAGTTGTTACCTTCCAGGCAATAGCTCTACCACTGGGCTCTATAGCCCCAGCCCTCATTTCAATCTTCTATTAATAGATGTCTTTTTATCATTCCCTAAAAAAAAAAAAAAAAGGAAAACATTACCACTTTGCCCCCTTTTCTTTTCCCCCCCCCCCCCCCCTCCCCCCCCCTCTCCTTCTCTCTCTCTCTTTCTCTCTGTCTCTGTTTTTAAAATGAGGATTGAAGTACTTTCTCACCTAAAAATTGCTGTTGTGATTAAGCGACTCGGTCATATCTGAAGCAGCTGCTGCAGTAAGAGTGTGCAGCAGGAGCTTCGCCCATGCGCAGAGGGCTCACACGGCACCGTCCCCTCTTCTGCCTCCTCTTATGGAGCATCTCCTGTGTCAACTGAGCAAATGTGTGGGGTTGTTTGTACTCACTTGAAGGCTGTAAATAATTGTTTTCTCTCTGTATAACTTTTTAAGGTGTCTGTGCAGTTAACGGTCTGTTATATGTTGTTGGAGGAGATGATGGTTCCTGTAACTTGGCATCCGTAGAGTATTATAACCCCACAACAGATAAATGGACAGTTGTGTCCTCTTGTATGAGCACGGGAAGAAGCTATGCAGGTACAGTTACTTCATTCTCTGACTCCTGGTATACAGGCGCCATCCTTGTGATGTCCCCTATTTTCCTGTAAGAAAAAAATCTTCTATGTCATCTGCTTAAGCAGTGTGCCTTGGATGTGTGTATTCATAGTGAAGCACAAGCATCCTCATCTCGTAATACTTAAAATGCAGAATCTACAGCTCAAAAGCATTTAATAAACTTTAATGACTAAATACTACATATAGTGGAAAACACTTCACTCTCAAGCGAAGCTTTAATTCCTTAACAGAGAAGTGGGACTCAGGCCTCCTGAGGGTTCAACGGGCAAAGGTACTTTTGCAAGCTTGGCGACTGAGTTCAGTCCCTGGGACCTGCATGATGTGAGGAGCAAAATGACTCCCACAGGTTGTCCTTTTTCCTCTGTGTGTGTGCTCTGTAGATCAGGCTGGCTTTGAACTCAGAGATCTGCCTGCTTCTGCCTCCTATGTGCTAAGATTAAAGGTGTACACCACCACTGTCCAGCCCCACCACCTATCTAAAGACAGATTCAGTACTTTGCCTAGTTTGCCCTTGAACTCACCCTCTTCCTGCCTCAGCCTCCTGAGTGGTAGGATTACAGGAGAGACCATTAAACCAGCACCTAATACAGGCTCAGCAGGTGCTCTGCCACTGAACCACAGCCTCAGCTCCCTGTATAAAACTTGACATACATCTTCTTTACTCCATTAAAAAAATTAAGCCGGGCGTGGTGGCGCACGCCTTTAATTCCAGCACTCGGGAGGCAGAGGTAGGTGGATCTCTGTGAGTTTGAGGCCAGCCTGGTCTACAAAGTGAGTCCAGGACAGCCAGAGATACACAGAGAAACCCTGTCTCGAAAAACAAAACAAAAAAAATTAAAACAAGTATGACCAATTTTGTGCATTGTCCTTGAGGCATGGTACAATGCCTTACTTTTAATACCCATTAGTTGAATTATGTAATTTCTAGCCTATCCTCTCTCTCTGTCTCTGTCTCTGTCTCTCTCTTGGTTTTTCAAGACTGGGTTTCTCTGTGTAACAGGCCTGGCTATCATGGACTCACTTTTTAGACCAAGCTGGCCTCAAACTCACAGAGATCTGCCTGCCTCTCCCTCCTTTTAGTGTATATTCTTATTGTTACTCTTACATGCCCACAGGACCGTCACCACAACCAAGATGGTGGAGATATCCACCCTCCAACATGTTTTCTGACCTTCAAGTATTGGGTACAGTTTGCTATTTTCTGACTAAAGCAAATCCTCCCCAATAATAACTTCAAAGGGATAAAAAGGTTGTAGGCCAAATAGTCTGATGTAGAATTTATTCAGGTCTAAGCAGAACTTTCATGGGAGTGCTGGGGGCTGAAGAGATGGCTCAGGGGTAAGAGTGCTTTTACAGCGAACCTCTAGCTCAGGACAGCTGATGAACTCGTCCAGAAGTCACATACTCAGGCACATACATGTATCCATTATTAAGTGACAGAAATCAGTCATTTTTTAAGAAAAGGCTTTATTAGAAAGAAGTAAAGAGAGAGAAAAGAAAGGAAGGAAGGAAAGAAAAAGAGAGGAAGGAAGGAAGGAAAGAGAAAGAAAGGAAGAAAGAAAGAAAATGGTGAAGGCTGGAGAGGCGGTGCAGCTGTTGAAAGCACCTTTTGCTCTTGCATGGGACCCAGGTTCAGTCCCCAGCAACCTTATGGTGGTTCACAACAATCTCTAACCTAGTACCAGGAGATCAATGCTTTTCTGTGACTCCTGAGTTCACTAGGTATACATGTGGTACACATACATACATGCAGGCAAAATACTTATACACATAAAATAAAATAAACAAATCTAATTTTTAAAACATGCTGCTGCTCCACTCTGAAGCTGCCAGTAGCTTTAGCAGTAGAGAATTCCAGATTTTCTCAAAGGCACAGAATATCACCTGTGACATGTCTTATTCATTCCTTCACGCAGGGGTCACAGTTATTGATAAACCATTATGAGCCTGAAGGACACTTTCAGCCTATCTGCACATGAGAAACAAGCATTTCTGAAGTGACTGAGAGTGGCTGCACTTTAAGTCTCAGCAGTAGACAAGACCGTCTGCCTTTAGAGGCCTCAGATACTGAAGATTATTTTTGGTAGAAGCACTGTGTAGGCTTTCTCTGCACTGAGCAGCAGCTGACTGACTTAACAAGAGACCTAGGCTGCAGTCCCTACTCTGTGGTCTTTAGGCAACAGTTGCTTTCATAAAAGCTAGTTCTTAACAGCCTCGAATGACTACGGATTATTTTGTGAAAGAGAATAAAGTTAACTTGTGTTCTTGTAAAATTAAGTTTTATCTTTATTCTTTCTCCTGAAAACTCTCTACTGGGAACAGAGAATCTGTTTGGGGCAGATTAAAATCTGTGTAAGTATACAACATAGTTGAGGGATGAAACTGTTTTCTTTTATAAATATCTTTGATTACATGAATATAATAAATTATGTGCATATAAATGTGTGTCTATATGCTTTCCTTTAAATATGTTTGAAAAGATGTTTGAAACTTGATTATCTATTTATAATTGGCACAGTACTTTGAATTATGCCAGTACTACATTGTAAAACAGAGTTGTATTTTTTGATATTTAACAATGCTTAACACTTTAAAATGCCACTTCTGAGGAATGAACATGGTGTAACACACTTTAATATGTGTGATGCCAAACTTTTTAAAATAAAATATAAATTATGCTTATTTATTATTTTCTTTAGTTTAATCTTGGTCATGTTTTGGTGTGTTTCTAATTTTTTTTCTTAAAGTAACACTTTTGGCATGAAAATACCTGCAGGTTTTTGATGAATATAATGAATGTATGGAATTCAACTGAATTTGCATGGTCTTAAGAATTTTTTCTGTGTGTATAAATTTAGCTGCTATTAATGGAAGGGAAAGCTTTCTGTAAGTAACCATGTGTATTGAGCAGATAGTTTTTCTGAGATCTTCAACTAATCTCTTTAAAGATGACCAACATGTGTCTTTCTTGAATTATCTTTGAATAAAAGTTTGTATATTATTTGTTTCACAATGTCCTTGACTTTTACCTGTGTGACATGTTTGTCTCTTCTTTTTGGAAAACTTGGGTTCTCCAACTTCATAAATCTATATTTTTTTCATGTTTTTAACAAATCTGTATTTTTTAATTTTTTAAGTAATTTGTACTCTAAGTCTGTTAAATCAGTTATACCTGCCACTGGGGCTTGTTTTTGGAGAAAAACTGGCCTCATCCATCAAAGTAATGAATTGGATAAATATAAAGTTTTTTTTTTATTTCCTTGCTCTTCATGATCAACAGCACACAGATTTAAAAGAAAGAAAGTAGCCTTGATGGAATGGGGAAGCCAGTTGTGAAGTAACTAAGAACCTCTGGTTTTGATAAATAAATACAAAGAACTGGAGGGTAGGAGATAGGGAGTGGGAGGAAGGGCTGGGCACAGTGGAACTTGTGGAACTGAAAGGAAGTGTTAAACCTTGACTGTCCGTCAGGAGTGGAGTCTAAAGGGTTAAGGCACACTGTTGGCAAAAGTTACAATCAACAGGAAAGAAACATAACATTTCTCTGCAGTTGATACAAATTGTTCAAATTTAAACAGAACCACATTACACAGTTGAAGTCTCCATTATAAATGAGGATAGAATTTAATCAGAAAGGGTCTGTGTTCACTTGATGAAACACAGATTTCCACATTAGTTCAGCCTCCCAGCATAGCCGTTATTAGCAGACATATCAGGGGTCTAATGAGTTTGGAACTCAGTCATTTCTGTCAGCAGCATCAGGAGAAGGACCCAGAACTTCTCATTCCCAGTCAGTTTCTAGAATAACGGGGGAGTGGGTCTCTCTTCTCACAACACAGTCTTTCTGGGATTAGATGTGTGGGGTGCCCTCATGTTTCAGCAGTTCCCTAAAGGCTATTTAGGGTAGCCAGTTGTCCAGTTCTACCCTATCAAGAGACAGTGTCTGATCCCACAAGACTGAGGGATCAGCCGCAGCAGCAGCCTCCCCACCCCACTTCAGATGCCAGTCACTGGTATTTCTTCCCAACTGACTAAAAGCAGCAGTGACACCCCTCTTTGCGTGACATCTATTTAACAAGATAGCCCACAACTTGGGAAGACATGGTCTGGTTTGCTTCATTTTATTTTATTTTTTCAGGCAGAGTCTCAGATGTAGCCCCGAATGTCCTCTGTAGACCGAGGTGGTCTTAAACATAAAAGACCCACCTACTTTTGCCTCCTGAGTGCTGGGATTAAAGATGTATACCACCATACAAGCCTTGTATTTTGGTTTGGTTTTAGAGATATTACAAAGCATACAGAATAAGAGATGTGCTGAGGTACAGTGTGGAGCTTTCATGTCCTCAGAGCCAACACTTCCTCAATCACTTGTTTGTTTGTTTAGGTTTTTCAAGACAGAGTTTATCTGTGTAGCAGCCCTGGCTGTCCTGGAACTCACTCTGCAGACCAGACCGCCTAGAACTCACAGAGATCTGCCTGTCTCTGCCTCCCGAGAGCTAGGATTAAAGGCGTGCGCCACCACACCAGCCTCAATCACTCTTAACAGGGTTTGCCTAATTGAGTGTTTCCCCTTGCAGGAGGAGCTGAACAGAGCCTTTGATCATCAAGTCAGCCAGGTGACTTGCCTTCCTGAGGGCCCTCACTCTAAATCATCCCATTAGCATAAACTGTGGAATAAGCAAACTTTGTTCACTGAGTAGTCAGATTTTATTCAGAGAAGGGCTTTAGGAACATGGTGACAGGGATGTGACCAAGACCAGGCACATTTTTTATTTGCTATGCTTCTAAGCTCCAAGTCTATTAAAGTTATACCTAACAATTTTTAAAGTTTCTTAAACTGTAATCTCAGTCTGTTAGGATAACAGAGATTAGCTGTGTGGTTTGTCAGGCATCTCTGTCTTGAGTTTCTTGTTCTTGTTTGTCAAGGGTTGTCAGTTGCTGGATTCCTGATAGTAGAGGACATTGGACATGCCTCCCTCCCCCATTCCAACCTTCATCTTCCCAGTTTGAAGTATCTTATAGTTTGTTGCTTTTCTCCTGACATATAGAAGAAATCCCCTGATGTTCTCTTAAGGTATAAGGAAGAGTTCAGATGTTGAGGCAGGGAAGATCACAGAAACTTTACTAAGAAATCAGCCCCCTCCCCCAAGTAAGTGGTTTTCAACCTTCAGCAAGAAACTTCTCTTTCTAACAGGCAGAGACCAGACCAGAAAACCACAACTAATTAAAATACAGAGAGCGAGATCTTGTGACACTCAATCCCAACAGATGCACCTACAACACAACTTCTGCAGCTGAGGCTTGGGGACCATTGCAGAGGGGGCGGACAGATTGTAAGAGCCTGAAGAACAGGGAGTTTGCTGTGAGATTATGTCTCTCCTAAAAGTATCAGAAAAGCTATACTTAGGAAGTCTCAACATGGCTGCCTACACAAGACAGTGACGACACCAACAGACATGCTGACACGACACAGGAAAAGCTCGGGAAGCATCAACGTTAGGCAAAGAACTATAAGCAACTAAGGAATGTGGAGATCAAGAGAAATACTCTTCCTCAAACAAGACTCCCCTCTCCAAATTGTTTATCCAGTACCAAGTGGTCAGCCCTGAAAACATACATACAAGTAACATTATACAGACTGAGCAGGTTGTAGTTTTATATTTAGAAATATATCTAGCAATGATCTTTTTAAAAGGCTATGAAGCTGAGAGAAAACAAGGGAGGTACATGGGAAGAGTTGGAAGGAGGGAAGGGGAAAATGAGGTAATTTCAAAAAATTATTTAACAAGGAAAGAAAGCAGTCCTGGGCTTGAGTAAAAGTTCAAGATCAAATCTGTATACTTGTTTCTCAAGGGAACTGTGTTGCCAGCTTATCTGGAATCTACTTGGCTGAAAGAGGTTTAGGGTTTAGGTCAGTAGTGTGAATGCTGGCAGATGACTTGGTTCTTTACCTTAAGGGGCTAACCTCTGCTGTGTATTGTATAACACAGTATTAGGTAGCCACATGCTAAGAATACCTTATTTCAATTTGCTCGTAAGCATATGTCCTTCTACAGACTTCCATGGCTGCTGGTACCTCATTTTGGAGCAAAAGTTACCTGGACGAATAGAAACATACTTTAGAGTCAGGTTTCTCAGACTAAGCACAGGCTTCTCCATTATTTAAAGGAAAGTCTCCACTGTATTGAATCCACAGACAGAAACCAGGTTTGTGTCTCATACTGTGTACGCCAGTTGTGAGTTTTAAGAAATTTTTTTGGCTTTGACTCTTTATTATTACAAAAATTTAGACAATGAGTAGGGTTATGTCACAGGATTTCATAGGATTTGAAAAGGAAAAAATGTGTATTTAGTACCTGAACCCCTTGACAAATCTGTCAAGGTTTCACTGTGCCCACCCTTTGCTGCAGGGGAATACGCTAGTTGGGCTGCCATATCTCCACTTCTGTGTAAATTTCCAAGGTTAGGAACAGTACACAGGGATATATCTTCTGGGGCATAACTCTATATCTGAAACCATAACCAATGTTTACTGAGTACTTTTGACTTGTGGCTTGATCCTTAACACCTCACAAATGCTAGGCAAGGGCCTCTACCTCCCAGCCTACTGAACTTGATAACTGAACATACTTGCCAAGGTGCCTACTGTTAAAAAATGACAAGACTGTTCAATCTGACCCCACAGTTCTGGTCCTTACTGTATGTACTTCACCGACCACAGGCTGGGGTGCAGGGAAGAGTGGAGTTGCAACACAATCACATTCACAATCTCAGACAATAGGGTGCAGGAGATCTGTAGCTGGGAGAGCCAAACAAAGCAGTCCTAAACTGAGATGAGTTATGAACTTACACCCCTGAACCAGCCAATCACTAGACTGAGACTGCCAAGTGGATAGGGTGCTGGCTCAGGGAGGACAGCTCTGGTTACACTTAAGAGCCGGAAGAAGACTTGCTTAAGGAGCACCCAACATTCTCTAGAGACATGGCTCACCTGACTCAGGCACCCCTAACAGCAAAGCTGTGACCTAGATCTCACAAGAGATAGGTTCTATTTCTTTTCCTTTGGGGTGATCTGTCTACCACCACCACACTTTACAAAGAATATGCTTGCTGAAGGTATGGAATACTTAGCCATGAGTACAGGGGACAAGGGACTCACCAGAAACACCTCTCAAGGGAACTTGTTCAGAAGATGAAACCAGAGTTGATAGGAAGGGGAGGGAAGACTGACAGTTCCAGGCAAGAAGGGGAGCATCAGTGGCATCCTTTCTTCAGAAAGTATAGGATGGCCTTCAGACAGTGTGCACTTAAATGACAATATTGGCACAGTATAGTTCCATGTAGATGGAAGCAGGGCTCGCTCAAATGATGCCCTTGTGAAATTTTTTATGAGATGCTTGTGATGGTGCATGTCCTAAGTTCTAGCACTTGGGTAGCAGAGGCAAGGGGATCATGTTTAAGGCTGGCCAGAGCTACATAATGAGACCCAATCTCAAAAAAAAAAAAATGTTTCTAAGATTAAAATCATGTTATGAACCCCAAGCTGTCCTCATACTCAGGACAATTCTCCTACTTCAACATCCCAAACACTGGGAGTGCAGGCATGTGCCACCATGTCTATGTCTTATTTACTTAGTTTTGTTTGGTGGTTTGTTCTTGTTTTGAGATGTGGCCTCATGTAGGCTGATTGGCCTTGAACACATTTTGTAGTGTTAGGGTCAAGGAATGAGTTCCTGAACCCAAACCTGGGGCAATGGAGGAATCACCAGGAACTCGAGGACGCTGCAAAAAAGCAAGAGGATTTTATTGGCCAGCATGCTGAGGTCAACCTCACAGATTCCCCATGCAAGGAGAGGGAGGAGACCCTGAACAGAATTTCAGTTCAGGTTAAGTACGTTTCAGCAAGGCAGAATCAAGCATCATCAAGCAACAGTACTTTAATTGGCTAACATAGGTGATCTAGGAGACAAGGTGGGGATTTCCAAACTCATGACTGTTGGCAACCTGTGGTTTTTGTTGTTCTCCTTGTTGACTTGGGAACTGGCCATACCAAGCAGGAACTTGGCCTCCTGGTAATGGTTAGAGCTTCCAAGCCCTGGGGGGTAGTATGTGATAGATTCTGGGGCAAGTTGACCTGTAGCTGGGGCCTACTCAAAATTCCCAGGCTTCTAAAGCCTAACTAAAGTTTGGTCAAGTGAGTTTGGTCCTAACAGTAGAAAATTTTGATCTTGAATTTCTGATCCTCTTGTGAAGTGCTAGGGTTACAGGCTTGCAACACCACAGTGGATATGTTTTTTTTTTCTTTGTTTTTAAAGACACCTAAGCAAAAAATTGGCTTCCAGTTATCACATCATCCCTACACAGACTTTCCACAAGTGAAGGCATGGTGTAAAATGAGCTAGATCTTTCCTGTGTTTGGACACTCACACAGCAACTATAGCATATAAGCTTGGATATCCTTAGCTCACTTTCTGGGTTAGTTCCAGGTCTTGACCACCCCAGGGAGCAGACAATGCCTTTAACTTAGAACCAATTTGTAGGTGTGGAACCCTGAATCCCTAGAACGCTAAGCATGAACTCCACCACTGAGCAGCCTTGCCAAGGCCTCAACAGAATCACCCCCAAACCTCACTGAGCATCTGTTCTCTTAACTGCAACATGGGAACAATGGCAACTATCCCTCAAAGCTATTGCAATGTCTACATTACACTAAGACCTCATGTTCCATGTATAGAGAATAAAAGATTAGTTTACCTTGGGGCTGGAGAGATGGCTCAGTAGTTAAGAGCACTGGCTGCTCTTCCAAACGACCCGGTTCAAAACCCAGCTCTCACATGGCAGTTCACAGCTATCTGTAATTGCCGGGTGTGGTTGTGCACGCCTCTAATCCCAGCACTCAAGAGGCAGAGATAAGTGGATCTCTGTGAGTTCAAGGCCAGCCTGGTCTACAAAGTACAAAGTGAGTCCAGGAGAGCCAGAGCTACACAAAGAAACTCTGTGTCGGAAAAAAAAAAAAAAAAAGATAGTTACCAGGCTCAGTGAACACAAGCCTGACCATCTGAGGCTGATGCCCAGAACCACAAAGCAGAAGCGGAGCATCAACTCCTCAAGTTGTCCCGGGAACACATAGACAAAATGTAATAAAAACTAAAAGATGTAAGATAGATGTTCCAAGGCAGAAGCAACAGGGCTAGAGGTCATATACATATGCAGTTCAAAGGCCAGACTGTACAGGAAACCTGTCTCAAGAAAGATAGAAATCCAAAATAAAGCACAGGAAGGCAAGACTAAAGATTCAAATTAGTTTTTAAAACATTTGTACTACTTTTTCTCCTGGTTCCGGATGAAGCCAAGCCTATGAGAACTGCGGGATGCAATCCAGCCCGCCCAGGACATTCGGCAGCCTAGGTACCCGCAGTTTGGTTGCCAAGGCGACGCCGGGTGCGTGGTTGCCCCGCCCCATCACGCCGTCACGCGCTCCCGCGGCGCCGCGACGCCGACAACTGGCTGGCCGCGCCGGTCTCACTATCCTCACTCCATCCGCCGATCCAATGGCCAGCGCCGTCAGGGATTCGTCAACGTGAGTCACACGCTGCCGGGCCGCCGCACGGACCAATCGCTGCAGGGCGAGGGCGGGGAGGAAGCAGGGCGGACCAATTAGGGCAGGAGGGAACGGCGCGCCCTCCGGGTCCGCCCCTGAGCCCGCCGAGGTCGTGTAGAGGCGGGGGCACCTGCTTGGATATCTGCACCGGGAGGTCACTGTCAATCCACGGACGCTAGGTGAGGAGCCCTGGACCCGGACCCGAGCCCGGGTGGAGGGCGGCTGAGACCCGAGCGGTAGGGCTGGTAAGGACAGGGTGGGAAGGAGCCTGGCTGTGCAAGACTCCTTTCTGGGAGGCTAGGTTCTCAAGGGATGGAACTGGAATACCAACACTTCCCGAGTCCTTTAAAGAGTTTGCAGTCCTCTGGAGTCTGAATCATTGGCTGAAGTCTTATTTTTCTTTTTAAATAATTTATTTAATTTGTGTTTATTTTATGTGCGTTGGTGTTTTGCCTGCGTGGAAGGGTGGAAGGGTGTCTTAAGAACTTTTTACAAAAACACAGGGTGGAAGTAAGGTGTGCTCTGTGTCTGTGGATCCGGGAAAGTGTCCCAGAAGTACTAAAGGATGAGTAGGAGTTGGGTGGGACGCCGCAGTCAGCCGAGAGGGATGGAGTGCAGGAACGTGGTTCCATGTGACAGAGGGGTGCTTTAGACCTGGGGTCCAGTCCTCACCTGTAGGGATGCTGCCCCTCTTAGCTTATGTTTAGGTGGATCCTGACACTGTGCCTAAGCTTCTCTAAGCTGCAGTGCTAAAGGGAGGACAGAGATTGTCAGAACCTACGGATACATTTTCTTTCTTCCTTTTTTTTTTTTTTTCCCCCCCCCCCCCCCGAGGATCTAGTTTACCTGATTCAGATCGGGCTCCCAGGCAAGCAGGTTGCCCAAAGATTAGGAAGCAGTATATTCATTTCAAGAAAACTTACTTTCCCCTGCCCTGTTTGATTACTTTCTCTGAGGCTTTGTTCAACTACACGCCCATTTTCCTTCCCTCATTACAGAGCGTAAACTCGGGATAACTGAACTCTGTCTCAACATTGTGTGCGAGTTGGGAACGAGTAGTTGGATATGGTGGTGAAGTTCCTCGAGTTAGGCTTTAAAGCCTATTTGGGAGGAGACACCTGATGCACTGTCGGATGCACTGAAGTTTGACCATAACCCAAACTAGCTTTGAGTGGAGATGGCCACCAACCCTTTGGATAATCAGAACCTAGTTCAGGAGAGGAGTGGATTTTAGCATGTTTTTAAACCCAGGTGCTAGGGTTACCCAAGACAGTGTGGAATGGTGAGCAGGAAAGTTTCCTGACCCAAGAGAGTATATCAGAGAGCATCAGATTTTTTTTTCTCATCCGCTGTAGCACCTTTATCTCCCACTGCAACTCTGTCCTAATCTGGTCCCTCCAGTGCCATGTCTAGGCCTCAGTCTAGAAAGTGCCTTTCCCAGAAAGTCTGTGCTCCTCTGTCCTCATAGTTCTCTGTAGTTTCCCTTGTATCCTATATGCCACATCGTTTTGTAATGCTTTGGGACCTCCAGGAGTGGGGTCAACCACACATCATAGACACAAATATTTATTATTATTATTATTACTTTAATGTTTATTTATTACTTCAGGTTACATCTCCATCACAGTACCCTCTTTCCACCCCTCCCAGTCCCACCCTCACACCCTCTACCCCCTATCCCTTCCATCCCACTCCTCTGGATTGGAGGGCCCCTACCTAACAGTCCCCCACCCCAGTTCAGCAGTCATATGAGGGCCAAAAGCCTCCTCATACACTGGGGGCCTACAAGGCAGCACCACTAGGGCAAAGTGTCTCATTGACAGGAAACAAAGTCTATGTTCATGTTCCCTTTGCTGCATTGGTTATAGTATAGTTATCCTGTACTATATGGCTAAAATCTGATTATAAGTGAAAAGATGTCATGTGCATCCATCTGAGTCTGGGTTAGCTCACTCAGGATGAGCTTCTCTAGTTCCATCCATTTGGCTGCAGATTGCATGATTTTGTTGTTTCTGATAGCTGAGTAGTATTCCATTGTGTAGATGTACCACAGTCTTTTTTAATCCATTCCTCAGTTGAGGGACATCTGGGTTGTTTCCAGTTTCTAGCTATTACAAATAAGGCTGCTATGAACATAGATGAGGAAATGTCCTTGTGGTTTGGTGAGAAATCATTTGGATATGACACAAATATTTATTAGGGAGGAATCTGTGAATTCCATAAGCCAAGGACAAATGTCAAATGGAGAAATGTCACATTTCGATTGTTGGTGGGTGTGTGGGTGAACACTTGTAATCCCAACCTTCAGTGGAGGCAAGAGAAACAGGAGTTCAAGGTCACTCTTAGTTACATAGTTTAAAGGCCAACGTGAACTAAAGCCCTCATCTTGAGAGATAGAGAGAAGGACAGGACATCATTAGGCAGTTTGGTTAAATGGGAAAAAAAAGTAAGTTGAGTGTACTGATGAGAATAGACGACAATGGGAGGAGAGAAATGAAGTCAGTTTGAGTAAAGGCTCTTCAGGAGGCCTGGGTAAGCTATATTCCCAGACTCAGCATCTGTGTAACTTTGGGTAGGTTCTAAACCTCAGCTTATCATTTGAAAACCAAAGATAATAAAAGTACCTCTACTTTAATGAAGGTGGGGCAAGAGTTTAGCTTAAAATGACAGCAAATGTCTGTTATGCAGAAGGTGCTCAATAATTGTTAGTTTATCATTGTGCCAGGTCTTACGTTCAGCACTTAACAGGTGTTGGTTTTTTTGTTGTTTTACTAGAAGAATTATGGTTGGGTGTTTTGTTTGTTTTTTTCAGATGATGAAATTATAGCTCAGGGCATGCAGTATAGGAAGAGTGGTGTTCATTGGTCATTACCAAGTTTGGTAATGACCTCAGGAAATTTGGAGATTGGAGCGATAGTCTTGTGTTTTGCCACTTTGTAGTGGGTAGTTGGCAATATCTCGTTGTGTGTGGGGAGCTCCGTTCTAGGAGACCAGTGTGGGTGTAGGAGGGTAGCACTGTTTTATCTGGAACTTTCCTTTAAGAAGGGTACACAGCAGTAGCCTGGAAGAGATGATGGAGATTAGGAATTCTTTTCCACCCCCTCCTCTCCTCTCCCTTCCGCTTCCCTCTCTTTTCTCTTCTGCTAGACAGTATCTCACTGGAGCTAAGCTGCCCTGAACCTTACAGGCTTTCCATTTCAGCCTTGTGAAGGATGGGGAAGGGAAGTTTTCCTCTAGAAAGACAAACATGATTATATTTTTATTGTATTATAATTAATTATTAAACTTACTTGTTTTATATATATATTGAGTGTTTTGCCTACATCTCTGTCTGTGAGGTTCTAGGGGAACTATTTAGCTTTATCGTTCTATGAACTGCCTATGAATGGCCTTTGTTATTTTTTCCCACTGGGTTTTTTTAAAGCACATTAAGTCCCTCTTTATCATGTACTGAGAAGCCTTTTGTAGTTTAACATTTGATCTATGGGTTTGCTTACGAATACCAATTTGTTCCTGTCAGAACTTTCACATAGTCTCTTATGGCAAATTTTTGGTAAATTGTCTGCGTGTGGGTGAACTTGAATACACGGTCGTGTGAGTGCCTGCATGCATGCACGCATGTGCATCTGTAAATCAGAGGAGAGTTTTGTGCAGTCAGTTCTCTCTCCATTTTTATTTGGGTTCCAGGGATTATACTCTAGTGTAACTTGAGCAGCAGGTTCCCACTGAGACACCTTGACAGCCCAAGAGTTAAAATTAAAAGTATTGCCACAGAGACTACACCTTGAAAATCCCTTTAAAGGTATCTTGGAATTCCCTTCCCACTGTTCTTTTAGATATTGCTGTAGAAAGGAACATTTAGTTTTTAAAGCGCTGTCTGCAAACGGAGATGGTGATAGCCTTCGGTAGATTATTTTTTATGATATTTATAACCTAAGAAATTAGTCCTTGTTTAGTAATTGTCATGTAAAAACTATTGGAAGATATTTTTCTACTGTCTTGCAGAACTTCACTGTTTTGTTTGTTTACTTACTACAGGGATAAAAAAGCTCCTCACAGAGATTTGAGAATGACCACAAATGAAACTGTTGGCATCTTTAGCTCTGCGTCTCTGGCTGTGGAGTATGTGGATTCACTACTGCCTGAGAATCCCCTGCAGGAGCCCTTTAAGAACGCATGGGGGTACATGTTAGATAACTATACAAAGTTCCAGATCGCAACCTGGGGGTCCCTCATAGTTCATGAAATCATCTATTTCTTGTTCTCTTTACCTGGATTTTTATTCCAGTTTATACCTTACATGAGAAAGTACAAAATTCAAAAGGTGAGTATGATGGGCTTGTGATGGAATACTATAATTGATGTTGGATGTTTTTCAATAACATTGAGCTTTGAGAGGCATATCAGTACTGTCCAGTAGAAATATAAGGAAACCATTTATATAGCTTAAGATAATAAGAAAATGGGAAAGTTAATTGTCATAATATGTTTTATTTAAACCAATAAAGGTAGGCTATTATTTCACCAAATATCCCAAATTAAATTGCTTCATGAGACATTTTGGTATTTTATTTTCATAGTTGTGTGAGTTTCACTGTGTATTTATGCTAATTTTGACAGTATTCAGTAGATTAGTTGATGGTCTGTTACACAAAATAACTGTAGATCGTGATTGATGGTGTTTCAAAGAACTGTCTGTAAAAGTAGGTTTTAGGAAGATGTAATGCTTATCTAATTGGTGTTTATAAATTAATTTTTAAACTAGCTGCCACGTGTAGCTTATGTATTTAAACATGCTCAAGACCCTGGATTTCATCCTTAGCACGCATGCATTTTTTTCAAACCCCACTTGTGTGCCCCTATCCTGAAAAAAAAAAAAGAAACTATCTGAGGGAAAAGAAAACATGCGCAGGGATGCTAGGATTTGTGGCTACTCTGCTGCAGTTCTTATTCCTACAGTATCAGCAATTCTTATGTTAATGTTATTATGGAAGGATCTCATACATACATGGTAGGTATGTCAGTAGCTTTTACATGGTCCCAAATCAGGAGGTAATGTCCCTTGTGTCTTATTTGTTTCAATGTATTAGGTGTGTCTTGCAAGCCCACTGTGTACATGACAAGGTACTCAGGTATGCATAGTACTTTGCCTCAGTTTTAAGCAAAGGTAGCAGAATGTACGCTTGCTAATATGTAGACCATTTGCTTAGCATGACTTTTAAGAAGAATTTGGACAAGTGTAGAGACAGAAAGGGTTTTGGTGAACCAATATGAGTTCTTGTTTGTTTTGAGATAACATTTCATGTATAGCTCAGGCTGGCCTTGAACTTGGGATCTTCTGGTTTTCACTTCCTGGGTGCTTATAGGCACAGACCATCTCCAGCTCCAAAGAGTTTTCTTGTATGTCACTATTCCTAATCTAACGAGTCATAACCAGCTGACCTCAAGGGCACCCAGTAGTGGCAAAAAATAGATAGTGTTCACCTGGTTCGTGGGTGAGCAGGTTGTGTCTTGTCTTGGTGGCCTCTCCCAGTGCATCACTGTAAGGGAAGGCTCACGCGGGTTCCTCTGCAGCTACCATAGGCATCGTGTGCCTTGGACTCTAGGCCAAGAAGAGAAAAAGGAAACGGAGTAAGAAAAGGAGGTGGGCCTGAGGCCCCTGCCAGCCTTAAAGTCAGAGCACTTCCAGGGTGCTTTTGATGAAAGGACCTGAGCTGAAAAATGGCTCCATTTGAAAGTCTTCAATTCTGAGTCAGTGAGGTGACTCTGGCCGCTGTGTCATGCACCGATTCATTTATTATATGTAAGGGTGAGTCGTCCTGTGGCCACCAAGTTGAAGCATCCTCATTTCCTCCACTGCCTTCTACAGCTTGGGCACAGGTGGCAGTACCCTTTCCAGAGGGGAGCTTGTTTAGCCCAGGGTATGGGGGTGGCCTTAAAAGGAAATGTGGCAGGAGAAAGAATTATCAGGACTGAGGATGTGCTCCTACTGGAGTGCTAGTCTAGCACACACTAGACTATGGGTTACAGTCAGTACAAGCAGTCGTACTCACAGAAGCAACACAACCCACCGTCCAATTGGTTACATCTAATGAAAGGCTGGACAGAATGACTGCAGATTGGTACTGCGCGTCATCATTTTAAAGTTCACAGCCATCAGAGTCCCGGCTGTGAACTTTTCCAATACTTAAATAAGTAGCATTGTCAAATCAATACAAACTTCCACAATATAGAGTAGAGGAGAAAATGAAGCCTCGAGTTGTAGCTCCATGGTAGAGCATTTGTCTAGCCTGCGTAAAAGCCTGGAGTCCAGTAGAGGCAAGTGAATCTCTGAGTTTGAGGGTAGTCTGGTCTACATCGTAAGTTCCAGGCCGGTCAAAACTACATAGACCTTGGGTCAAAGCCAACAACAACAAACAAAATAAAGCAAAACAAAGAAGAAAGGCAGACCCTGGGCTCTACTGGTTTCATTTATGAATTCTGAAAGCATGTATTGTGATTGAAAGATACAAAAACTGTCTTCTGCTCAGTCCTTTAGAAAGTCCAAGATAAACTATCCAAGAATTAGCCAGGCGTGGTGGCGCACGCCTTTAATCCCAGACAGAAGCAGGTGGATCTCTGTGAGTTCAAGGCCAGCCTGGTCTACAAAGTCAGTCTAGGACAGCCAGAGATACACAAAGAAACCCTGTCTTGAAAAACTTAAAGAGAGAGAGAGAGAGAAGAAGAAAGGAAAACATTCATGAATTATATTATTTAACACATAGGACATTTTTGTAATTAAAAAAAAAAAGTCCTTGTGTCCATAAACAGGTGTGGCCCACGCTTGTAATCCTAGCGCTTGGGTGGAGGCAGGAGGATCAGGTTCAAGGTTGTTCTCTGCTTCTTAAGAAGTTTGAGGCCATAAGGTACGTGAGAAGCTAACTCAAAGCACATTGCACACCTCCTCCTCCCAAAAACAAAACAAAACAAACAAAAATCAAACAAAAAACTGAGCTGGGGCTGGAAAGATTGATGTATGATGAAGAACTGCTTTTCTAGAGGACCTGGGCTTAGTTCCCAGCACCAGAGCATGGCAACGCACGAAGGTTGTAACTCCAGTTCCAAGGGATCCAGTGTCCTCTTCTGACCTCCAGGGGGCCGGGCACATCCATGGTACACAGATGTATATGCAGGCAAAACACCCCCACACATGAAAACTAGGACTGCTGTGGTGATTACACAGTACTAAGCACTTTACTCTTTGATGTGAGGAGACAGCTGGACAGTGAACTCATGTGCTTGCTAGTCAGAGGAGCTGTCACATGCATGACAAAGCAGACTCTGCACGGATTGTTTCTTAAATTTTTTTTTTAAATCACATTTTGATAATTTTTCTCCAAGAGAGGTGTAACTAAAACAACTTTGAAGTCCATGGCCCCAATGGAACTGTCCCTTCATACTAGGGTACAGATACGCATATTAAGTAAAAAATAGTAAGCTTTGGTACTTGTATACATATCGTACTAGGTATAATTCTAAGTGTCATCTTAGCCAGCTTGTACGTACCATATAAACATTATAGCCTATGGTTTTGTTATAATAGTTGTATAATAGTAGTTGGTTATTCTAGTTTCACACACACCCTAAGGAAGCCCAGGGCCTCACACCTGTAGGTGGCATTTTCTACTGTTTTCTCTCCACCCCCTAAGCTTTGTATTTATCTTCTTCATGCTACCTGGTCAAATCAGGAAACCAGAGGCACCATCACAAATAACTGAGTTTTCAGGTTACTCTGTCTTAGGTCATAGACTAGAAGTTTGGAGTGGGGTCACAGAATCCTTAGAGTAGAAATACAAAGGCACCTTAAGTTACTGTGTGTAGTCCTTGTCCCGTTGCTGAGGGTCTGACGGCACTGTGGTTACCACAGCTGGTTAGCCTCTTAGTTCAGTATTCTAACCCAAGCCTATAGGCTGAGTCTTAGACTAAGGATTAGTTTTTGTTGTGTTTCATATATATAATATATATTTTTTATTGTGTTTTGTGTGTGCACATACAGTCACCAACACACACACATGTTGGGAGGTCTTGAGGGTTTTGTTGTTGTTGTTATTGTTGTTTTTTTAACGATTATTTATTACTTCAAGTTACATCTCCATCACAGCCCCCTCCCTCCACCCTTCTTGGTCCTACCCTCCCACCAGGGATCTTGAGATTTTAAGAACAGACCATTAAGTTACTCTCACCTCCCTTTTTTGTCTTGACTCTAAACTTCACTGTCAGGGAACATCTCTGAAGTTCTCATAACTAATAGCTCTGCCATCGTGTGTATGCAAAAGGTACATTGAATACCTGAATGCAGTGAGTTGCCATTGTAATAAAAACTTCCAGCCTCTGCTTGGGCAGGCTTTGGGTGGGGCACTTAATGTAAACATAATTTACTTCTTTTGAAACTTCTAATAAAAGAAAGAGTCCCCTAGGCAGCAAAGCCTGGATAATTAGTTGCTTCTTAGGTTAGTTTTAGGTCATTGTCACTCTGTTTGTCTATTAACATTTTCTAATCCTGTTTAAAATAATTATAGTATTTGCCAGGATCCCTTACCACAGTAGTGTAAACTGAAAATAGTATAGAACTAAGGGGTTATGTACATTAGTTTTCCTGGGTCAACTGAACTACTGATAACAGACTAGTTTTAAATATTGTGATTTTTTTTCCTCCATAGGATAAACCAGAAACCTTGGATGGCCAGTGGAAGTGTTTGAAAGGGATTCTTTTTAATCATTTTTTCATCCAACTGCCTTTGATTTGTGGAACTTACTACTTTACAGAGTACTTCAGTATTCCTTATGATTGGGAAAGAATGCCAAGATGGTATGTCAATGATATTTTGATGTTCATATTCATTCATGATTTACTTTTCAATTAACATTTGCTTAATATTTATCTTCTTCATTTGGTTAATACCCTGAAATTTATTATACCCTGATACAACTGGACTTATATGTACCAGAACCTAGTGTCTGTGGGCTCTCTATCCCTGTAGCCAACCAACTACAAATTGAAAAATTGAATTGAACTTAAATTGAATCTTTTAATCAGGGTGTGGTGGCCCACACCTGTGTTTTCAGCACTCAGTAGGTGAAGGCAGGTGGTCCTGGAACTGTAAAACCACCCTGGGCCATATAGCTAGTCCATAGCCTGCCTGGGATAAAACAAGACCTTATCTCAAAAAAATTAATTAAATAAAAAAGTTGAGTCATTTCTGAACCCTGTACTTGTTTTTTCTTATTATTTTCTAAACAACACAGTACAATTGGACAGCATTTACCCTGTTAGATAGTACAAGTATCTAGAGATAATTACATGCGAGGATTACAAAGGCTTTCCACAAGTATTTCAATATTTTAAATAAGATGTCTGAGCGTATTTATGTGCAAATTATTTTTCATCATTTTACTTAAATTTAAGTATTTTTATGATAGAAAAGCAATGGCTTCACTGCTCATTTTAGACTTTGGTTTATCTTTTTTAAATTATTAATTATTTGGATTATTTTTTATTTTAATTATTTAAATATTTATTTTATTTTATTATTTAAAGTAAATTATTTATTTCAATTGTTTACTTATTTATTTATAATAAATAAAATTAAATATTTTATTTTTGTACATTGGGATTTTTTTGTTTGTTTTTTGTTTTTGTGCATTGGTATTTTGACTGCATGTATGTCAGTGTGAGGGTGTTGGATCCTCCAGAACAGGAATTGCAGACAGTTGTGAGCTGCCATGTGATTACTGGGAATTGAATTCAAGTCCTCTGGAAGAGCAACCAGTGGTCTTAACCACTGAGCCATCTCTCCAGACTTTGGTTTCTTAACTGATTTTGTACCTAGGTCTTTGGCAACATAAAATATAATGGAAATAGGGTCAAACTCTTTAACCCCCCTTTCAGATTATAACATGTAACCTTATCTACCAGCATTGTTTGTTTCTTTGAAACCAGGTCTCACTGTGTAGCTTGAGTAGAGATCACTATGTAGCCCAGGTTGGCCTCAAACTCACAGAAGTCTACCTGCCTCTGTCTTCCAAGTGCTGGATTTAAATGTGTGAGCCACCACACCCAGCTCAGCTCTCTTGAAGTTTACAGAATGGGTTGGTTAGTATATGCAGTAAGGTCAAGCTGACAGCTGGGCATTTGGTTTATTTCATGTCTGAGCAGTGACCCTAAGTCGTGGTTACTCGGTACTCATTATTGTTTGCCTCTCACAGGTATATGACTTTGGCAAGGTGTTTGGGTTGTGCAGTCATTGAGGATACCTGGCACTATTTCCTGCACAGACTCCTTCACCACAAGAGGATTTATAAATACATTCATAAAGTCCACCATGAGTTTCAGGTACTTTAGAATCACAGTTTAGGCTTTTTCTACTGAAGGTTAAAACCTGGTTCATTGTTTAGGCATTTTTAGAGCTATCAATGCCATTTAATCTCATGTCTTTTTAAATTTTAGTGTGTGTGTTTATGCAAACACACACACATGATGTGGTGGGAGGGATACTTACACGTAGGATTAGAGGACAATGTTGTGGAGTCAACTCCTCTCTTAAAATATTTTATTTATGAGTATCTGTGTGTACCTGAGTGTATTATGTTCACCCCATGTGTGCAGATGCCCTCAGAGCCAGAAGAGGGTACTGGATATCCTGTAACTGGAGGTACGGGCAATTGGAGCTGCCCAGTTTGGGTGCTGGGAACTAAATCTGTGTCCTTGTTAAGAGCAGCAAGTCATTTTAACCACCTGCCAGTCTCCAGCTCTCCCTTCTGCCTCTTTTGAGATGGACTCTAGGAATCATAATCAACTCTTCAGGCTTGCATACCAAGCATCTTTACCACTGAGCCATCTCTTGGGCCCCTTTTTTTACTATTGGCATGATAATGAAGAACATGAAGTACATGTACATACAGAACCACACCTAAAAGATTCTTCAGTGTCAGAATTTTCATGGTAGAAACTGGAGAGATGACTCAGCAGTTAAGAGCGTGTCCTACTCCTGTAGATCTGACCCCAATTCCTAGCACCTGTATTAGGCCACTCATAATCACGGCACCTCTACTTATGTACACGCGCAGGCATAAATGTAATTAAAGACGTATATATATGTATATTTTCATGATAAATTGAGACTTTAGAGATTATTACACAAAATAGTATGGAATCTCATCCTGCTGGTGGAAATCCTGACACAGCTAAGATGCCTGACAGATAGGTTCTGGAAATAAATGATACATAAACAGTAAGCACTTACTAATTAGACTAAAGCAATTACTTAGTTGAAGTGCATTTTGAGAACAGATTATTTATTTTTAAATCAGAGCTGCTTTTATGTAGGTCTCAGCGAATACCTGGAAACATGGATGAAATACCATATTAATAACTAAGACAGCTAAAAGCAACTACTAGGTAGACAGTGTATTCAGAATGTAAGCTCTGGACACAGAGTGATTCTCACTGGGAGGGCTGAGACTGATAGGACATTACTCAGAATGATGCACAATTCAACATTATTGTTTCTTGAGGTTTTCTACTTAATACTTTAGGACAATAGTTAATCTAGGGTAAATGTCACCTTGGAAAATAAAACCATGAATAAGGATTGACTACTGTGTCTGCATGTATAAACATTCCCTTGTTGGTAGAATAACTACAGATTCATAAATTAAAAATTAATAGTTAAGGGACTAATGACTTGAGTTTGATCCTAGAATCCCACAAGATGGTAGGAGAGAATTGACCCCCAGGGTCGTCCTTTGACCTCTGTGCGCACACACACACACACACACACACACACACACAGACACACTGGTGAATTGAAGTTTTGATTAGAGTTGCAGTTAGATAAAAGATGAATATTAAGACATATCCCTAGACCTTTTGATAAGAAATTTGAGAACAGCTAGTATTATTTGTATATGTACAGCTGGATCACCCTCACTACTTATACAAACAGTATAGTTTTATAGAACTGTGTGTATAAATTGAATATATTAGGATTCTCCAAAGAAAGAATCAACACAGCTAATTTGCATGTAGGTTTATTTGAAGTCTGATGGTATATACCTACAATCCCAACATTTAGGCTAAGGCAGGGGTGTCATGAGTTCAAGCCCAAGTTCAGCTACATAGATCCTGTCTCAAAAAGGAAAAAAAATGGATTTTTTCAGTCTGAGGCCCAAATTTTGCAGAGCAACAAGCTAGAAAGTGAGGTATGATCTCTGTAGTTGTCACGTGAACCCCTTCTTCCTTGGGAGGCCTCATTCTTGCTCGGAAGGCCTCACACAGACCAGATGGAACCCGCCCTCAGCATGGAGGTTCAGACATTAGCCACATCACAGCACAGTCAGACCCTAGCAGTTGGCACGCATGTTCACCGGCACAATGCATTCTTCTTCTCTCTGACTTAGGCTCCATTCGGATTGGAAGCAGAATATGCACATCCTTTAGAAACCATAATTCTTGGGACTGGATTTTTCATTGGAATTGTGCTTTTGTGTGATCATGTAATTCTTCTCTGGGCATGGGTGACTGTACGTTTGCTAGAAACTGTGGATGTCCATAGGTGAGTAAGACTTTTTGTTCAGGTAAAAGGCATTTTTCTTTTGCGTGTGTGTGTGTGTGTGTGTGTGTGTGTGTGTGTGTGAATGCATGTTTTGTATGTGAGGGTGGGTGAGTGTGTGTGAACATGATCACTCTTGTGAGGCAGGGTTTCTCACTCAGCCCC
Organism: Lophiomys imhausi; assembly: GCA_907164525.1. Taxonomy (NCBI): domain Eukaryota; kingdom Metazoa; phylum Chordata; class Mammalia; order Rodentia; family Muridae; genus Lophiomys; species Lophiomys imhausi. The sequence goes on along the minus strand of CAJQZJ010032178.1, from coordinate 10,395,650 downwards.
AGAGCTCACCAGTCTCGCTAGCCAGCATGCTTCTCTGCATATCCTACCCCTGCCTTTTGTGGCTTATATTACAGGCAGGCCACCCAGCTTTTATGTGGGTTTCTGGAGATCTGAACTCCAATCCTCATACTTCCTCAGGACAAGCATTTTAACCACTCATCTCTCATGTTACTTTTTAAAAGAGGACCGTAATCACTGAATAAAAGTTCAAATAATAGATGTTTTTTATAGACTCATCTGATACTATTCATTAAGTGAAAACATACAGTGTGAGTCTTGTAAAGCAAACTGCTCAGTGCCAGCAGTTACCCTGCAGAGAGGTCATTGAAACCTGTAGTCTCTACCATGTAAGGTCATTGCTGGTCTCTTGGTAGAGCTGATGAAGCACTTACTTAAGGAAGGTGCTGCTTGACATATGAACTTGTTTTAGATGCTTCTTTTCCACAGACTGGAGACGTGATAAAGAATTATATCCAAGTTTAGGTTATATCCAATTTAGATTAAAGAGGGTATGCCAACCCAGATTCTTTTTGAAGTCTCCCAACTTAAACAGCACACAATGGTATTTTAATTTTTTACATACTTCATGCTAATTTCACACAACTTTTTCTTAAAAAAACAAGTAGTATTATGGACTTTGTTTATACTTTTTCTAGATTACAGGTACCTCTAAACAAAAAAAAGTGATTCTTGAAAGTGTGGATCTGCTTTTTTTACTATAGACCTTTTCTTTCATTTCCTGGTGTCAGATTTCCATGCATCTTTTAAGCTTGTTAAATCTTCCTAAAATTTAATTTTTCCTAAAATTTTCCTGTAAGATGTTGTTGTTCTGTTCTTGTTGCTGCTGCTGTTTTTCCAGCGAGGGCCTCAAAGCCCACCATGACCATGACCTGGAATTCATTCTGTAACTCAGGGTAGCCACATACTGACAGTCCTCCTCTTCGGCCTCCAAACACTGGGGACAGACACAGTGTCTGCCACACACCCTGCCCAGTTTTTGCCTTTTGTATGCACATGAGAAATGATTGGGGTAAAGGGGAATGCTGCTTGTTGAGGAGATGTGACTGTTAATGAAAATACCATCTGCTCAAGATGTGTCTCATGAATAACCTGTTTGGCTCTCATTTCAGTGGCTATTACATTCCTATCAACCCGTTGAATTTCATCCCTTTTTATGCGGGTTCTCGGCACCACGATTTCCACCACATGAATTTCATCGGAAATTACGCCTCCACCTTCACGTGGTGGGATAGAATCTTTGGGACAGATGCCCAGTATCATGCCTACAATGAGAAGATGAAGAAGCTTGGGAAAAAGACTGAGTGAATACCCTTCTCCCACCTTCTTGAAGATACATTTCCTCAGCTGGAGCTCCTGGCTAACATTGCTTCTAGGGGGCGGAAATGAGCACATGACTTGGCTGCTGTGCGATAAAAAGAACATTAACAACCTTTTAATTATCTTCCAGATGGGAACTTTTCTACTTCACATTCAAATTCTGTATATGTGGGAATAAATAAATATGTATTTAAGTACAGTCTTCATGAGGAGGTTTTAAAGGCCATATCGCTAACCTTGCCGAAAGGTTTCGGGTTTTGGAGGAAGTACTAATGTACAGCTTATCACTTCATGCCACCCGAGGGTGAAGTTAACGTTGCCTTTTAAGCCTTTTACAAACTCTGCTCAGCTCAGAAAATTCTCAACAATAATGTTTGCTTTCTAGTTGACTTCACGACGTAGTGTTTTTTAGAAATTACCTGACATGAAATATGAAGTGAATATATATATCAGCTATCGAGCAAGTGATGGAAACCCCTCTCTGATCTGGGGTTGACAAGTTTAGGACTATTCTTTCTGTGAAGGATTGTTTGATTGCAGTAACTTTATTGGCATCTTGTAGATTGACTCATTATGTGATGTATATAGAATATTATAGTTTGAAGATTTTTCAGATTACTTGGTGTTTTTTAAATTGAGGAGCTCCATTTCTGCCATCAACCCCCATGTTTTTGTGTATCAAGTGTACATTGGAGTCGCTCCTTTAGCTTTGAGGGTCCACTTCTTTTTCTGCACCTGGAGCTAGTGAAATAAATACCATTTTTGTCCGATTACTCTGGTTTGCAGTTTTGAAGATTAGCTGTCAGGTTTTATTCTTATAAGGAAAAGCACAGAAATCATTAAAGTAAGTTTTACAATAAAGGAATGGGTCCATTTTTTAACTTGCTTACTTTGCTAATAACTGCTGAAATTATAGACATGAACCACCCCACTATGCTTGGCCAGGTTTGTTTCTAATTTTTGCTCCATATCTGCCGTGTGTGTGTGTGTGTGTGTGTGTGTGTCTTTTACTTCTTTGCAGCAGTTTAGGGCAGGACATAAAATTGTGCTGTGCTGTTTAGTTATGAGATCATCTGTAAATTCTCTCTTTCATCTTTGCTTTTCACTTTCATGCCCTTGGAATGTACAAAACCTGGAGGAAAACAAATTCTATTGCTAGAAATGGTGGTAAACATGCTTAAGCAGCTTGATGCGAGTCAAAAGCATTCACTTTTGTTTCCCTCCATGCTGGGGATCAAACCCAGGGACTTTCAAATGGTAGACAAGCATTCTACAACAGCTGGGCCACCAACCTTCTCAATATGAGCTAAGAATATTATTCACTAAGCATTTACCATGCCTTGAAGTATGGTGTGGTCTTTTAAAATGCATGTTCTTTCTTCTTAGTCACCTTTCTCCTAGATGAAATGTCGGGAGATGAGAGAGAGTCACTCTCACTTCAGAAGCTGCTTGTGTGCCTGCTTCAGTCACTACGCTGCAGAGAGTCCTTGTCTGAATATCTCTGATTAGTTTTTAATTAATTTGCAGAACCTCATAGAGCAGCAGCACCACTGAGCTGTATTCTACCTTTTCCCCCCGTTTTGTCTTTTTGAGACAAGTCTTGCTCTGTTGCCCAGGGTCGGCTGGAATTTAGGGTCGTCCTGCCTCATGACTCAGCCATATGATGATTTGTAAATAAGGGTAAAAGAGGAAAACCCCATGTTAGGATGAGATGTTTTATTTTAATTGGACATGTTAGGTGAGCCAAGGGAGGCTTTTGTTTGCTGGATTTCGATGCTGTGGTAGCATGGCGGTCAGTCAGCCTCAGGAGGGAGAAGTGGCCAAGTAAGAACCAAATAAACCTTGGTGTAATGACCTCTAGGAATGTAATCTATTGGGGTTTTTGTTTGCTTGTTTTAGCAAGGCAGAGAGAATGGGGTGGGGAGTCAAAGTCTGCTAGAACCATTTTTGCCACACGGGCTGACTAGAGTCCTTTCAGTCTTCCTATGCAGTGGGACCCTGTGCTTTGTCTCTTTCCAGGATCTGTTAACCTCCATTCAAACAAATATGTATTTACATTCTTCCCTACCCTCTTCTCCCTCTCCTTCTCCTCAGATGAGGGGAACCCCCCACATACCAGCCCCCCCCAGTTTATCAGTCATATGAGGGCTGAGAGCTTCCTCTTGCACTGGGGCCGGGCATGGCAGCCCAGCTAGGGTAAGGTACTCCATTAACAGGCAGCAGGGTCCATGTCAGAGAAAGGCACCCCCTCCACTTGCTAAGGGATCTGCATGAAGACCAAGGTCCCTATCATCTATATATGTGTAGGGGGCCTAGGTCCAGTCTATATATGCTTTTTTTGGGTTTTGTTGTTATGCTTTTGTTGGGTTTTGTGTCAGTCTTTGTAGGCCTCTAGGGGCCTAGATTAGTTGGTTCGGTTGATCTTCATGTTCTTGTTCTCTCTGGATCTCTTTTCCTGTTCCCTCCTCCCAGAGCTCCACCTACTGTTTGACTCTGTGTCTCAGCATCTGTTTCAATTTGCTACTGGGTGGAGTTTCTCGTAGGATAGTTATGCTAGGTTCCTGTCTTTTTGGGTCTGTGGGTTGTAGGATGGTTATCCTGTACTATATGGCTAATCTTGTTATAAGTGAATACATATCATGTGTATCTTTCTGGGTCTGGGTTAGCTCACTCAGGATGAGCCTTTCTAGTTCCATCCATTTGGTTGCAAATTGCATGATTTTCTTGTTTCTGATAGCTGAGTAGTATTCCATTGTGTAAATATACCACAGTTTTTTTAATCCATTCTTCAGTTGAAGGAAATGGTTGTTTCCAGTTTCTGGCTATTACGAATTGAGCTGCTATGAACATAGATGAGCAGATGTTCTTGTGATTGGTGGAGAGTCTTTAGGATGTATGCCCAGGAGTAGTATGGCTGGGTCTTCAGGTAGAACTATTACCTATTTTTTGAGATATCACCAGATTGATTTCCAAAGAGGTTGTACAAGTTTGCACACCCACCAGTAGTGGAGGAGTGTTCCTCTTTCCTCAAATCCTCCTCATATTTACATGTTTTCAACTTTTATCACTTACTTTTTATTTTTATTTGTAAGCAAGCATGTATGTACATTGTGCATGTGTGTATGTGATTGTGGATATGTGTGTATTTTCAGAGGTCAGGAGAGGTTGTTAGATTTCCTGAACTGGAGTTCCAGGCAGTTGTGACCTGTCTGACATGGGTGCTGAGAGTTGAACTTAGGTCCTCTGCAAGAGCAGTAGTGCCCTTAATCACCAAACCATTTCCCCTGCTCCAAGATCAACATTTAAACTTGTACACACATAAGTGAGAACATGTGGTCTTCCATACCTCCATACCTTCATTTAAGGCAACCTCTTCCAGTTTCATCTTTGTTGTTGTACCTTATTTTTTGAATGAATAACATTCTATTGTTTATATATCACAGTTTATGTATCCAGTCATCTTTGTGTATATATATATATATATATATATATATTCACACACATATATACATATATGTATACATATATATATCTGGTGTAATTTTTTGTTTATTATATTATCATCAACATCACTATTAGTCGACTTGATACAAGTCAGGGTCATCTGGGAAGAGGGAACCTCAGTTGAGAAAATGCTTCTATAAGATTGGCCTGTGATCAGGTTTATGGGTTATTTTCTTGATTAATGATTGATGAGGGAGGGCCCAGCCCACTGTGGGTGGTGCTACCCCTTGGCAAATGGTCCTGAGTTGTATAAAAACAGTCACCTGAGTAAGCATGAGGACCGAGACATTAAGTAGCACCCCCTCCATGGCCTCTGCTTAAATTTCTGGGTCCAAGGTTCCTGCTCTGACATCCTTCAAAGTTGGGTTGTAAACTGGAAATGTAAGCTGAAATGAACTCTGTCTTTTCCACGTTACTTTTGGTCATGGTGGCTCATCATGACAATCGAAAACAAACTAGGGCACTTGGTTTGAGCTAGTATCTTGGCTACTATGAGACATGCTACAAGAGGCACAGGAGGGACTCTGAGTTCTCTTTCTGAGAATACTTAGTCTAACTGAACGTGGTGCTGTTTCTTCATGGCTTTGCCCTGACTGTCTAGATGACTAGGGACGTTGAACATAGTTGCGTTTTTGTTTGTTTGTTTTTTGGGTTTTTTCTTTTTTTGGTTTTTCAAGACAGGGTTTCTCTGTGTATCCTTGACTGTCCTGGACTCACTTTGTAGAGCAGGCTGGCCTTGAACTCACAGAGGTCCACCTACCTCTGCCACCCGAGTGCTGAGATTAAAGGTGTGCGCCACCACGCCCGGCTGAACATTTTTTTTTTGTGCACTTAATTTGTGTTTTCTATTTTAAGAAATGTCTCTTCAGGTCATTTTCCAACTTTTAAAGTTGTGTTATTTGAGTTTTGCTATTTGAGTTCCTTGTACATTATGAATATCAATCTTTTGTCAAAGTTTCCAAACATTTTCTCCTATTTTGTAGGTTCTCCGTTCTTTTGACTGTGTTCTTGTGGGTTGTTAATTTGAGTTAATTTGGGGGGGAATATTATAAAGCAAAGATCCAACTGCTTCCCCAGTACTGTTTGCTGAGGAGAATGTACTTCTCCCATACTATACTCATGATTAAGATCATTTAGAGGATTGGTTGACTGTATGTGTGGGCTCATTCTGGGATGTTTATTTGGTTCCATTGATCCCTGTGTTTGAGGGTTTTGCTGTGGTGTAGTTCATCTTGTTTTACTTTTGTTTGTCTGGCAAACTACACAACACAAAACCCTGAGAGGTTGAACTCGGGGCTTTGTGTATGCTCAGCAAACATGCCACCCTTGAAAACACATCCCCAAGGCTTTTTGTTGTTGTTTTAGAGTTTCATGATGCTTTTTAAATTTTAGTTTAATTTATTATTGTTATAGACGATTTCTTCTATTCTCCCCTTTCCCCTCTCTGTAGGTAGGCTCTGTCATGGTGCACATCTGGAGGTCAGAGGTCACTCTTGTACTGTTCTCTTCTTCCACCTTTATCTGGGTCCTAAGGATTCAGCTTACTTTATCAGGCTTATATAGTCAGGTAGCAAGCTCCTTTGCCCTCTGAGCCATTTTACTGAGTCTTGATTGCTTTAATTGTTCATGTTTTATGTATTTTGAAATCAGGAAATGATGCTTTCAGAACTAATTCGTGCTCAGACTTGCTTTGACTACTGCCTGCAGGTCTCTTGCGATTCCTTGTGAATGTTAGATTTTTTTTCTATTTCTATAATGTGCCATTGTGAAAGTGATATTCCCTACATTTAATCTGTACATTGCTTTGGGTAGTATGGTCATTTAAACAATATTATCTTATGACAAATCACCATGCAATCCCTATTTTATTTGTGTCTTCAATTTGTTTCATCAGCGACTTCTGATTTTCAGTGTTCGAAACTTTTATTTCTCTGGTTAAGTTTACTCCTGAGAATCTTATTCTTTCTGAAGCTATTGTAAGTGGGATATGTTCCTTACATTGCTTGTTGCTTATTTTCAGAAACACAACTAATTTCTGTAGGTTGGTTTTGTTTCCTGTAACTTGACTGTGTTCATTCACTAGATTAATTAACACTTTTTATTCTGTCTTTAAGATTTTCTAGGTATAAGGTCATGTCATCTGCACAATTGAACTGTTTTGCTTCTTTTCCCTTTTAGGTGCTGTTGGTTTCTTTCTCTTCATGTAAGTGCTCTGGATTTCAGCTCTAGCACCACATCAAGTTACGAGCTTGGGCATTCTAGTCTTGTTTCAGTTCACAGAGGAAAGACGTTCATTTTGTTTTGTTTTTTTCTTCTCCATTTGAATTTAAGCTATGAACTTTTCATATAGAGCACTATTATTGTTATGAAATATCATGTGGCAAGGGGGTACCTGGTGGGCCCATGCCAAGGTGTGCCCCTGAGATCTGATATAAAGGGGGTTTCTTAGGGGAAAGGAGGGGAGTGAGGGACTGCAGAAAGGGAAGAAGAAGAAGAAGAAGAAGAAGAAGAAGAAGAAGAAGAAGAAGA
>CAJQZJ010032178.1:10377775-10388269 GCA_907164525.1 Lophiomys imhausi | reverse complement strand
GAAGAAGAAGAAGAAGAAGAAGAAGAAGAAGAAGAAGAAGAAGAAGAAGAGTAGGGCATGAGGACAGAGAGAGGGGGGTAGAGAGGGAGAGAAAGGGAGCTCCAAGGACAGAAAGGAGGAGAGAGAACAGGGAGACAGAGCTGGGGTGGCCAGCAGCCCTTTTATCTGGCCTAAACACCTATCACACCAGGTGGAGGCAGCAGGTGATGATGTAAGCCTTGGCTAGGTCCTTGAGAGGAGCCTAGTGGAATCTCCTGTAAGTTAACAATTATATTGTATGGTGGTGAATTCTTCTCTATTATGTTTGCTAAAAGAATTTTGTCAAAATTTTTTCATGAGAAGTAACTCAGATGGTAGAGTGCTTGTGTATGTACATATGAAGCCCAGGGTTTGCTCCCTAGACCATGTAAATCAGGCATGGTTGTCTTTGTTGACCCACTTGTTTACAAGTATTGTATAGTTGTTTTATATTTGTGAGATTTCCAAGTTTCCTTCTATTTATTTTAGTTACATTTTATTGTGGTTAGAAAAGTTATATGGCATGATTTTAATATTCTTAAATCTACTGAGACTTCTTTAGGAAGCTAATATGCTATCAATCCTTGAAAATGTTCCATATGCAACTGAAAAATGTGTATTCTCTTGCTGTTGGATGGTGAGTCTCTCTCTCTCTCTCTCTCTCTCTCTCTCTCTCTGTGTGTGTGTGTGTGTGTGTGTGTGTGTGTGTGTGTTTTATTGGGGAACAGAAGTTTACTTTTGTGAGTTTTTAGTCTTGTAGATAAAAGAATTTAAAACAGCCTCAGGAAGGACCATTTCATTGAAATTTGAAAGAAAAGCAACAGGGCAGTTGTCTTTGGGTTTTATTGCTATAAAGAGACACCATGACCAAAGCAAAGTTTTCTAATAAAGGAAAACATTTAATTGGGTCTGGTTTGCAGTTTCAGAGGTTTAGTCTATTTTGTCATGGTGGGAAGCATGTCTGCATTCAGGCAGACATTGTGCTAGGGAAAGAGCTGAGAGTTCTACATCCTGACCTGAAATCAGCAAGTCTGAGACTGTTATAATAGGTAGACTGAGCATGTATCAGACCTCAAAGCCCTCCTCCACAGTGACACACTTCCTCCAACAAGGTCATACCTCCTAATAGTGCCACTGCCTATGGGACTATGGGGGGCAGTTACATTCAAACAACCACAGCAGGCAAGCTATAAAACTTGGTGGCTTCTTGGAGGAGGGGGATGGATTTGAGGAAAACAGCCGTGGTTTGAGGTAAGGTAATCTAGCAATGGAGGTTGGTAAGGGATGGTGTTGGATTAATGTCTTGTGTACTGTGTTTTCAGATGCTGGTTTCAGTGCCTTTGATCTGATTACTACCCTGCCACAGACATTGTTATGAATATTGAACCATCTCCTGTATCAAAGTGATGTAAAGAATGCTCCCCAATTATCTCTTGACTGGATAAATAAAAGTCACTGACTGCCTATTGTTGGGCAGAAGAGAGTTAGGCACAGCTGAGTTTTCCCTGGCTTGGTCTCAGAGGGACCACAAGAAAGGAGGAGAAAAACAGAGACACAGGGAGACAGAGAGGAAGAGGAAGGAAGTCACCATGGGGAAGAATGGATGTGAGCATGTGGCCCAAGGAGTTTGCAATGAGGACAGGCTGATAGAGCAGAAGCTCTTCAGGAGTCACCAGATTGACAAGGGACTAGCATTTATCTGGATTTTTAAGGGTGGTAAGATTAGTATAACTCAGAACCTGTCCAGCATAGGGCTTACAGCTTATTAATAAGATACGCTGCTTCTGTGTTGCTTACTCAAGAACTAAATGATCTAAAGTGGGGTAGAACCCCAATAGATATGTAAGGGCAAAAGGGGACAAAGATAACACCCAGAAAATATAGTAGCTCTTATTACAGGATGGAGTCTTCAGAGAAGCAGTGAGAACATCCAGTGTCAGTCCATGCATACTGAGGATGTTGGCCAGTATGCAAAGAATGAATAGAAAGTGGAGAAAAGGAAACATTACACTTTTTGAGGTAGAACTCAGAAAAGAAGGCAAGTTTAAGAGAAGTTTTCCAGTAACTGCATGAAGGACTTCGGGGAGGAGGAATATTAAGTACTTTATTTCATTAAGGAGTTAATTGTTTCTTCCATCCCTCTAGTATGTTTTCAGGTGATTCAGCTCCCCTGATGGGTGAGCTCCTGGCCAGCTGATCAACAAGTCTAATTGGATTAATTCTTAAGGGAAGAGATAATAGTATATAATATTTTGGGAGCACAGAATGTCATGTCTCCACTCAGTGCCAGAGGTAGAACTCTGATCCATTCTTTTAACGGGAGCAAAGTAGTTTTTCTTTAATGAGTATTCATAGAGCCCTGATACCCCTATCCTCCTTTTCAAATTTTAAAGAGGAATAAAGCTGTTATGAGAGAGGGGTGTATCTTAAATGTCCTCCAATACTGCTTATGCCTGCCTAGCTGTTTCTGCTACTACTACTACTACAACTACCACTACTAAACACACACACAAAGAGGAGCTTTATATATATATATATATATATATATATATATATATACATATGTATATGTATATATGTATGTACATATATGGTCCATTTTGTTTACAGTGTTGTTCAAGTCTGACTCTTCTGCATCAATTTTATGTCTGGGTGTTTCATAAACTGTTGGGAGTGGGCTGTTGAAATAGCTTATTCTTATTCTTATTTTTTTCAGAGGGTTCCAACACATTTTACAGATCACTGGTGCATACTTTTGAGGACCAATATCGTATGGACTCTTATAAAATGTCCAATTAGTGTTCTTCTGTGACAGTTTCCTCTGCTTGGTGGCTTCAGTTCCAGCTATAGGTGCATAAGGGAGGTCCTGTAGCTCCTGAAGGACACAGCTGATGCACCTTCTTCCTTCCGGGGAATTCCATTGGCCCAGTGGTGGTTTCCTGGTTTTCTGTGTTGAGGTCAGATGAGTTTATAAAGCACACGCAGCTTTGGGACCTGTTAGCAGGAAGCATTGTGAAACCTGCAGTCATGGTGCTTTTTCTCTTTTGAAGACAGGAGTTTGAGGACCCGGTGCTCTTGTGCTTAAAGACAGAATTCCCCAGCTGCTTAATAGGCTAAAAGATAAGGAAGCCTCTGTTTCTAAGAAACACAGATAACACCTTTGAAAATTGCCTATTTGTTCTAGAACTACAAAATTTAATTCAATAAAATATAGGTCCCATGAAAGACTTAAAAGTTTGTAAAACTAAAATCTAGTTTCCACAATAAATCGTATTTTCAGCAAAACCCTCCCAAATGCTTCTAAAATAATACTAAAAAGGGCATCTGATTATACAAGAGCAATTAAAAAGTTAAATATTTATTTGAATAACAACTTTTAAGTTTGAGCTGCAATGTTGGCAATGAAGGTTTTTAAATACAAATCACAAAATGTGTGCACAAAAAAGTATGGGCACAAAGACAATATGATGCTAAGGATTAAGCTAGAGAGCGGCTGATTTTAAACAAGAGGCCTGAAATCACCATACAAAATATAGAATGTGTTAAACTACACTACCACCCACAGAACAGTCTTTGTTATTGGTTATATGTAAAAAGTATTTGCAAAGTAAATTAGATATTGAATTATAAATGAGTATTATACACGAACCCCTATCGGAAGGCAGTTCCTTATCGCACTATAGAACATCTAATTACATTGCAAGAAGTATCCTTTTTTCCTGTAAAGAACCATTAATGGCATTGCTGAAAGTATCAGGAAAGCTCTTTTTGTTTTTCAAAAAAGAATACTTCTTTTTTATATTCCAAGTACTTTCCACGCAGAATAAAGCACCTGCTTTACTGAACTGAGTAAGCTACTGCAGAATGTCCTGGGTCAAAGAAATGGCCTCGAGTTATTACTCAGCTTTACAAACCAAAAACTCGAGGGAATCATGCAAACCCTTTGACTACTGGGAGACTGTCATGTCACTTACCAATTCAGTCTTTCTAGAATGTCAACTGAGACACTTAAAAAAAGACCAGACTGATATGATAAATATTAAATGAGGAGACACAGACTGCTAGGGTGGCACTCCTCAGTAATGCCTGTGGGGCAGAAAAGCACCTTTAGAAAGCGCCTATGCAGCAAGAGATGTGCATCTGAAGATTCAAAATGAATCAACAATATTGGATAACAATATCATTCTCAGCTTAGAAGCTGCCTCGAGGTTGGTTGCATCTTCAGTTAATGTAACAGGAAAAGAAGGCCATGGATTTCATTTTATTAGTAGCATCCACTCACAAACCGACCTAGGGTCACCAGATGTGTAGACACAATGAGATTTCTGTGGTTCTTAGAGTCTTTAATTAAAGTGATGATAAAGGAAATAGATCTATTTAAAAACAAAATAAAAAACAAAACAAAACAAAATCAAATAGCTATTTCGGTCTAGATTAGGTGGCACCAGGCGTGGGATTCACGTTTTGCGTGGCTACTTGAGGTGCAACTTCGATAACTCGAGGTTTGTCAATGATTCTGGCTGTGCGGTTGCCCTTTTCTACAATCCCAATGATCCATGCTTGGTGGCCTTCGCCATACTTGGGGGACTTTATCTCTGCACAGAACCGAGCTGCCTGCTTACGTGTAGACAGATTAGGAGGCCTCCTGATGTCTCTGGGCAGGTCCTATGCATGAGGCCGAACATGATTCCACGGGCTTTGCTCACAGCAGCCATCTTGGCTAGCACAGAAAGGTTGTGAATCACAAACGACACCTCGTTCCTCTGTTGCTTGGCCAAGTTCTACGCATGGCCCAGAATCCCGAAGCCTGTGATGTCGGTGGCTGCGTGAGCATTGAACGTGTGCATGAGGCCTGCAGCTGTCCTGTTGAGCAGTGCCATGTTCACCATTGCCTCTTGGTATGCCAACTCTACGTCTTCTTGGGTGACCACTAGTTTAATTTTATCCCATTTTTTTTTCAGGAATATCCAGCCCCTGGTGCACAGCTACTGCGACTTGTGTCCCCAGGGGTTTTGTCAATACCAGGACGTCCCCTGGTACTGCATTATCTGGCATGATAAATTCATTGGGCTGGCAGACAGTTGTGGCGAGTCCTCCCAGGACAATCCAGGGGTTTAATACAGTTTGGCCGCCCGTTACAGAGGTCCCTGCTTCCTCTGCTGCATCTTTAAAACCCTGTATAATTAGCGGTATCACTTTATCCCTTTCCCTGTCAGTCATTTTATTACTGACTCCAAGGAGCATCATCGTATTGTCACATTCTGTGACACCCATTGCATAGAGGTCACTGAGGACATTGGCGCATGCTATCCTGCCCATCATGTAAGGGTCATCGACGATAGGATAAATGTAGTCTGTGGTTTGAACCAAGGAAAGACCACCGTGCCTCAGAGGAATGACGCAAGTGTCCATCCCAATGCCAACTCTTGGCATAAAAGCTCCCCAAAAACAGCTCATCTTCATGGAAGTGGCTCTCTTGTGAAGACTCCAACAGTTTCTGTAAGACATCTTGGGGCACCTTGCAGCCTGTGCCTTTCAGTTCAGTAAACCTGGTTAGTAAACCTTGTCCAATTCATAACTTTCTGGGTTAAAGGACTCCGAGTAGGTAGGGTTCTGGGGCCACACTCTTCACAGTTCAGCCCCTCCCCTCCCTCCCTCATGATCCACTGGGCTTTCTACTTGAGATCCGCCTCCCTGCCGGCCCCGGCCCCGCGCCTACACATAGGCCCCGGGCGCTTCGTGGGCACCGGAACCAGGCGCCCTCCATGGGGCCTGGCGCGGAGGGTGCCACTCAGGGGTGGACACCTTAAGTCTCAGGCTGCCGCCTTTAAAGGCACGGCGGGCGCGGGCGTCGCCGCTGTCGCGGGGACTGTCGCCGGCGGGGACCCCGGAGGGACGTGGGGGCCGGGTGGGGACGGGGAGGCCCCGCGGCGGGGCGCCCGGACACCGGGCGGCTGTGGCGCCGCCGCCGGGTCGCGCGAGCGCGCGCACTATATTATTGTTATTGTTATTATTATTATTATGTTCCTATCTATTTCTTCCTAGCACTTAAAGTGCTTGCTTTATGTTTCTTGGTGCTGTGGTATTGGGTTTGTGTATAAATGTATGTATACGCATATATATTTATAACCATTTCATCCTCATAGAAACTGTTCTTTCAAATTTTAATTATTATTTTGTATTTTTCATGCCTGTATATATTGAATTTTGGTCATATTTCCTCCCTCCCCATTATGCTTTCTCAACCTCCTCTCTCCTGATGAAACTATTCCTCTCAACAAGTCCTCCTCCTGTGTTTATGACTTTATTATTTATTTTTTATTGACCAACTGAGTTTAATTAAGGTTGCTTGCATGAGCATCTTTACTAGATCATGGACAACTTATCAGTGGTTGTACCATTAAAGAAATGACATTTGGCCGGGCGTGGCCTCATGAGCTCCTATCCCGCCCCTGATGAAGTGGTGACAGGCCCTATCTCAGTCAGGTCTTGTACAGGAACCAAAGAGTTAAGGAGTGAGTTCATGAATGTAACAGTCAGAAGATGGCCTGTCACAGCACACTTACTCTTCCTGTGCTCCTGCACTCTTTCCATCCACTTTTCCATGATAGTCCCTGAGCATTGGAGGGGATGACATAAATGTCCCATTTAAGGCTGAGCACTCAACAATCACTTACTCTTGGCACTTTGTCCAGTCTGAACCTTTTCTTGAACTACTGCTCATTACCAAAATATATGTAGATATCTAGAAAAGGACAATATCCTTAAGTGTCCTTGAAGATGGACTGCTCCCTACTTCAGCTTTGAACCTTTGCTGACTCTGAAAGGAAAATAACTGCCCCCTCTGTGGGCCTCTTGGTTAAAAGAACGAAACACTTCTGGCACTGGATAGGGATACAGTTTGCTCTGTTTCAAAGATTAGAACATTACATGATATTGTCTGCTCCCTGTCAGTCATCTAGCCAGGAGTTCACTCCATCCTGCAAGAAAGTCAATTTACTTGCAGGCATGCTAAGAAGATAGAAAGAATAATTATCCCCTTAATGAGATAATATATTTATGTTTTCCAGAAGTCCCCTTTTTCATGTATGCAGCCATTTATGATGCTTCTGCCAAACAGCCTGACTGCTTTCATGAGTTTTCACTCAGAAAAGTGTAACTTTTCCTCCTTCCCCACTCATATTTTGATGCTGAGCATGCTGTTTCTGATGCTCCAGGCTTTCTTGCTTTCTTCCCAAAGACCCTTCTCTTTTGCCAACCTACATTGCTAAACATGGCTAACAAAAAACAAAAACAAAAAAAAACCCACTGACTTTCTCTCTCCTTGTTCATCTCCCTCCTTCCAGCAGCTTACAAGACTGACAACTTCCTGACCTTCTTGTTTTCCTCTCAAACTCTAATAAAATTGTGTAACCGAACTTTTAAATTATTATTTAACACTTATTTATTTATTACTAAATTCACTTATAACAAACACCAACAATTTCTTAACTATTAATCCTATAAATTCCTACAACCCCTTTAACCTATCCACTAAACCTATTGATAATTATTTTTCTAACCTTTTAGAATGATACAGTCTCTGGGGCAGGTCCTCAGTCGTCAGGAACACAGTCTTTGTTGTAGATTCTTTAACGCACTTAGCAGTCCTTTTTCTGGATCTCTCAGATGCAGGTTCGTCAGGGTAAGTTGGTTATTGCAGTCTCACCTTAAATAAGGCTTCATGCTTTCTTCTCTGTGGGAGACCCCAGCCGTCTGCAGGCCAACTTACTTCTTTTGAATCAGGAACTCAG
Source organism: Lophiomys imhausi (assembly GCA_907164525.1). Taxonomy (NCBI): domain Eukaryota; kingdom Metazoa; phylum Chordata; class Mammalia; order Rodentia; family Muridae; genus Lophiomys; species Lophiomys imhausi. Next base: position 10,380,458 of record CAJQZJ010032178.1, on the reverse strand, counting down.
TTGCTCTGCCTCAGTACTTAAAGCCAGGCACAGTTTCCTTTAGGCTACTGTTCAGACAGATCAAACCCCTCTAGGCAAAAGCTGAGCCACAGGGTTTAGTCCTTGGCCTTTTGGTGTCTTGCTCAGGCTTTCTTTGCTCACCAGCTTCTTTCTGCTTCAGAGAAATCTGGCCATCAAATGATGGCCAGCACTTTTTTCAGCAGGACTCTTGGATCTCTCTAGCATCAGGGGCCTCCTCCCTTTTTGGGCTCCATGCACTGTCCTTAAATAGGAGGAACTCTGTTTCAGCTTAATTTGGGCTCTGCCCACTTAGCAGCTGAAAACAATGTCAGGCCAGATACTTTGTTTCTTCAAGTCTATTGAGTCTTTCCTGTTTTTCCTGACTTCAACCTTGTTTTTCAGTCTATTAAGTCTTTCCTGTTTTTGCTGACTTCATGCTGATAATGCTCTTCATGCCCGGAATTAAGAGACAGTATCAGAAACTCCTATATATTTTCTAAATCTAATTTATCTAACCCCTACAAAATTGTTTGAGCTTCTTTCTAAGTCCATTTTAAATTATTTTATTGGAAGCTGGATAGATAGATCAGCAGTGAAGAGCACTGGCTGTTCTTCCAGAGGACCTGGTTTCAATTCCCAACATCCACATAGGCTCACAGCCATCTATAACTCTAGTCCCAGGAGATCTGATGCCATTAACTGGTCTCCTTGGGCATATCCCCACGTATGTGGTACACGGACATACACACAGACAAAATACTCATAAAACAAATAAAAATAATAAAAGTTTACTTAATTATAATTGAAACACCACTTTCCACGGTTATACATGACAAAGGTTGAGAGCAGAGCTAACCTCACCTATGGCTGTAAATAGAAGTGTTTAGAATGCAGTTTGATAACATTGTCCATTTAGCAAAACAACACTAGTCATTCTAAAGTATGTCACTCAGTAGGGGGTGGTGATGTGGGCCTATTGTGTAAATACATACATATCTCTTATAGACATCATATAGTTGGATTTTAAGTCCATTCAGCCTCTTTCTTTCTTTTTGAGAGTATAATCCCTTTATATTTGTTTTAGTCATTGTTCTATTGCTGTGAAGAGCCATTGTGACCAAGGCAACTATATTGTAAGAGAAAACATTTAATTGGGAGCTTGCTTACAGTGTCAGAGGTTTAGTCCATTATCATCATGGCAGGGAGCATAGTGGCATGCAGGCAGGCACTGGAGCAGTAGCTGAGAGCCGTATTCAGATCCATAGACACAGAGAGATAGACTCTGGGCTTGGCATGGGCTTTTGAAACCTCAAAGTCTATTCACAGTGATATACTTCCTCCAACAAGGCCCCACATCTTAATTCTTCTAATCCTTCCACTCCCCGGAAACTAAGCATTCAAATATATAAAAGCCTATGGAGGCCAATCTTATTCAAACCGTGACATTTCATTTGAACAGTTGATGGGTAAGGATTTCTTTACCACTTGTTTCTCTTTTCTGCTTCCTGTAGTTCATCTGTTCCTCTTCCTCTAGTCCCACTGTCCTTTATTGGCTTTTATAATGATACGCATTGTTTCTCTTTTGTTCTTGCATTATCTGCTGTGGGCCTTTGTCTTTTTATAACTCCTATGAGACCCACAGCATGATGAAGATATTATAGATTATTTTAAACGGATGGAAATGTAATTTCAGTTTCACAGAAAAGTTTTAAATTTTCTCTTCCCTCTCCACAGTTGATACTGCTTGATTCCCTCTGCTTTTATGTCCATGTTGGCCTCTTTTCATGTCAACTTTCAAAAAATTCCTTTCTCATTTCCCCTAAGAAAGAACAGCTGATGATGGGTTACCTTATGTTTGTTTGGAAAAATCTTTTCACTTGTTCATTTATGGAGACATTTAGACACCATTTGTTGAGGGAAGGTCTGATATCATTGCTTCTGATAGGTTGAATTCAATGCTGAGTTCTGGTTACTGCCCCTTCTGAGGCATTCTCTTGATTGGTTAATAAAAGTCTCTTATGGCCAATTAGCTGGGCAGAAAGATTATAGGAAGGCGGGACTTCCTGTGATTAGAACAGGAACCCTGAGCACACACAGAGATTCTCTCCTTTCCACCAGGAGTCACAGAAGGAGACAGACGTCTGGAGAATGCTGGAAGGTAATCACAGGCACATGGCGGTTTGGGATTAGGTGACCAGCTTAATTTAGAGTAGCTAATTGAGAGTCTGCCCAGCTAAGGGCTAAGCGTTAAAACATTAAAGGGCCTTGGTGTATAATTATTGGGGAAAAGACTGTGGCTTATAGGCCCTCAATCCAAGCAGTCCTGGGCCGTTGGACTTCCAGACTTCTGGACTCCCCTCACACCCAGGGGAAGCTCCTGCCAAGCTGCTGGTAATTCTATAACAACTTATATTAATTAACAGAGTTTAGGTTACAGGTGGTGTAGGCCACCCTTGGTCCCAGGGCTCTTTCTCCAGGATAAATTAGGCAACTGGTTAAGGCACGTGGGCCAGGCCGCCAGCTCCTCTGCCAAGCTGCCAGCTACTCTGCCAGCCTAATCTTACAGTTTATATTTACTAATAACTACATTAATTAATTAATTTGCACTTTCAACCATTGTTGAGGCCTACTTTAGTTTTTAGCATAACTATAGCCCATCTTTTAAAACCTCCCTTAGTCTTTA
>CAJQZJ010032178.1:10237792-10363920 GCA_907164525.1 Lophiomys imhausi | reverse complement strand
TTGTGGCCAACTATAATCTTAATTTTGTATCAATATACAAAGATCAATACCGATGTAATCCAATACAATCTTATTTTTGCACAATAAACAATGGTCAATACCACTTTAGCCAAATAAACTACTAATTTTGTATCAATATACAAAGGTATAAGGGCATATTCAATAATCTGCCCCTTCTTCTTGGACCTTCCTGTGCTATGTCTATATCTCATTTTTCTCAAGCCCATGCACTCCTACATAGGAGAGGAAGAAGGATACAGAAAAGGAAAAGTAGGAATTCCCTGGGGCTAACCTCCAAAACCCATTAAGACAGGACCATTTATCACCTTGTAGTCTCTTCCCCTACATATCAGAGTTTTCAGTTATCCTTCAAATAACCAAAAAGAAGGGCGGAGAAACACCCTCCCCACCCTCTGGGCATGGGACGTCGCTCTCTTAAAGTGACTTCCTGCTGATTTGGGTCGTAGTAGACCTGTTTGGGGCCCCAACCCAAATGGGAAAAATGATTAAAAATGTTAGTACAATCCTTTTATGTTCAGTCCTTCTGTTCTCAGCTGTTTAGATGACCTAAGGGGTTTGTAGACAGAAGCTGATCTTGCAGGCTTCACTGAGGTTCCGGCCGGGGCATTGTGTAGAGCTGAACGGTCCCAGCGACATTGGATTGCAGTGGTGGTTGCAGGCCCCCAATGGAGACAGCTATTGAGGAAGTCTGCCAGGCAGAATCAACTGGGTCACTCATCCTCCTTGGTGCCTGATTCTGCTCTTTGCTGAGGATTCCGCTGTCCGCCGTCCCCGGGCTCCCCTAATGGACACTTCGATTCTCCTGGAACGATAAGAACAGAGCCCTGCCCCAATCCCAACCCTAGGACAATTGCCCTCTTTTTTTTTTTTTGGGGGGGGGGGGGGGGGGGGCTAGGTAGTACTTCTCCTGAAGCAAATTTGGCCTTCTGACAACATACAAAGCGTTATCTTTCGATCCGGGTTAAAGAAGAAATCATTCTGTCACCTTGGAGCTAAACCAGCTCTAGTGTATATATTTTGAGATCCCAAAGGACAATCTGCCTGCATCGAGACGGCCTTTTGTAAGTAGCCTCCAAACCTAGGTCCCTCCAAATCCCATGTGTGTGTCTCTGAACGCTAATTATTGGGAACAGGGACCTGTGTTTCTCATCTGAAGGGATCAAAGATGTGTTCCACCACTCCTGGATCGAAGTCTTTCTCTATTTAGAGTTTGCCCTGCATCAGGCTGACCCTGAGCTCCGGGATCTGCCTGTTTCTGTCTCCAGTGTGCTGGGAGCTGGGACCAAGGGTGATGTACCACAATTTTTTAATCCATTCTTCAGTTGAGGGACATCTGGGTTGTTTCCAGTTTCTAGCTATTACAAATAAGGCTGCTATGAACATAGATGAGAAGTCTTCCCTATGTCTCCGTGAGGTGTCCTTTGGGTGTATACCCAGAAGTGGTATGGCTAGGAACTGAGGCAAAGTTATTCCTAGCTTTCTAAGATATCTCCAGACAGACCTCCATAGTGGTTGCACAAGTCTGCACTCCCACCAGCAATGGAGGAGGGTTTCCCTTTCTCCACACCCTCGCCAGCATGTGCTGTCATTTGAGCTCTTTATCTTAGCCATTCTGACAGGTGTGAGATGGAATCTCAGGGTCGTCTTGAGTTGCATTTCTCTGATGATTAAGGATGTTGAGCATTTCTTCAGGTGACATTCGGCCATTAGAGATTCCTCCTTTGTGAATTCTCTATTTAGCTCCGTCTCCCATTTTTTGATTGGATTATTTGGTTTCTTGGCATTTAGTTTCTTCAGTTCTTTGTAGATTTTAGATAATAGCCCTCTATCAGATGTGGGGTTGGTGAAGATTTTCTCCCAGTCTGTAGGCTGCCGCTTTGTTCCAATGACAGTGTCTTTTGCCTTACAGAAGCTTTTCAGTTTCATGAGGTCCCATTTATTGATTGTTGATCTCAAGTCCTGAGCTGTTGTTGTTCTGTTCAGGAAGTTGTCACCTGTGCCAATGAGTTCGAGGGTTTCTCCTACTTTTTCTTCTATTATCTTTAGTGTGGCCGGCCTTATGTTAAGGTCTTTGATCCACTTGGAATTAAGTTTTGTACAAGGTGATAGGTATGGGTCTAATTTCATTCTTTTACAAGTGGACATCGAGTTGGACCAGCACCATTTGTTGAAGATGCTGTCCTTCTTCCATTGTGTGGTTTTGGCTTCTTTGTCAAAGATTAGTTGGCCATAGGTGTGTGGGTTCATGTTTGGGTCTTCAATTCGATTCCATTGATCCACTGGTCTGTTTCTATACCAGTACCATGCTGTTTTTATTATTATTGCTCTGTAGTACAGCTTGAAATCTGGGATGGTGATACCTCCAGATGCTTTTTTATTGTACAGGATTGATTTAGCTATTCTGGGTTTTTTGTTCCATATGAAGTTGAGATAGCTTTTTCCAAGTCTATAAAAAATTGTGTTGGTATTTTGATAGGAATTGCATTGAATCTATATATTGCTTTTGGTAGAATAGCCATTTTTATTATGTTGATCCTACCTATCCATGAGCACGGGAGATCTTTCCATCTTCTAAATGCCTCTTCCATTTCTTTCTTCAGGGCCTTGAAGTTCTTGTTATATAGGTCCTTTACTTGCTTGGTTAGAGTTACCCCCAGGTACTTTATATTGTTTGTGGCTATTGTGAAGGGGGTTGTTTCCCTTATTTCTTTTTCGGTATGCTTGTTTGTTGTATAAAGAAGGGCTTCTGATTTTTTTGAGTTAATTTTGTATCCAGCCACCTTGCTGAAGTTGTTTATCAGCTGTAAGAATTCTTTGGTGGAGTTTTTGGGGTCGCTTATGTATACTAACATATCATCTGCGAATAGGGATAATTTGACTTCTTCATTTCCAATGTTTATCCCTTTGATTTCCTTTAGTTGTCTTATTGCTCTAGCAAGAACTTCAAGTACTATATTGAAGAGATATTGTGAAAGTGGACATCCTTGTCTTGTCCCTGAGTTTAGAGGAAATGCTTCAAGCTTCTCTCCATTTAATTTAATGTTGGCCACTGGCTTGCTGTATATTGCCTTTATTATTTCTAGGTACGCCCGTTCTCTCCAGGACTTTTAGCATGAAGGGGTGTTGGATTTTGTCAAATGCTTTTTCTGCATCTAGCGAGATTATCATGTGGTTTTTTTTCTTTCAGCTTGTTTATATGGTGAATTACATTGATAGACTTTCGTATATTGAACCATCCCTGCATTCCTGGGATGAAGCCTACTTGATCATGATGTATGATATTTTTGATGTGTTCTTGAATTTGGTTTGCTAGTATTTTATTAAGTATGTTTGCATCTATGTTCATGAGGGAGATTGGTCTGAAGTTCTCTTTCTTCGTTGCGTCTTTGTGTGGTTTAGGAGTCAGAATGACAGTGGCCTCATAGAATGTGTTTGGCAGTGTTCTTTCTGTTTGTATGTGGTGGAAGAGTTTGAAGAGTAATGGTGTTAGCTCCTCTTTGAAAGTCCGGTAGAATTCCGTGCTAAAGCCATCTGGCCCTGGGCTTTTTTTGGTTCGGAGATTATTAATGACTGTTTCTATTTCCTTAGGGGTTATTGGGCTGTTTAAGCTGTTAATCTGATTTTGATTTAGTTTTGGTAGGTGGAATCTATCAAGGAAATTGACCATTTCGCTTAGGTTTTCAAATTTGGTGGAGTATAGATTTTTAAAGTAGGACCCGAATATTTTCTGGATCTCCTCGATGTCTGTTGTTATTTCTCCCTTTTCATTTCTGATTTTGTTGATTTGGGTTCTTTCTCTTTGCCTTTTAGTTAATTTGGCTAGGGGTCTGTCTATTTTGTTGATTTTCTTGAAGAACCAACTCTTGGTTTCATTGATTCTTTGTATAGTTCTTTTTGATTCTAAGTTGTTGATTTCAGCCCTAAGTTTGATGATTTCCTGCCTTCTGCTCCTCTTGGGCATGTTTGCTTCTTTTTTTTCCAACTCACCCAGCTTAGCTGATAATTCACTAATATGAGCTGTCACAATTTTCTTTTTGAATGCACTTAGTGCTATGAACTTTCCTCGTAGCACAGCTTTTATTGTATCCCATAGGTTTGGGTATGTTGTGTCTTCATTGTCATTGAATTTTAAGAAGTCTTTGATTTCCTTCTTTATTTCTTCCCTGACCCAGTGGTCATCCAGTAAGGAGCTGTTCAATTTCCATGTGTGTGTAGGCTTTCTGTTGATTCTTTTGCTGTTGAAGACCAGCTTTATTCCGTGGTGGTCTGATAAGATACAAGGTGTTATTTCAATTTTCTTGTATCTATTGAGACTATCCTTGTGACCAACTATGTGGTCGATTTTGGAGAAGGTTCTGTGGGGTGCTGAGAAAAAGGTGTATTCCTTTGTGTTTGGGTGAAACGTTCTGTAGATATCTGTTAGGTCCATTTGGTTCATGATCTCTGTTAGACTCAATATTTCTCTGTTTGTCTTCTGTCTTGATGATCTGTCCATTGTTGTGAGTGGGGTGTTGAAGTCTCCCACTACTAATGTGTTGTGATCAATGTGCTCTTTAAGTTTTAGAAGTGTTTCTTTTATGAAAGTAGGTGCCTTTGTATTTGGGGCATAGATGTTCAGTATTGAGATTTCCTCTTGATGAATATTCCCTTTAATGAGTATATAGTGCCCTTCTTTGTCTTTCTTCATTAACTTCAGTTGGAAGTCTGTTTTGTTTGATATTAGGATGTCTACTCCAGCTTGCTTCCTGGGTCCATTTGCTTGGAAAACCTTTTCCCAGTCCTTTACTCTGAGGCCGTGTCTATCTTTCATAGTTAGATGTGTGTCTTGTATACAGCATAAGGAAGGGTCTTGCTTGCGGATCCACTCTGTAAACCTATGTCTTTTTATTGGGGAGTTGAGACCATTGATGTTGATGGATATTAGTGACCTGGGGTTGTTGTTTCCCATTAGTTTGGTATAGGTGATGGTCCTGTGTCTCTTTTGGTTTAGTTGCTGAGGGGTTTTCTATTCCCTTTGTTTTCTTGGGTGAAGTTTTCTTCTCTGGGATGGAATTTTCCTTCTAGGATGTTCTGTAGGGCTGGGTTTGTGGGGAGCTATTGTTTAAATTTGATTTTGTCATGGAATATCTTGTTTTCTCCATCTATGTTGATAGAGAGTTTTGCTGGATATAGTAGTCTGGCTGGGCACCTATGATCTCTCAGGACTTGTAGGATATCTGTCCAGGCCCTTCTAGCTTTTAAAGTTTCTGAGGAGAAGTCAGGTGTAATTCTGATGGGTCTGCCATTGTATGTGACTTGGCCTTTTTCTCTTACAGCTTTTAATATCCTTTCTGTGTTCTGTACATTTGGTGTTTCAATTATTATGTGGCGAGAGGAGTTTCTTTTCTGATCTAATCTGTTCGGTGTTCTGTAAGCCTCTAGGATTTTTATTGGCATCTCTTTTTTCAGGTTTGGGAAGTTTTCTTCTATAACTTTGTTGAAGATATTTCCTGGACCTTGGAGTCGGGAGTCTTCTCTTTCCTCTATGCCTATGATTCTTAGGTTCCGTCTTTTCATTGAGTCCTTGATTTCTTGGATGTTTTGGGTGAGAGATTTTTTAGCCTTCTTGTTTTCTTTGGATGTTGTACTGAGTTCTTCCATCAAATCTTCCATGCCTGAGATCCTGTCTTCCATCTCTTGCATCCTATTGTTGATACTCGCATCCGTAGTTCCTGTTCTCTTCCCTTGGTTCTCCACTTCCTCTTTTAACTCTGACTGTGTTTTCTTTATTGTTTCTATTTCTATTTTCATGTCTTGTATGGTATTGTTCGTTTTGTACATTTCCTTCTCCAGCTTACTTGTTTTTGTCTGAAAATCTTTCATTGCTTTGTCTTTTTCCTGTTCAAGCTCTGTCACCTTGGCTTGGAGCTCTTTAATGGTATTGTTCATTGTTTTGGCTTGTAAAATTGTGGCTTCTTTGAATTCCTTCATAGATTTAAGTTCTTCTTGCAGAGACTCTATCACTTTCCATAATGCAGAATTGTCAACGTTTTCATGTGTTTCTGTTGGTGTGAGGTCATCCGAATTGGATGAGCTAGGATAATTCTGCTTTGTTGAAGTCATATTTCCTTGATTTCTATTTTTTTTTTTGGACCTTTGGCCATGTGTGTGTGTTTAGCTGTCTGTTCTTGTCGTTTTCTGTGTTTGGATCCACAGGGGATGCTTTGGTGAAGGAGTCGAATTGCTTGGCTATCTGTCCTTGCTTACAGGGTGATCTCAGGGTCAATGTGGTTTTAATAGCCTGAATCGTTTTGAGCTGGTGCAGCCTATTCCCAGGTAGTGAGTAATAGTCCGGGATTGTTACACTGCTCCCAGTTCAGACTTCTCTATTTTGCACACTGAGTGATCAGCCTTCAGTGGTTCTAATGGTATAGACCTTTTTGCCCAGGCAGAGATTTTGTGGGCTTTGTTTGTCGTCAAGGAGGCTGACAGGGCCTGTCTCCACACCTAATGTGTCTGGGTTTACCCAAATACAGCTATGGTCACCTGGCTTCTGGTTACCCACTTGGCTACTCCGCCACAGGCCTGGCCGCTTCCCTCCCTATCTGCTCCGCCTTGGGTGGGCAGAGCTTCGGTCCCTCCTGCCTTCTGAACAGGCCTCCCGTCCTAGCTGCTTTGCCGTGGGCGGGCGGAGCTTTGGCTCCTCCCGCCAGCGTCTGCTTCCCTCCCCAACTGCTCTGCCTGCCCACCTTCCACTCCTGCTCAAGCGGCTGCGGATCTCCCGCTGAGCGCCCTTTTTCTACGTCTCGAAAAAACAAACAAACAAACAAACAAAAAAAACCACAAGACTTCAACTATTCTGCAAAATTTCCTAAATAGTTATAAGGTCTTCCTGAGGTATGGGAAGCCCAGTTGGCTAGTGGGCGATCGCCATGTGGCCTTTGAGTCTGCCTGCTGTGTGTTGGGATAGATCTTACCAGTCTCCTCTCCAAATGGGAGTTCCCGAATCCCGGATTTAGTGGCTTCCCTGTCTGCGAGAGATGGGGGAAAGCCTTGCCCTGGGACTTTTTACAGTCCCTTGGGAGCTGTGCGTGTTCCCGGAGGGGCCAGACCCTCTGGTTTTTGCACAGTGTCCCACAACCCTGTGTTCTCTATGGCTCTTCTCTCCCACATTCAAAATGCATCCGTGCAGTTCGTGGCCATCTTCCGCCGCCTCCTCTTTCACCTTCTTGCAGGTAGATGGAGGTGTGATCTCTCAACTGTCCTGCCTTCAATCTCAAGTGCTGAAGTGCTGAAGTTGCAGACACATGCCACCATACTTGGTTGATTTTCTGGTTAAAATCAAGAACATTTAAAAAAAATTTGTCTTTAAAAAAAGCTTTTATTTATTTATTTGTTTCTTTGTTCATTCATTCATTCATTTATTTATTTATAATGTATGTGTCTGCCATACATTATAAATAAATAAATGGCTTAGGAGGCCAAAAGAGATTGTCAGTTCCCTGGAACTGGAGTGATAAGTGATTATATGCCACCGGACATGGGTGCTAAGACTCAAACTCAGGTCCTCAGGAGGAACAGGAAACACCTTTAACCAGTGAGCCAGCTCTCCAGCCTCTAAACCAAGAATAAATATTATTAAGGACTGAATTCTGTGTGTCATGAAAGTTTGAAAACAAATTTATTAAAAATACATATATATGTATATATGGACATGTATTACTTGAAAATCTCAAATGCTCTAAAACTATTTTTGTTATCATTTTAAATGTTTAGGTATTTTGTCCATATGTATATCTGTAGAAATAATTAACTAACTTACATTGAGTGCCATTTGTAGAAAATGGCTAATTAAATTATTTGCTTAGTTTTTATATTATTGTTAATTGGTCGGCGGTGTTAATCCCTAACCCACCATTATAAATGAGCACACAGAGACTGCATGAATTTTAACAAGCCTTGGCCTGAATTGTGCAATCTTAGCCCATCTACGCTATCTCTTAATTCTGTTCCCCAAATATGACCCCATATGTACATATGTCCCCTTGGACTGCTAGTCTCCATGCTATGCCAATATTCCAGGCCATGTGGTGTGATCTTCTTTTCTCTAATTTATGGCGTGTGTCCTCCTTCCTCCTGCTCTTTGCTGCTTGTCTTGGAGGCTCATTCTAGCGGAGGCTGCTTCTTGTTCTGCTGGAGGCTCCTTCTACCCATGAACATCTCTGCTTCAGAAGTCCCAGCACCTTAGTCCTGCCTATCTCTGTCTTTGCCCAATCTCAGGTCTCAACATTTATTGAAATAATCAGAGACAATGGTTAACAGGAAAGTTAACAGAGCTTCACTTGGTGTACTATGGCCTGGCACAACAAACAAGCCTCTGGGAGCAGGTTAATTAATATTTAGAATGTATAACATCACCCTGTCAATTCCCTCCTTTTGTCTAATAAAAAGGCTAAATTTTTAACTCATAGTAAAAACAATAAGAACAAATATTAAACAATAAAGAAAACCATATATAAAAGTTGCACACATAATGTTTAGTCTATTTGTATCAGGCAATCTTGAAGAAAAAAATCTATGTGTGTCAAAAGTTCTGAACCTAAATATTTTCTATCATATCCTGTATTTATAAACCCAAAGATTTCATTTAGATTTGAAAATACTGTTTTAAATTCTAAACAACTCAAGTTCAATTGAAATTTTATATCTATTATGCCTTCAACCCCATCAAAGACATAAGAAGGGGTAAAATTATTATTTGAGTGAGTAGGAAGTACAGGAGAGCATCTTCCAGAATGGAAAAATGATAGTTTGCTGCCTAGACAGACCCAAATATCTCTCAATACTGTTGGAGCATCATCTTCAGCCTTCTGGCCAAATATATCTCATAGACTAAATAGTGCAGCAGGAAATAAGAAGGATTTGCCCACTTTTTCTCTGCAGAATCAGGCCATTGACTTACCTGCATTTAAGCTCTGGTTCATCTTTGGACTATATATAATGTTTTGAGAGAGCAGGGGCATTTTTGCCCAGTAGGAATTACCTTCTGATGGAGATTTTTGATGCTCATTATCTTCTTCCAAATCAAGTGGAAGCTGTCAGGAGCTGACTGTCTTAAGTCAAATAATTTTTAAAATAATAAAAACATCTTTAAATGATATTTTCTGTATACCTCTGAGGGTTTTGAAGATGACTATTTATTTATAAATCTATCTATGTTTGAACAAGCAACTATATTTTTAACCATTTACTATCTGTTTAACCGAGTAAGCTTATTTTTGTGATAAATTAAGACTAGTATTTGACATGACCAGGAGCTCGACTGGCCACCCATCAACCTGTATTACCCAGACTCCTAAATAAATTGCAATAGTAACTCATAAAAGGAATGTAAGTAAATCTGTACTTTTCAATGAGTTGTATAGGCACAATACCTTATATAAGAGTTGAAATATACATATATATGTGTCAAAATATAAAATTCTCTACCAATGTATCAAAAATTAACCTTATTTTTGTATCAATATGTACAATTCCATAGCAATGCATGAAAAGATAACCTTATTTTGAGAATAACAATAACTTTAAGTTTCAGAGCAGATTCAATAATCTACCCCTATATATTATCATTTCTATATTATATACCCATATTCCCCTTCTTTTTTCTTTTCAAGTCTTCTACCTCTATATAAGAGAGAAGGATAGAGAAATTCCTGAGTCTAACTTCTATAACTAGCTTAACAGGACCATTTAACAACTTGTAACCAGTCCCCCTAAATGACATCTATAACCCATAAAATGACCAAAGAATCATCCACCCCACCTTTGGGGATTGGGGCATCATTCCCTTAAAATTGCTTCTTGTTGATCTGGGATGCAGGAAACCTGTTTGGGGGCCCAAATAAAATGGAAAAATGGTTAAGCAAGTTAACAGTAACATTTCTTGACCAGTCTCTATGTGCTCAGCAATTTGAATGTCCCGAGCAGTTTGTAGTCCAAAGCTGAACTTTGAATGGGAAAGCTTAGGACTTTATTAAAGTCTTTGAGGGTGGACCATCTTAGTAGCCATTTTGAATTGTTCTGGATGAAGATTTTTGGGGAAACAGCTATTGAGGCAGTCTGTGAGTCTGGATCATCTGGGTTACTTGTCTTTGGTGTCTGATCCCTTTGTTCTGAAAATGTGTAATTTCTCACAAGTAACATATAGTTCCATAATTACAAAATTGCCTTGGATGTGCAGGATGCACAAATCAATTAAGGAAGATTTTCTGTTCTGTGTTTGAACAGAAGAAAGACATTTGTAAGTCTCCATTCATGCCATATAAAAAGATGGCATGTAACAAGTCATGTGGCTTCTACGTAGCCAATAAGATTTTTATTGGCTGTATATATATATATATATATATATATATATATATATATATATATATATATTTCAACTGGCTAAAACATATATATATTTTAGCCAGTTGAACTATTCCCACATAGTGGAATCAGCAAATATAAGTTACCTGTTTGTTCTTTTGTTTGTAGCCAAGATCTGTAGGAGGTCTTTCCAGTCAAATCTGATTTGTATCAGTTGGATAGAAGATTTTTTTTTGTAATTATTATTACATATATTTGGCTATATATAATCAATTTTAAGTTGAAAATTTAGCAGAAGACTGTATGGAGTTTAAGTATTCTCCTCTACAGTTGACATAAATCTATTAATTGATTGAGACAGATTTTTTTGGTGTATAGCTTGGGCTGTTTGTAGATTAGGTTGGCCTCAAACTCCCACATTTTGGGATCAAAGGCATTCATTTACATTTTTTTCCTTTTCTCTTTTCCTTGGAGATTTAATTTCTATGTGGATATATATCTATTCTTATTGAGAAAGGGTTTTTCTTTGTGACTTGGGCTGTCTTGATTTGCTCTGTAGAGCTCTGTAGATTAGATTGGCCTCAAACACCCAAGGAACCTGTTTTTTTCCTTGTCTCCCAAGTTTTGGGATCAAGGTATGAATTCAATTCATTAAATTACCTTTATGTTATTTTATGTTTCTTTTCTTAGCTGTTGGCAGTGGGAGGCATGCATCTTGCATGTTCCTCTCCCAGCCTAACTCTGCATCCTTACATTGACTAATAGAATCTCTCTCTCTTTTTTAAATGTTTTTTGAGACAGGGTTTCTCTGTGTATCTTTGTCCTGGACTCACTCTGTAGACCAGGCTGGCCTTGAACTCACAGAGATCTGCCTACCTCTGCCTCCCAAATTCTGGGATTAAAGGCATGTACCACCATGCCCAGAGATTATCATATCTCTTTTAAAGGGAAATGCCCCCTGAAACCTCTCCAGTGGGAGCCCTACACCTAAGGAAACTGGCTTGCTATCCCTTTCTCTTTATATAAATTTAAGATTATTTGTGTTTATCCATTAGATCAGTAACGGCATTATTATTTATTACTAAGTAAAACTTACATAGTACCTTCAAGGAAAAAATATGTCAGTTTGAATTTTAAATTGTCCTTAGCAAGTAGCCTTATCTTATCAGCAGGGGTCCTGCTCTGCCTTCATTGTTTAGACTAGGCTGGCCTAGAATTCAGAGATCTTCCTGTTTCCTCCTCCAATGTGATGGGATTAACGGCAAGTGCCAGTACCACCCTGCTCAAATATTTCAGTTAAATCTCAGATAATAGTAACTGTAACCCAGAGAACAACTCTGAACTGCAGTGACAATTCCAAATCTGTCCAAAATCTTCAAAAATCTCTCATGTTTTAGCAATGTCAAATCACAAAAATATTCTTTCTACTTCCCAACATAGGGAAAATCAAAGATGTCTAAACAAAAATCAAGCAAAGAAACAAGAACATTCCAAAAGCCTTGGTCTAACTATGCCATCCCATGATGCAATTAAAGCTCTGTTCATTATTCCTTGGAATCTAGTTGCGACTGTATTTCATTAGCAGGCCCATTCCAGAGAGCCCTGAAAAGCACCTAGTAGCCAGTGAGCTTGACCTCCAGCTGCCGTCAATTTTGTATTTTCTGTCAGGAAGGGCCTCCCTCCTTCCCCCATTATCATTGTGCACAACTTAGCATTCCATCTGTAAGCTCTTCCTTTTGCTAAGCCTATCCTAGTCCAATATTTCTCAAAAACAACATACAGAACCACAATTATCAGTGTAAAAATCATTTGTATTCCAAGAGAAACAAACTCAAATGTAATTCAAGTGTATTGAGACATTATGAATTCTTCCATTTTTAATCTAGGTAGTTAATTCTGCTTCCAAGCTCTGTGTAGAAGGCTGCTGGTTTTTCAGTAAATAGGAAGAGCCAAGGCCTTAGCTCTCCACCTTTGCTGCAAGGCAGCAGCTTTTGCTAAGGGAACCACACCTTTGAAATGTTTTCTGGTTCGGTTCCCGCTCTTTGGCTGGGAAACCACCTTTTACTTGGGCCTTCGCAGGCTGTAAGTATGGATTCAAATTGCTGTAGTCAGGTGCCATATGTAGAAAGAATTAATTAAATTATTTACTAGTATTTATATTATATTTAATTAGTTTGGTGGTTGTTAATCCTTAACCCGCCATTATAAATGAGCATACAGACACCACATGGATTTTAACAAGCCTTAGCCTGAATTGTGCAATCTTAGCCCATCTAAGCTAGCTCTTAATTCTATTCCCCAAATATGACCCCATATGTACATACATCCCTTTGGACTGCTAGCCTCCATGCCACATGGAATGATCTTCTTTTCTCTAACCCATGGCATGTGTCCTCCTTCTTCCTGCTCTTTGCTGCTTGTCTTGGAGGCTTCTTCTACCCATGAACCTCTCTGCTTCAGAAGTCCAAGCACCTTAGTCCTGCCTACCTCTGTCTTTGCCCAATCTCAGGTCTCAGCATTTATTTTAATAATCACAGGCAATGGTTAACAGGAAAGTTAGCACAGCTTTACTCGGTGTACCCTTGTTGGCCTGGCACAACAAACAAGCCTCTGGGAGCAGGTTAATTAATATTTAGAATGCATAACATCACCCCATCATATATCTATGCACCAAGTACCTGAGACCAGAAGAGGGCAATGATGGATCCCATTGAACTATAATTACAGACAGTTGTGAGCTGTCATGTGGATATTGGGAACTAAACCTGGGTTCCCTGGAAGGGCAACAAGTGCTCTTAACTGCTGGGCCATCACATCACTGAAGCCCCAACACATTCATTTTATAGGTTACCTAGATAGTCCTCTTATACTCAAATACTTGTGAATGGATAATTTAATCAACTCTTCTGTCCTTTCTTACTCCTTTTCTCCCCTCCTTCCTTCTTTCCTTCCTTTCTTTTTTTTTTTTTTACAGATTAGAACCATAAACATCTAAGATGTCAGGGAACTCTTTAAATAATACCACATAGCTAGTATAATCCCACCTTTATTTTCCCCCCTTAAAGTAAAAAACAAAACAAAGAGTGCCTCATGACCCACAAAGGTGATGATTTTAAAGAAAAGCCAGCCAAGGAACAAGTTAGGACTTCCATGAGAGGGTATTGCTTGTGTGTGTGGTCACTAGTCAATATGCCCCCACCCAGCCACACATTAGTGAGGCTGCTTAAATTACCAACATGAAAATCTTAGCTCTGTACTTTTGGAGTTATTTTTTTCAGCCACTCTGTTTTCTTTTCTCTGGCTTTCCAAGGTTATTCTTTTGGGAATGATTTTAGAAACATAATTGTAACCGTGGTTTCAAAATTCTGACCTAAGTAATCAAACACAGGCTAGTCAAAATAGAAAGCATGGAGGGTTTGTTGTTGTCCTTGTCGCTGTTTTTCTTAAAGTTTTTTTCTACTTTAAGGAGGAAGTTGGATGGCAGCTTCCCTGGCCCAAGAGCCCACTCCACCCAAATCTGTGGTAGCTTGTTAAGGCGTCATGAAACTATAATACAAACCAGCCCTTGGCAGGTCAGAGATAAGAGATCAGGAGCTGAAGGCTAGTCTCAGATATATCCTGAATTTGAGCTCAGCCTGGGCTACGTGAGACCCTGTCTTAAGAAAGGAATCTGTGCTGGTGTGGTAAGTCTAGCTACAGCAATTTGAAGCTAACCTATCTGCTAGCACCTTGGTAACCATGCCTGTCTTTATTAATTTACTTTTATTTACTTAGTGGAGGCAGTCTCACTCTTTAGCTCAGGATACCGCTACCTCGAGCTTTCTATCTCCTGCTTCCGGCTCTTGATGCTGGGAGTATAGCTGTGCACTATCATGGCTTGGTTTTTGCTTCCTTTAAAACTTTATTTCTATGTGTACATGCCCCCATTTATTTCTGTGTAGGTGAGGGTGCCCAAGAAGACTGGGCATCAGTTCCCCCAGAGCTGGAGATGCTGACAGTTGTGATTCCCCTGGTTGCAGGTGTTGGGAATTGAACTTAGGTACCCTGCAAGAGTGTTATGGGCTCTTTACTGGAAAGCCATTTCTCCAGCCCCTGAAACAATAATATTTTATGACTGATTGTTTAAATTCTAAAGATGAGCTACATGTCTAGGATCGCTGCTCTTTTTGGTTTAGGGGTTGTTCCTTCAATGTGCAACAGTTATTAGGTGCCTCCTTCACCCAGGGCCAGTAATATATTGTGCCTGAGCTATGGGACTCCATTTGTGATTTCTCAGGGGAGGGGAGTGGGATGTGGAGTGTGGATAAGGCAGCCACGTCTGGCACAGGTCAACTTTTGAAGGTAGTGGACCTTTGAGAGACACAGAGGCCATGAAACCTGTTAGTTTATTGGCGTCACTTTCCAAGCAACTGGGTTCCCTTTGTCCCCTAGCTGCTTCAGAGACCAAAGCATCAGGAAGAGAAGGCACTTCCACTGTTTCATGCTTCACTTAAAAAAAAAATTCTAATGAAACTATTTATAGATGTGGATTCCTTTCCAGGTGAGAGGCTTTATCCAGGACAGGGTATTAATAGACAGTGGAGAAAGAGGCATCTGAGAAAAAAAATGTCCAACATGAAACATTGCCAGCTGCTGTCCAGTCTTTCTTTTTGGTGGCCATACTCGATGGATTATTTATTCAGATCTGCGCTGTTGTTAAATCCAAATGGCCACCTTTGTAGAGTGACATCTGCTGCAGACATTGCTCCAAAATTACAAACCCTGTCCCAGGTTGGTCATTTAAGCCCACACTTTTTATATTTTTGCTGCCACCATTATGAAAGGAATAGAGATACCATTTGTTGGTCTCGTTTTTTCCCTCCATCACAGGTTTTGATCATAATGCCATACTAAATCCTTTGTCTAACTCTTGAGGAGAAGAGTCTTATTTGTGTTTTTCAGGGTGTCACAGAAGATGAGTAGTATAGTTCCTACTTGCAAAGGACACTGTCTTGCCTCATTCCCCATTTTTTTCACCTTAGAAGGATTCAGGAATATGTCTAAATACATCCAAAAACAGTATCTGTAAATTGGTAGAAAGCATCTTTAAATCAAAACGCACAGTGTTCTAATTTCTAGCCAGACCTTGCTGGACATGAAATCACAACCCTTAAGTTTGGACTACTGAAGCAGATGATTAGGGAGAGAGAGTGAGCAGCTGGTTTTTTCTCATCCCAGGCCTTAACACACTGTCTAGATGGAAATCCTGGAGATGCTATTTTAAAAGGGTCTGCTAACAACCCAAAAATGTGTTTTCTACAAGCATGGTCCTGGGTCATGGTTCGTTCTCATTGCCAACCCCCTTCCTGAGCCAAGGCCTTAGCTATCTATCATTCCACCTGCTTAGTCCCTGGCGCCATTTGGGTTTTGACATGGGTCTGAGTCAAGGACATCCCCAGCGGCTACTCTGCCTGTGCTGGGCCTCCTGGCTCTCGCTCCGCGGGGCGGGTGGTGCAGCGCGCAGAGCCGCCGTGTCGCTGCTGTCCTCTGGGTGGCCCCAGCGCGCACCACCGCTCATTTAGCCGTGGAAGGTGAAGCGAGAGGAGGTTGGTGCTGAGCTCGCCAACTCCACCCGGGCCCGGGCAGACAAAAGAGGCCGCCGGTGCAGCTTGCGGGGACACGATGGCCGGGCGCAGAGGACGGATGTTGCTGGCGCTGTGCACCGCGCTGGTGGCCGGCGGGTGGCTGTTGGCGGCTGAAGCCCAGGAGCCCGGGGCGCCAGCGACGGGCATGCGGCGGCGCCGGCGGCTGCAGCAGGAGGACGGCATCTCCTTCGAGTACCACCGCTACCCCGAGCTGCGCGAGGCACTGGTGTCCGTATGGCTGCAGTGCACGGCCATCAGCAGGATCTATACCGTGGGGCGCAGCTTCGAGGGCCGGGAGCTCCTGGTCATTGAGCTGTCTGACAACCCCGGGGTCCATGAGCCGGGTAAGTGCGCCGCCCGCTGCGGAGGTCCCCGGGGACGGGAAGGAGGAGAGGTGGGCCCGGAATTGCTTCCCGGTGGAGGATGCCTGGATGGAAGGTGGGAAATAGGAAACAAATCGAGCGCCCACTCTCTTCCCCATCTTTCGCATCTCTGACCGGTTTTTCGTGAACACAGGCAAGTGGGGGTGGCTGGAGCAATTGGGACTCAGCAATAACACGCAAGCAAATCCCAGAGCTGGGTCCCCGGGTGTTCACCCTCACAGATGGGTCAAACTCTAAACAGAATAAAATTGTGAGTTCTCAGGAAGGCAAACACCTTCTTCACAGACACGAGTGGAAAATAAGGTGCAGAAGGCGGGGTGTCGGAGGAGACGGGAAAGAGTCATTTATTATTTGAGAATTTCCAAAGGACCAGCTTATTGGGCGCTGCAGGCTCTGGCACACACCTTTTCGTCTGTGTGAACATTAGATACACTCTAGGCTGTGGATGCTGACGAATTTTAAAAGAATATGGATGATCTAGGTGTCCTGTCATGTGCATACATGTAGATCTTCCTACCAGGGTGGAAAAAAATGATCTCTAACAGGCATAACAGGCATACAGATTCTGAAACTGTGCATGGCCTTACTAAGGGAAAACAACAGTATATCCCACTCCCACTCCCTTTAACCATTCTAAGATGAGTAGTTCAATACCGGGTTTTATCTCCTGTATATCCATCCTGTTAGGTGTTTCCCGTCAGAGAACGTTAAAGAACGTTTTGATTTTTGGTAAAGGCTTAATATTAAAAGGATATTTTAAACAATGCTTTGGGACTTTTTGGGTTATGTGAATGGTCTTTAGAAAGGATTTAGGACTGACCTTTCTGTTTATAATAAAGTCCTTGCTAAAGTCCTTGCTAAAGCGAGCAGAGAACACTTTTTTTAATAATTTATTTTTTATTTCTTCAAGTTACATCTCAATCACAATCCCCTCCCTACTCCCCCCTCCAGTCCCACCCTTCCACCCTCCTCCCCCTCAACCCCCCCATCCTCTTGCCTTCTCTCTTTTTTTTTTTAGTTTAAGGTATTTCTTTTTTCCCCCCAACAGCTCTCCCTTTCAGTCCAAAAAATGGTTCTTTTTCTTATAACTATAAATACAATACAAAACAACAGAAATAAATAGGCCACAATTATAAGAGTTATATGGCTTAGCATACATTCCCAATGTCCAGTCCATATGTATTTGGCACCTGACTTTAACATTCTACTATCTAACCATCTCCATGAGTTTAAAGTTCTGTATCTAACACAGCTTTCATACTAACTTGCCTCATAATTTTAAAAATATCTTCTTAGATCCAGAACACCCTCTTGATTCCTAAACAACTCAAAATTTAACTATGAGACTCTAGCTATCTATTCTTCAACCACCTCAGAGACCTGAGAGGGATAAATATATCTGATTATATAGGAAGTACAGGGCCTGCAGCTTCCAAAACTAAAAAAATGACATACCAGTGGCTGCCTGGACAGTTCCCATTTTCTCTCCATACATTACAGCATCAATCTTCAGCCATTTGGCTCCATTTCTCTGACAGATATTGGTTGTAGAGCAGGAATTATGAAGGACTTACCTACCCTGTCTTGGCAGAGCTAGGCTGTCGACTTATCTGCTTCCAAGTTTTGTCCTTTTTGGACAGAAGTCTGTCTACAGTTGAAGCAAGGGGTTTTTCTTGCCAAGAGAACGGCTTACCACCAATTCAATCATCTCCCACTGGAGATTCTTCGATGCTCATCTTCTACTTGGAGTAGAATAGGGGGTGCTGTCAGGAGCTGACATGTCTCGATATCAAAAAATCTTAAGTTAAGAAAGATCAAGAAAAAAGCAGTTTTTTTTTTTTTTTAATGACAAAGAAATCACAAAAGCCAGGCTAAAAATTCTCAACCTAGGACACGAAAAAGCCTTCCTTCCTCCATCTCTCCCTCCCTTGTCTTTCCTCACCTGGTATCTTGTCGATTAACTTGGCCTTGAATTTGAAATGTGGACGAGGCTAGCCTCGAACTCCTGATTCTCTAGCTTCCAATTCATAATGCTGGGATTTATGGGTGTTTCCCAGCACTCCTGATTTTTTCCTTTTTTTGGGTCATGGTAGGATGTAATCTGTGTAAACCTCTATCATGCATTCATCTGCCTGCATAGTTTTCCCGTGCTATATAAGAACCAAATTGTGAAGGGATCAAAATAGGTGATAACAGAGGAAACTTTATATTAAAATGTGGAGTGTATGGGTTGATAAACAATAAGATTTCAAAAAAACATTTCTTGCCTATGACTAAGGTAAACGAAAGGATCTGAATGAATCTGCTAAAGGTGATGGGTTTAGCATTAGGGTGAAAACCCTAAAACCAAGTACTAGAAAACGTTCACAAAGGGTTCCAGCATCGTTCAGCATGCAAATCAGAAACGTGATGGGTAGTGTTTGTGCAGCTACTGGAAAATGAAGAAAAAATGCTTACAAGAAGACTCATGTTCAACCAAGTCACACCTCAGTGCTGGCCACTCCTGACAGTTACCCTCCTAGGACTCTACTGCTTAATCACAAGCCTTTGTTCTGTTTGTTAGTAGACGGTTCTTATGGGTTTCTTAAAATCTTTAAAGAGATTATATGAAAACCATGGTTTAATGTTATGTTGCCTTGTTTCAAGTATAGAGATAAAATGATATCATTGCAAGGGTATGATATATTCGAAAAAGAAGAACAAGCAATTTTGCTTGAACATCTGGAGGAGTGCATAATGCATTAAGATCTGCAAATCAGACTGAAAATGATCATTTAAAAAATGTCCTTCAAGTTCCTTTTAGATGAAAACAAATGAAAAAGGAATATCCATACCTCTTCTGAGGTAGAAATGGGTCATTCAGTGCTTCTGTTTTCATCATTTTGAAATCCCACACCTTCCGGGTGGACCCAGGTTCTATGAATTGTACACAAGGTTGTCCCTGCCCTCAGGGGGACGACGAATGAGAAGTCTGGCATAAAGGTTACCAGGCAACAAGTGACTGTGGCAAGCCTCAGAAAACAATACTAAGGAATCATAGGAAAGGGACACATGAGAGTGTGTGACAAATGGCAGCCAATGTACAAATTCTGAAAGCTTACAAATCCTGATGTTTGAGACCTTTGCTGAAGGAGATCACCTACCCTAACTAATTTAATCTCAAAAGTACCTTTGGGATTTGTTTGAAATAACAAACATTTAAAAAATAAACTTTATTAATTATTTATCTGTGTGTGTATGTTAATGTGTGTATGCGGGCCATGGCGTATGGGTGGAGGTCAGAGGATGGTTTCAGAGGTTGGTGCTCTCCTCCATGTGGATCCTGGGAATAAACTCAGGTTGTCAGGCCTGGCAATAAGTGACTTTACTCACCAGCTGTGAAGTGACACTTTGGATTCTGTTTTAAATTCATTGACTTGGTTGAAAACTTCCATGAAAATTTTAATATTTGCTTTATTTTTTTTCCAACATGAAAGAAGAATCATGTTTGCATTTTAAGTCTAGGTAATTTTTTATAAACCTCCATCCAAATGCCAGCAGACTGGGAGGTAACTGAATGGTAACATGCCCACTTAGGGTCTTCTGTTGGATTACCAGTACAGAAAAAATTATATGGTTATTTCTAAGGACTCAGTTGATGTAATAGAACCCTATCAAAACAACATATCCCCCAAACAGTGATGGCAGCAACTGAAGTTTCCTTTGGTTAGATTAGCACTTTATGGACAGATACTTGTTGAAACCAACACCTTTCTTTCCTGGGCAGAAGGAAGTGAACTTTGAATTTGTTTGACACAGTCTGTGGGCTGAACTTGAACTAATCTCCCTCAAATGATTCCCCGAGGTATCCACCCTTCGAATTCACCAAAAGGGAAAGAGGCTAGAGCCATGTCTCTGGGGAGAAGACGGTTCAATTAGTAAAGTGCTTGTCACTTAAGTGTGAGGACCTTAATAGGATCGCCCAGAACTCATGGAAGAAGCTGAACTGAGCACGCTTGTAACCTCAGCCCTGGTCATGCAGTCAGGGCCCCTTGCGGCTTGCTGGCCAGCCGATCCAATCGAACTGCCAAGCTCCAGGTTCAGCAAGAGACCATTTCAAAGAATACAGAGGGGGAGTGATTGAGGAAGGTACCCAATGCTAGCTTTGTACCCTTCCACGTACACACAAGCAAGCAACAAAGCACACACATGAAATTCCATTTTGAATTTATCAGTGAGGGATGTCTGTACATACTCTGAAAGGATTCAATAGGAATCAGCTTGAGTTTTGACTTGCTAAAATACACAAGAAAGAAATCTTTATTAATTTATGTCTTAGTTGTAGAATCCAAATAATCAGACCATTCTTTCCAGAGTTAAAAATCCATTTGTTTGGGACAATAATTGTTTACATGTAGTTCAAGCTTGCTTTTGGGAATTCAACCTGATTCATAGCTGACATGCCATCTTAAACACATTCTTGAGAGCATGGATTTTTTTTTCTCTTACAGGCTGGAATGATTACTTTGGACCTATTTCCCCAAATCTGTAAATATTTAAAGTGTATGAGTGCCAGTATGTATTTGCCAAATATTGTGATGAAACATGTTATCTGACAAAATGCCTACACAGCTTGAAAAAAAAAAAAAAAAACCAAGTAGAGATTTTGATGAAGTGTCTGTGTGTGTGGTTTTTGTTTCATTTTGGTTTTTTTTTTTTTTTTTTTTGCCTAACAAAATTAGTGTGAACTGATTTCAACCAAGTAACAGCTAACAGTCGGCAAAGATAGATGTCAGATTCTGGAGAAGAATCAAACCACACAAGGTCAAAAGTTATTTTTAGACTGGATGAATCAACACTGCTTTTTGCCAGAAGTTACATTCTTGATTGACTTGCGATTGGCTAGGGGAAGAGAAGAGAAATTGATCTGGCCTATAATCTTATATTTTATGCTCATATTGCCCATGCCTGGGGTAGAACTCCATGTGTATGCCAGGCCAGCACATCCCCAACCCGAAGAGACAGCTTTTTATGGAAACCATCTTCAAAAGTAACAAGGAATCATCTCTGCCAAGTACCACATTGGTTTACCTAAGGGGTAAAATCCCTCACCCTTCACATGGATATTCTTTGGAAAGATATTAAGAAATATAAAGCCGGGCGGTGGTGGCGCACGCCTTTAATCCCAGCACTTGGGAGGCAGAGGCAGGCGGATCTTTGTGAGTTCGAGGCCAGCCTGGTCTACAAAGCGAGTCCAGGACAGCCAGAGATATTCAGAGAAACCCTGTCTCGAAAAACCAAAAAAAAAAAAAAAAAAAAAAAAGAAATATAAAGGAGCCTTAGAAAGGGTAACATGTCACCTCAGAATTTTTCAAGTGCATTCAATGCTACATTAATTCATAGTTTGACAGGTATTAGATGAATAAAGAAAACATGTTTGTACATTTTAAAATTAGTCAGCATCATTAAAATGAGAATCTCTAGATTAGTTGCATATAGTGCAAGAAAACCCCACCTTCAGCAGTACTGGGGAATGAATCTAGAGCCTTAACCAAGTTACAAACACTCTGTCACTGATCTATATCCCCCCCAAGCCCCGTGGCAGTATGTGCATATGGTGTATATGCAGTATTGGCATTTATTATTATACTACTAAGGATTCATTTTATAAGTCTTCAACAAAGCACCTGGTAAGGGACACTCCAGGAGGGGAGCATGCCTTTACCTTGTTTTGTTACTGTTGTAACATAGCATAGTGATTTACATAATTACCTTTTACTTATTACATATGCTTACCGGCACATGAACACGATTCCGAGACCACGAAGCAGAGGATAATTTTGATGAGAAGGGTTAGTGAGACTGAGTCGTTGCCATTTGTCTTTCTTTATTACACTGCTTCATGCTTTCACACTCAAAAAGGATTTTTTAAAAAAAAGTTATGTGTGCATCTATTTGTGGCTTTGTGTCCATGGGAGCAATGCCTAAAGAGCCAGGAGGTGGAGACAGATTGGCTGGAGCAGGAGTTGGAGGTGGTTAGGAACCATCCATGATGGGTGCTGGCAAACGAGCTGAGGTCCTCAGCATGAGCAGCAAATGCTCCCAACAGTGGCGCCAACTCTCTACGCTCTCTGCTTTCTTTCACCATAAACTCATAACGGCACAGGAATGCCATGGGGTCAGAGGAGCATAGTGTATACAAAAGAATTTTTGGGAGCTGTTTGTGGCTATTTAGAAACTGGGCTAACCTGTTAGAATTTCCCTTTACCTAGGAGCTCTGAGAACTGTGCTGGGGACACTGAAACTTCTCAAGACTGCTGTCCACCTCTTACTGCTCAAGCTACACAGGCCTGGTTGGCTTTTCTCCTGTCCTTACAATTTTCTTCTTCATGGTTGTCTGCTTTTTCTTGACTTCAAAGTGTGGGATCTTGGTTTTGTTTCAGTCTGACAATACTGTTTTACTTTGGAGGAACAAAATGCTTATTCTCTGAGACTATCTTCATGGTTATCCCTGCAGGTGAATGATTGCATCTATGAAAACTCTAGTATTTTCATTGGCTATCCAACTTGTTTTCCATAACAATTTATGATGAAGTTGCTGAAGGTCCTGACCTGTCTATTGGTCTCAGCAGCAGGGAAAGGTATTTCGAATTGGCTTTTCATGGGTCCCAAGTTTATCTGCACTGGGGTTCTTTCTTTGTGTTTCCGTGGTAAATAGAGGGTAAAGATTGCAATGACAACTTTGATGTTACGGAACTTGAGTTCAAATCCTGGTTTTTGTTTTCGGTCTAATGCTGTTGAGAAGGCCAATTAATTACCTTCTAGGTCCACACATCACCTGTGAAATGTTAATAGTGTGGTAAGTGAGATGGTATATATCAAGTTCATAATTCAACATGTAACAACAGTTAAAATCACCTCTGCAATGGCATTTCCTTTGTTGGCCCATGTGTTCTAGTAACTATGTGCTTAGGGGTTTTACTCTGTTCATTTCTTTACTTAAACGTCGAGTACAGTTATGCTTTGGATATGAAATGTTCCCAGTAGGCTCAGGTGTTTGAACACAAGCAAACTGGTGATACCACTGGGGAGGCTGTGAAACTTTTAGGAGGTGGAGCATTTCTAGAGGACAGTCATGGGGGCATTCCTTGAGGGTTTATATTTCAGCTCTACTCCTTGTTCACTCACTGGTTCTTAAGTGGCATGACCAGCTGGCCTCTTGCTTCTCCCATCATTCCTTCCCCACCAAGGTGGAATATATCTCAAACTGTAAGCTGCAGGAAACCCTTCTTTCCTTAACTTGCTTTGATGGCCAAAGCAGCAAAGTAACTAATGCAACAACATTTTAAGCATAGTGGATATTCAATGGATATCTGTTGAATAAATACATAATTTCTCAAAGAGGCAACAGTGCTCATTACAAAACAAGACCATGATGAAGGTCATGACATAATGCCTGTGAGAACGACAGACGTGATAACAGGACAAGCATCACAGGAATGTGTATAATTATATTTTGTTGCATGCAGTTTTTCATAATGGAGAAATCCACTAACTATTGTCATTTCAAGGTACAAGAATGTCCTTGCTGTGTTGTTGAACTGAAAATTCTTTGCCCCTTGACCTCCTATATTATATAGAGCTGCCTTTTTAGAGGAAACGTTAAATAAAAGTTTAAAACGTAATCAACAAGAATTTCTTCAGTGAATTTTGATCTTTAAAAAAGTCTGCATGAGTGGTTGCTGCGATGGGTTAGAGGGTAGAGACACAGCCAACTTGCCGATCTGAATTCAATCTCTAGGACCCCCGTGGTCGAAGAAGAGAACTGAGTCTCTGAAGTTGTCCTCCGACCTCCATATTCAAGTGAAAGCACACATTCCAACACACATGTACTCTCACACAAATAAACATGAAAAATAAAATATGATTAGTGTTACATAGGAAGAAATGCATGCTTGTTTGAAAAAACTGAAGCCACACATCTGCGGGCTTTAAGTTTATTTTCCTTCATGAAGTGATATTCAAACCAGGTGCTTGACAAGGTCACGGAGAAGACCCTTTGGGAGCTAGCTGGTAAATCAAGTGAGCTCAAATGCGAAAGACGTCTAAGTGTGTTCTTCCCTTCCTGGTAATTATTGGAACTTCATGAATCCATCATTCTGTGAATGCTTCCTTCTTTTAAAAGTCATGATATGGTTCTTGCTAATAAAACCTGGCCAAAGAGGAGAATCTGCTTATGTTGCTATAGCTTTTTATTATTTTCCGATGATTTACATGTTAAATTGTCCCCAAATGAATTATCCTGAAAGAAGAAGGTGGGGTATGTAGAATATTACAGGGCCAGTGAGTTTCTTATGACAGTCCACTCAGGAATAACTTTCTGAGGCTAGTAAATATTTTGATTTGTATAGAAGCCTGTTTACTCTAAGATCATACTCAGAATTCTGGCTCTACAGCAGTCATTGAAAACTCTTCACTTAAGGACATTTCATTTCAAGTAAACACTTCTCTATTTTCGGGGTGGAAACCATGTACTTTTAAAATGAGCCTAAATAAAACTTTTAACTTCAATTTAGGTTGTTAAATAATACCTTGCTGTGGTTTTTCTTGTTAGGGGACTTGGGATAAACCCACAATTTGCCTGATTTGCTTGCTCATGCCAGGCAGCTCTCTCATGTTCAGACCCAGAAGGGATGCTGTCCTCCTGTACCCTCCCAGTTCCTCTCCCTAAATCACACTGACTATGGAAATCCAGAAAGTTTCACTTTTACCCTGTGGCATTGTTTACAGCAATTCCACTTTCCCTCCTCCCTCAAGAAACATCTTGGAGCTACAGTAAGCTCAAATCATACAGTTGGCCATGTTAAGGGCAGTAAAAACTTTAATAATATGAGTAGAGTTGATTGTCATCCCTCTGACCTATATATGTATATATACACTAAGTGTTTTTAGTCTGTGTTTGAGTATATGCACTTTGTGTGTGCACTTTCTCTGTGGATGCCAGAAGAGGGTGCTGTATGCCCTGGAGATGGGATTTCAGATGATTGTAACTGACATGTGGGTGCTGGGAACGCGGATCTTTTGCAAGAGTAATTGAACTATCTCTGAAGCTCCTTTCCAAAATTTTAATAATCTTTCTTTGGCCACTAA
Source organism: Lophiomys imhausi (assembly GCA_907164525.1). Lineage (NCBI taxonomy): Eukaryota > Metazoa > Chordata > Mammalia > Rodentia > Muridae > Lophiomys > Lophiomys imhausi. Next base: position 10,338,419 of record CAJQZJ010032178.1, on the reverse strand, counting down.
TTAATTTTTAAACTTTTGGCTATAACTGTCATTTCGCACTGACATGGATTTCTCAAAAATGAAAAGAAATTGTACCTGTGATACAAATAAAACTTCCACTTTAATTTAGGGATTACTTAATAAATCCTCTTCATATCTATGGTGTTTATTGTATTTACCACATCCTTCATGATAAACACTTTGCACATTGAAGAGATTTTTTTGCCGGGCGTGGTGGCGCACGCCTTCAATCCCAGCACTCGGGAGGCAGAGGCAGGTGGATCTCTGTGAGTTTGAGGCCAGCCTGGTCTACAAAGCAAGTCCAGGACAGCTAGGGCTGTTACACAGAGAAACCGTGCCCCGAAAAACCAAAAAAAAATTTTTTTTACATATATGTATTTACTACTCTGTGTGTGTGTGTGTGTGTGTCAGTGTGGATGTGGGTGTATGTGCCACAGCATCATGGGGAGTTCAGAGGAAAACTCGTGCATTCTATCCTTCCTTATGGATCTCTGGCATTGAACACTGGTTTTCAGACTTGGTAGCAAGTGCCTTAACCCACTAAGCCATCTAGCAGGTCTCTTGCTTTATTCTTCTTTCTCTCTCTGTCTTTCTCTCTCTCTGACACTAGGGGTTTATGTCTCATCACATATTTAGGATAACCTCTAACCTGCTGTGAATAACTGAAGCTGGCTTCAAACTGTCAATTACCATCCTGTCTCAGTCTCCCAAGTACTGAGATTATAGACATAAGCCCCTGTGTCCGGCCCTTTGCTTATCCTGCCTTGGAATTACCATTTCACAGAAGATGAAATTCATTTTCACACTCTGATAACATCCTCAATTCCGGAAAATGTCTGCTGCATACAGATAAGGTTGTGGCCTCCCCCATCCTATCCTGGATGCTGCAAACATAAACATAACAGACGTAGGAGAAGCTACTAAATGTGCTAAAGGCATTTACAGAATGAAATGGCTTGTGTCTAGGATGCGGAGTCCAATTTCTGGTTTTAAAGTGAAGTGGTCCTAACAAAATAGTTTCATTTGTGATGCTAACACAGATGTTTTTTGTTTACATTTACTAGAGAAGATCAGTTTTATTATTGTGGGAACTCAGTAAATGTTCACCCAGATTCTGGACTTCTCCAGCATTGTGGGATTAGGCACTACGCTGTTGGGAACAGCTTTAAACTGGGACAATCCACCGACCATCACACACTCCCACAAGGAGAAATCAGGTAGTTAAAAGACTCCAATCCATTTGTGAAAACTAACAAAAGAACAGGAAAATAATTCTTATGTGTCTACTATATAGACATACACAGTTAACAGCTCGATGCAGTAACACACGCTCTGAAATATGGCAGACATGTAGATTTTGTCTAAGTTCTGATGAGGGCAAGATAACTGCTTAAAATTTTCAATTGGTATTCAATATCTATACATGTCTCATACTTTGCACAGTAAGAAGTAAAAAATAGTCATTTCTAAACTACTTTCTTTCAGGAATGTTGTTTGGGTACTGTCCTCTTAAAATGTGGTTGCATATTCTTCCAAGGTTTCTAAGTACTTGATTCAAATTTGTCTTGGCTTTTGTGTGGGTGCTCACTAGGTGCCCCGGGGGTCAATTTGGAGTAGTCAGTGAATATTCATGGCCATTGTGTTCTCTTCTCTTTCTCCCTTTTAGCTTTGTATATCAAAGAAGAAAGAAGAGCAGTCCTATCTTTAAAAATTTTTAAAGATGCTTTTATTTTATTATTTCATGTGAGTGAGCGTTTTGTCTACATGTGTGTATGTGCATATCTGGTACCTTTGGAGGTCAGAAGAGAGCATCAGATCCCCTGGGACTGGAGTTACAGTTGTGAGCTGCCATTGGGTGCTCGAAACAGAACTTGAGTCCTCTGTGGGAATAACAAACACTTTTAACAGCTGAATCAACTCTCCAGACCCTAATTTATGGTGTTTGTCTGATTAGCCTGAGTCACACATGAAGCTGTGGACACATTTGCTGTCAGTCATTCATCCTTAGCTGTCTTTGTCTAAGGATGCCTCCAAATTTGGTCCTGACTTAACAACATCTTTGTGTCTAAGGCTCACAAAGAATTAGTACTCATCTTCACTGGATTTAGAGTGTCAGGCTGTTCTTTTGTTGAAAATTTTAAGAGGAAAACTAGGGGCAGGGGGTACAGTTCAGTCATGGTGGGGCACTTGCTTGTAATGTCGGTGTCCAGTCCAAAGCACTGGGGAAAAAGAAAAGAAGGAAAATCCCTGAATTTTCTTCTGTTTTAAAGATATAACACGATCTTATTCCTTACAAAATGTACATACATTGCTGTCACTTTATAGCTGAATGCACATACTCACATGCAAACAAAACTGTCACATAAAATAATACCATAAATAATTCTTATAAAATTATGAATAGTTTCGTTTTAAGAAAGACAGGTAATTAGAAGTGTTGACTTTCCCAATGGACAATTTTTATGAGGATTTATGGACTATCTTAAAATAAGCATATTTTGGTTAAATCTATATTGCCTTTTTTTTTTAACCCATGGGACAAGGATAGCCTGTGGCAGGCTACATAAAGGAGCCTTTTTCCTTTTCATCCACATCCTTGCACTCCTACATTCCTTTATGACAGAAATCAGAGGTGTGAAATGAGACTTCAAGAATGTATCTGTAAAATCCGCCATGAGTGCACGGTTTGAATGTTGCTTGTGCTGGACTTTCCTTCTCTCTGGGGGCCATCTTTTCCTTTAATTTCCTAGTCAAACATACTAAAGCTGCCAGAAGGCTGCATTGACTTATGAGCACTTATAAACTGAGTTTTCTAACTTGTTTTTGGAAAATAAACATGATTAATATGCCCCTAAAATAATAAATGAGCAAGCCCAAATACCTAATGAAAATTATGCTTTCAGTTTAAGACACATTTTTTATGTCAGTTTTAAGTTGTCACATTGCCAAGTTATGTATTGGTATGTCTTCTCATTTCTGTTTTTAAGCTTTATTTATTTATGTGTGCATGCATGCATGCGTGTGTGTGTGTTTGTGTGTTTGTGTGTGTGTGTGTGTGTATGTTCACGTATATGCCATGGCACACATATGGAGGTCAGAGAACAACTTGCTGTAGTCAGTTTTTTCCTTCTACCATGTGGGTTCTGGAGATTGAACTCAGGTCCTCAGCTTGTTAACAAACATTTCTACCTACTGATCCAGCTTGCTGGCTCCTTCCCATTTCTTAAAAAAAAAAAAGGCTTTCTAACTGATATGTCATTTTCTGGACCCAGGATAATGGTTGTACATTTTGGTGGTGGACTGTCCAAGGTGTCTGTTAGATCTGTAGTAGATCCTCAATAGACGAATGAATGGGTTGATACTTCCAAATGAGTAATAAACATAGATGTAAACACTTTGCCAGGCATTATCTGTGAGTATGTAAGCAAATAATTATGTCAACTCATAGTTTTGTGTTTCTTCCCATATTCTTGAGGAGAACTGAGCCATCTCTCTCAATTTTATAGTCATAGTCATAGTGTCCAGCACATGTGATGTGGTCACCAGCAAGATCCTGTGTTAATGCCATAGGTTGGTTCTATCTCTTATTCTAGTTCTTTGTGCATAAAGCCCTCACTGTATATGGGCCTTCAGATCTGATTCTGCTTCAACGTGGTGAGATGGCTCAGCAGGTAAATGTGTCAACTGATAATCCTGAGGACCTGAGGTTAGTTCCTGGAACCCACATCATGGAAGAAGAGAGCCAACTCCTGCTTGATGTCCTCTGCCCTTCACACCCACACACTGCCTATGGCATGCCCATATCCACACATTTACCCACTCCTGTACCCCAGGCAAACAAACACACACACACAAACAAACAAACGTTAAAACAATAACAAAATAAAAGCCAACTCCTCTATCTATGTTGTGGTGCCTCAGTCTGGCTGCTTTCTTAAATCAGAACCGAAGTACAAGAAGGCTTTTAGTTTTCTGATGAGCAATCCCTGAAATTGTGAAGGAAGTACTACACACAGTCCCATGGAACCTTTAACTTTCAATTGGACATCATTTCAATATTTGTTGAGAGCAATGTGGGGTTCTGGAGACATGGCTCAGAGGTTGAGTACTGACTGCTCTTTCAGAGGACTTTGGTCCTCTGGAAGAGCATCCACAGTGACAGTCTCTCCCCTGCCTCAGGGGATCTGATGGCCTCTTCTGACTTCCACAGGGGCCAAGCACACACATGGTAAACAGATATACATGTAGGTGAAGCAGTCATACAGTAAAAATAAAGATATAAAATAATAGTTAAGAAGAGAGTAATATGGCCCTATCAGGCTGACAATGAGAAAAAAAATCTTTGCAACAAGATGGAAAATACTTAATAACTTAAGAACCAAGGAAGTCTGTAGCATTGAAATTGTCATCTGGGAGGACTTGGAAATTCTAATTTGTGTTGACAATTAAGTCATAATAGGACATAAACCTATGGATGTGGGCTGAGTCACTAGCATGCTCCCCTGTAAATTTTGAGTAATGTGAAACAGAAACTATAAAGGGGGTTCATTGTGCCTCTCAGGCTGGGAGAAAAATTGCCCTTCTTGTGGCTTTAGATGCTATTTAATGGAATTTGGTACATTGCAGTGCCTAAAAGCTGACTTAATTCAGATTAAAAAAAAAACCATGTAATTGATGAGCATGTGTGTGTGTGTGTGTGTGTGAGAGAGAGAGAGAGAGAGAGAGAGAGAGAGGATCTTATGTAGCCCCAGATGGCCTCCAGTTCTCTATGCAGTTGAAGCTGTCCTTGTCTCCACCTCCCAAGTGTTGGAAGTACAGGTCTGGACCACCACATTTGGTCTTTGCTATCCTAGAGATTGAACCCGGGCTTCCTGCATGCTAGGCAAGCACTCTACCGACTGAGCTGCATCTTCAGGCTGGTTTTCTTCCTTTTTGAGACAAGATCTCACTTTGTAACTCAGGATTGTTTAGGATTTGCTCTGTATCCCAGGCTGTCCTCAAACTCATGATCTTCCTTTCCTGGTATTCAGAATTCTAGGATTACAGGTATGGAACACTGTGCCTAGACAGTTTGGTGATTTTGTTTTGAGATAGGATCTCTCTATTATGTAGCCCTGGCTGTCCTGGAATATTGCAATATAAACCAGACTTACCTCAAACTTACAGACTCTCACCTGCTTCTGCATCCCAAGTGCTAACTAAGATCAAAGGCACCACCACACCTGACTTTAGTTTTGTGGTATTTTTAATTAAAAATATTTTAACAATATTGTCAGTGGTAAGGCTTGCTCTATGCATTGCTGCTGCTGTAAAATCTATGAACTGTGATAATTATTTAAAAAAATTTTGAGGCCTTTTCTGTTATTTTTGGGTTTCTGAGTGTGCTTTTAACAGTTACTTCACTGCTGGCTCTGCACTTCCTGTATAATCAGATATATTTATTCTTCTCAGGTTTCTGATGTGATTGAAGACTAGATAGTTATAGTCTCACAGTCAAATTTTAATTTGTTTAGGAATTAAAAGGATGTTCTAGGTCTAAGAAGACGTTTTTAAGTTGGTAATGCAAGATGAGTTAGGTATAAAACTTTAAACTCATGGAGATAGATGGATAATAGAATATTATTATTAGTTGCCAAATATGTATGGACTGAACATTGGGAAAGTATGTTATACCTTATAATTTTCATAACTGTGACTTAATTATTTAAAAAAAGAATTATGAGTTCTGGGAGAAGGGGGAGAGGGTGGGAGGGTGGTACCAGGAGGGGTGGAGGGAGGGCACTCTGATGGAGATGTAACTTGAAGTAATAAATAAACATTAAAAAAAAAAAACAGTTGCTTCAGGGAATCAGTAACATGGTTCAATGGGTAAAGGTGCTGCCACCGAGACCGAGGAGCTCGTTTAATCTTTGGAACCTACTTGGTAGAAGGAGAGAACCAAGTCCTGAAAGTTGCCCTCTGATCTTCTCTCTTTGTCTCTCAAAAACATACACATACACACAAAATAAGATAAACAAAAACATGAAAAAAGTCATTGATTCATGTTGCTAGAGAGGAGCTTGGCACCTAATGATTTTTAATTTTTAAAATCAATTTCCTTTCTCCTTTAACTCTCTTTCAGTTTGTATAAACTGTATTTTTAAAATCTCATGCAGCATGCAGGAGTTAGGGCCAGCGTGTGTTTAGAACTATCATTCCTGAGCATTTAAAATTCTTATTTTATTTCTGCTATTCCTTTAACATTGAAGTTGAGCTCACCAGTTGTTATAATTTCAAGACCTCTCCATCCACTGGGAGGGAGTGAATGAGAATGTGTTTCTTAAGTGAGTGCACAGAAGGGTGAGGCTTGCAGGAATTTTCTCAAAAAATTCATTGGATAAAGTTAGTGTGTTTATAGACTCCATAAAGACGGTCACATAAGGAAAACATTCATACTTCAGCCAACATTCGCAAAAGGCTAAGAAAGCTCTCTTTTGTAGACCATGTAACGTTTTCCATGATGTTCTTAGACCCAGGTAATATGTTATGATATCAAAGGGCCCTGCTGACAACTTTTAGAAATAAACATCCTAATAGGATAGATCACCAAGAAGGAAATAATGACTTTCATTCATGAGGTATTTGGAAATGCCAGATAGAAACACATCCAAACCTGTTCTCATTGGGAAATCAAACTCCACGTTCTCGAGGGCATAAGCTTATCTCTGTGTTGCTATATCCATCTTAAATCCAATGTAGCAATAACAATTAAATGCCTGTGTGAGTGACAGCAAGTCAGAGAGATGTTTCAGAAGACATGAACAGAACCTGTTGGTGGCTCATGCTTGTTATTCCAGCACTTAGGAGGCTGAGGCATAGACTGCCATGAGTTTGAGGCCAGCCTGGGTTACCTAGCAAGACCATGTCTCAATTAAAAAAATAAAAGGAGGGGAAGAATAAATAAAAAAAATAATAGCACACTACTAAGTAATTAACAGTAAGGAGAGAGGGAGGCAGAGAGGGAAAGAAAGAGAGAATTAAGGGATATATATATATCTAATTTATATCTACTAATATATGTATATGTGTGTGTATGTATGTATATATGATTATGAGCATTGAGGAAAGAATCAAGAAGAAGGAGGGAGAGAAAGGGGAGCCAGACAGTGTCATGGGTGGGTGAGAAAAACAGCTATCTTGTGTTTTCTCTTTAGAGAGAATCTAACTACAAGTTTAAACATTAAAGCAGAAGGGTGTCTATTTGTGCTGAGGGAGGAAATCAGGGAAGGGAGGGAGGAGGGACAGCAGAGGGTGGCAGGAGTGAAGAAGATAAGCAATGATATGTATATGTGAAATATTATAACTAAATGCATTATTTTATATGAAAACTAAAGCAATTAGAGAAATGGACAAAACCTTTTTGAAAGAGGGAGATTATTTTAGAAGGTGAGAATTTAAATAGGGTATAAAGAGATGAATTATAATCTTTTATTTTTGAAAATAAAGTTTCAAAGTTTCTCATGGTTGTAGGTCTGGTTGTCCTGGAACTCACTATATAGACCAGGCTTCACCCCCCGCCCCCACCCAAGCTCAAAGAGGGCCACTTGCCTCTGTCTCCTGAATGCTGAGATTAAAGGCGTGCACCACCACACCTGGCCTAATAAAATCTTGAAAGTAGAAGAAATGGTTAATTCTAAACCTGTAGAAGAGTATTCCACTTGTTCTTAAAGATTGGTTTTATTTTGTGTGTATGGGTGTTTTGCCTGCATATGTGTGTGCAGCACATGTGTACTGGTGTCTGAGGAGCCCAGACTAGTGCACTATATCCTCGGGAAGTGGAGTTATGGACGGTTACAAGTTGCCATGTGGGTGCTGGGAACCAAACATGGGCCCTTTGGAAAAGAGACCAGTGCTCTTAACCACTGAGCCATTTCTCCAGTGCCTTTTACTATACTTCTTATATGCTGTCCTTCTTGTCCCCAGTGTGGTGACATTACTGTCACATTTTCATTTTGTCAGTGAATACAGTTTGAGAGATGTTGTTCTGTGGGGTCTGATTCCTCCATCAAGAAAGTGAAACTATTTTGGTTGGAATATATACTAACATTTTATTTATATGGGCAAAATTAGGCATATAACATGGTTGTATGATTGTAGAGATTATCTTATATTATAAAATTATAAGAGTAGCGGGGGCGTGGTGGCACATGCCTTTAATCTCAGCACTCGGGAGGCAGAGGCAGGCAGATCTCTGTAAGTTCAAGGCCAGCCTGGTCTTACAAAGTGAGTCCAGAACAGCCAAGGATGCACAGAGAAGCCTTGTCTTGAAAAACCAAAAAAAAGAATAATAATTAGGTAATAATATATAATAATAGTCAGTAATTGATCATTATTCCCTCAGTAGCTATTGGGCACTTTTTCTTTTGGAAACAGGGTCTGACTATGTAGTTTTGGCTGTCCTCTTGTTATGTAGACTAGACTGCCTTTGAACTCACAAGCATGTCTCCACCTTTGTTTCCTGAGTGCCGGAATTAAAGGCAGGCCTACCAAGTCCGACTTCCTAGATACTTTCTAGTAATTCTTAGAGCAAAAACTTGTTAGATAATTTTGATTTTGTTAAACCAGTTGCCATCCGTTAAATATAGCTCAGTTAGCACTCTATTTTCACCATGCAATAAAAAACAAAAACAAAAACCATAGTGTTGGGTACAGTGGCTTTGCTTTCAGGTCTAGATACTCAGGAGTCTAGGATGCCAGGATTTCTTTTCTTTTTTTTTTTTTTTTGAACTTTATTTTTTTTTTGATTTTTTTCTTTTTTTTCCTTTATTTTTTTATTTCTTCAAGTTACATCTCAATCGCAGTCCCCTCCCTATTCCCCCCTCTAGTCCCACCCTCCTACCCTCAACCCCCATCCTCTTCCCTTTTTTTAAAATCTATTTGTCTGCTTATTTGTTTGTTTGTTTTTTAGTTCTCTCTCCCCGGCAATGAGACACTTTTCACTGATGGTACTGCCTTGTAGACCCCCAATGAATGAGGAGGCTCTTGGCCCTCATACGACCTCTCAACTGAGATGAGGGACTGTTATATAAGGACACCCCACCCCAGAGAAATGGGATGGAAGGGATAGGAGGTAAAGAAAAAAAATGAAATGTGATGTTTCGGCCTTTTACTACTAATTGTCATAAACTGTTTAGGATAATTAAGAAATGCAAACTAATAGTTATGCAAGCCGGTCATTTTGTTAGGTACTATGACAGCCTATTATAGTTATTTTCTAAGCTAATCAGAAATAAAGCTGCTAAGAGACAAGCAACATCTGTTTACCCTAATATAAGAGATAGATAGGGCCTCTTCAAAAACCTCAAGAGATCTGCAGAATATGGCATTCAAAGATGTTTTCGTAACTTTAGATTTTTTTATATTGAGACATATCAACTCCTGACAGCACCCCCTATTCTACCCCAAGTAGAAGATGAACATCGAAGAATCTCCAGTGGGAGATGATTGAATTAGTCGCAAGCCTATCTCTTGGTAAGAAAAGCCCCTTGCTCCAACTGTAGACAGAATGCTGTCCAAAAAGGACAAAACCTGGAAGCAGGTAAGTCGACAGCCTAGCTCTGCCAAGACAGGGTAGGTAAGTCCTTCATAACCCCTGCTCTACAATCAATGTCTGTCAGAGAAACGGGGCCAAACGACTGAAGATCGATGCTGTAATGTATGGAGAGAAAATGGGAACTGTCCAGGCAGCCACTGGTATGTCATTTCTTAGTTTGGGAAGCTGCAGGCCCTGTACTTCCTATAAAATCAGATATATTTATCTCTCTCAGGTCTCTGAGGTGGTTGAAGAACAGATAACTAGAGTCTCATAATTAAATTTTGAGTTGTTTAGGAGTCAAGACAGTGTTATAGACCTAAGAAGATGCTTTTAAAATTGTGTTGCAAGTTAGTATGAATGTTGAGTTAGATATAGAACTTTAAACTCATGGAGATGTTTAGATAGTAGAATGTTAAAGTCAGGTGCCAAATACATATGGACTGGACATTGGGAATGTACGTTAAGCCAAATAACCCTCATAACTGTGGCCTAATTACCTCTGTTGTTTTGTATTGTATTTATTATTATAAGAGAAAGAGCCATTTGTTGGACTGAAAGGGGAAAATGTAGGAGGAAATAAGATATACCTTTAACTTAAAAAAAGGGAACTTTATTTTTTAATTTTTTAAGGGTACATCAATAGGTTTATTGTGCTGGTTACACTTTTTAAAAATAATTTATTTTTTATTTCTTCAAGTTACATCTCAATCACAATCCCCTCCCTACTCCCCCCTCCAGTCCCACCCTTCCACCCTCCTCCCCCTAAACCCCCCATCCTCTTCCTTATTTTTTTTTTAGTTTAAGGTATTTCTTTTCCCCCTAACAGCTCTCCCTTTCAGTCCAAAAATGGTTCTTTTTCTTATAACTATAAATACAATACAAAACAACAGAAATAAATAGGCCACGATTATAAGAGTTATATGGCTTAGCGTACATTCCCAATGTCCAGTCCATATGTATTTGGCACCTGACTTTAACATTCTACTATCTAATCATCTCCATGAGTTTAAAGTTCTATATCTGACTCAGCTTTCATACTAACTTGCCTCACAATTTTAAAAATATCTTTTTAGATCCAGAACACCCTCTTGATTCCTAAACAATTCAAAATTTAACTATGAGACTCTAGCTATCTATTCTTCAACCACCTCAGAGACCAGGATTTCTTAAGGCCAGGAATTCAAGGCCAGTCTGAATAACATACAGATACCTGGTCTGAAAAATAACACCACAAACATATTTAGAAACAAAGCCAAAATAGAAACAACAAAAGGAATGGAGCAGGGGAGCTGAGGGAGAACCCAGCCTGCTGTAGCTTTGCTGTCCAAATGAGGAGCTGCTTCCGAGCATTCACCCAGCTGCGCCATGGCGAGTAATGATCATCTAGTCTGTCAGGTGATTTGGAGAGAGCTTCACTATTCGGAAATATTTAGCATTTAACTAAAATGTCAAATTATAGGTTTTTGATTAGGGCAAATTTATTTTGAATAGCTCATAATGTTGAACCCAGTCTTCATTAGTGTTCCTTAGAACTGTGGAACATACGAACTATAGCTCCCACCCCCCCCACCCCCCACTGGAACATTCTCTTCTTATAGTTGATTATATTCGAGCTTCAGAGAGAAATTAAACAACCTGTGCTGTGTGTTGAAGCCTAGAGTGGCTGGAACTCGTTTCCTGAGATAGTGGGGAGCGGATGGACACAGCTATTTCTAAAGGCCGACGCTGTTTGTGTGCACTTGTCTGCAGAGTTTATTGGAATGTGAGCTATTAGCGTGCTTGCAGGCCCTTGGAGCATCGCTCCTGGAGCCTGTGTGAGGTGAGTGCTTGTGGGTGTGCCAAAGGTGATGGACGAGGCTTGGGGTAGAAGAAAGTCAGGAAGGGACTGAAATACATCACTCCAGCATTGCATAAGCAAACGCAGAAGATTATTTTTCTTGGCAGTAAAATCTATACTCCGGGAAGAAACAAGCTTTTGTTGGAAGAGTTCTCTGAACTTGTGGGAGGGCTTGGCTTCCAGGGCAGAGAAATGAGCTAAAATAAATACAAAGCAGAAGCACACATTTGGAGGAGAGAGAGAGAGAGAGAAAGAGAGAGAGAGAGAGAGAGAGAGAGAGAGAGAGAGAGAGAGAATGCCTAGGATTTAGGAAATCAGTGGGAATTATCAGCTTACTTTATTTACAATATCATGCTTTGTGGCATGGATGACTTTGGGAGATGGGCGAAGGGATTTAAGCTTGCTTTAAGATACACACTGGGAGTAGCTGAGGTTGTTGCTTAGTGGTAGAGTGTCTACTTAGGAGCATGTAGTTCAATGCCAAACATCTCGGCAATATAAAAAGCATTAATCTGATAGAAGAGAAAGCAGGGAATAGCCTTGAACACATTGGCACCCGAGACAACTTCCTGAACAGAACACCAATAGCACAGGCACTAAGATCAACAATCAGTAAACGGGACCTCGTGAATCGGACAAGCTTCTGTAAGCAAAGGACACCATCAGTAGGACAAAACAGCGGCCTATAGATTGGGAAAAGATTTCCACTTCATCTAATGATTTCCACTTCATCTAATGGATGGCTGATATCCAAAACATACAAAGAACTCAAGAAACTAGAAATCCAATGATAGACAACCAAAAAAATCCATTAAAAATGGAGTCCATATCTAAACAGAATTCTTGATAAAGGAATTTCAAATGTCTGAGAAACACTTAAAGAAATGTTCAGGGTCTTCACCCATCAGGGAAATGCAAATCAAAACTACTCTGAGATTCTATCTTACATCTGTTAGAATGGCCGAGATCAATAACAAGTGATAGCTCGTGCTGGCGAGAATATGGAATTAGGGGAACATTCCTCCATTGCTGGTAGGAGTACAGACTTTTACAATCATTATGGAAATCAATATTGAGGTTGCTCATAAAAGTTGGGAATCTGCTGGGCAGTGGTGGCGCACGCCTTTAATCCCAGCACTTGGGAGGCAGAGGCAGGCAGATCTCTGTGAGTTGGATGCCAGCCTGGTCTACAAAGTGAGTCCAGGACAGCCAGAGCTGTTATACAGAGAAACCCTGTCTCGGAAAAAAATAAAAAAAAGAATTGGGAATCCATCTACCTCAAAACCCAGCTATACCATTTTTGGGCATATACCCAAAGGGAACTCCACCCTACCACAAGGACACTTGCTTAACTATGTTCAGAGTGGTTTTCTTCATAAGAGCCAGAAACTGGAAGAAAAAAAAAGAAAACCTAGATGTTGCAGGCAAATGGATGGAACTAGAAAAGAAATCATCCTGAGTGAGGTAACCTAGACCCAGAAAGACAAACATGGTGGTCCTCACTTAATAAGACAATATTGGCTGTTAAGTAAATGATAACCAATGTATAATCCACAGATCCAGGCTAAGTAACAAGTAGGGCTTTACAAGAGGATGCATGGATTTCCCTGGGAAGGAGAAATAGATTTTTTGGATAGACTCGGGTTGGATGGGGATGGGAATAGAAAGGATCAGGTTGGTGGAGTGGAGGGAGAGATGACTAGAATTGGAGGGCATTTGGTTTGGTTAATGTTGAAATCTAGTGCAGTGGAAATCCCTGGAACCTGCAAGAGTGACCTTAGGGAGGACTCCTTGTCATGGAGGATTCAGGGCCTGAACTGTCTATCTCTTGTAACCAGACAAGACTTCCAGTGGTGAGACTGGGACACCAACCCAGGTACAGAGCCTTGGACCTATAGTCTGTTCTGCCTGCAATATGTGCTGGGGGCAGTGGTTATGCAGAACTTGTGGGAGTGTCCAATCAATGACTGATCTAATTGAGGCCCATGCACATGAAGGAGCTCATGGTGGACCAGAAACAGGATGCTGGAGAGCCCAGAGACCTAGAGTAGAACCAAACAAACTGTTGCACATGCACAAAAAATAATTAATTAAATGATTCCTAATGATGTTCTGCTATATTAATAGACTGGTGCCTCATCCAGTCACATCATCAGAGAGGCTGCCTCTGTTAGCTGGTGGGAGTAGATGCAGAGACCCACAGCAGAACTTTAGATGGAGACAGAGCCCAGGTGGAGGTCTCCATTGGGTCCTTCCCCTTGGAGGTTAGGGAACCCCATGGAAGAAGGGGAGGAGGAATTGCAGGAAGAATGGTGAGGGAACCAGGAGAGTATGGCCCACAGAATCAACTAAGCAGGGTTCATGGGGGCTTACAGAGACTGAAGAAGCAATGGTGGAGCCTGCATAGGTCTATGCAAAGTTCTCTGCATATATGTTATGGTTTTTGGCTTTGTGTTTTGAGGATCCTCCTAACCATGGGCGTGAGAGTGTCTCTGACTCTTTTGACTGCTCTTGGGGCCCTTTTCCTCCTACTGTGTTGCCTTGCCCATCCTTGATGTGAGGGTTTGTGCCTGGTCATGTTGTATCTTGTTGTGCTGTGTTCAGTTGATGTCCCTGGGAGGCCTGCTGCTCTTTTCTGGAGGGAGTGGATCTAGGGTAGAGGGGAGGTAGGTGTGGCTGGGAGGGGAAGCTTCAGTCAGGATGTATTTTATGAGAAAAAAAAAAGCACCGGTAAAACCTAATTTTGCAGTAGGTGGTTTTGGAGCATGCCTTTAATCCCAGCACTCTGAGGCAGAAGCAGGGGGATCTCTGTGAGTTTGATGCTAGCCTTGTCTACAGAGTGAATTGCAGGATAGCCAGAGCTACACAGAGAAACCCTGTCTAGAAAAAAAAAAAAAAGAAAACATCCACAAGAACAACAACAAACAAGAAAGCAAGAAGCAAACAAACAAACAAGCAAGTCCTAATTCTGCCCAATTGTGGTGGCTTATGCTGATTGGTAACACTGACAGGATCTAGAAACACCAAGGAGACAAGGCCACTTCGCATGCTTGTGGGGGATACTTTAGATTCAGTTAGCCTTTGGGCATGTCTTCGAATGGCTATTTAAATTGGGCTGAGACGGGAAGATCCACCCTGATGCATCATTTTATGGACGGGGTTCCAGACTTCATAAAACAACCTCTCTGTTCCCTGATTGTAGATGCAATGTAACCAGATGCTTCAAACTCCTGCTCCCATCACTTCCCCATCATGATGACCATATCCTCAAGCTGTTAGCCAAAGTAAACCTTTTTTTCCATAAGTAGTTTTTGTCAAGGCAACGAGACACATAACTAATACAATAAGGGATGGCAGCTCTATATCAGTTATAACACAGTTATGACCAGATACACACTGTACCACAGTGCATGCTAGAATGAATATAAAGTTAATCTAGGGGAAAGAATTGAAGGGATTGAAGCTGGGTATCTTCCATTGACATAATTCTTTGCCTTTCTTTCTTTTCTTTCTTTTCTTTCTTTCTTTCTTTCTTTCTTTCTTTCTTTCTTTCTTTCTTTCTCTCTCTCTCTTTCTCTCTCTCTCTTTCTTTCTTTCTGTCTGTCTTTCCCTTCCTTCCTTCCTTTCTTCTTTCTTTCTTTGTTCCCTCCTTCCTTCTTTACTTCCCCCCTTCCTTCATTTCTTTCTCTTTTTTTGTTTTGTTTTCACCGTGTTTCTCTGTATAGCCTTGGCTGTCCTGAACCTCACTTTGTACACCATGCTGGCCTCAAATTCAGAGATCTGCCTGCCTCTGTCTCCTGAGTGCTGAGATTAAAGGCGTATACCACCAACTACTCAGCTGAGATAGTTTTTAGAAGGTTCCTGATTTGTGTTTTACAAAGTCCCAGGGGAAAAATGAACAGTGGGAGAGGCCCCCTGTAAAGGGTAGGGTGAGGATAGTTTCAAATGAATGCAAATAAGTCATGTGTTGTGTTGCTAGAGACTAGATAGCAGAGAAAAAATAACCCAAATTGAGTTGGGTTTCCATGGAGAAAAGAGTACTGTGTTGACCTGTTCATATGTCTGTTGTGAATGGTAATGCAGGAAACTACTTGTACTAAAGGGGATCATGTAATTGTTGATAATATTTTCCAAACCAACAATTAGCAATAGTTTCTTAAACTGCTGTTCCTATATTTGTGACTGTTTTTTTCTGTTCAAGTATCTGCCTATCATAGCTTGAGTGATCTGAAATTTTTAGATGGGCTGTTTGTCTTGAAAACCTACCATTCTTGCTGAAGTAGTGTTGCCATAGTGAGAGAAGAGCTTAGCATATGAAGACTGGGTTGAGTGTTGGCTCATAGCATCAGTATATTTCTTCCTGTTATATTTTTAATCGAGGAGACCATCTGGCATTATCTGTATTTGAATGTATAGTTCTGTGGTCAAAGAGTCCTAGGTGATATGCACCTAGTTGTTAGGCATAGACTTGGCAGACATTCACTGTTTTAACCAGTCAGTAATTCTATTATTGTTACAGCTAATTAATTCATGGACCTAAGCTTTGACACTAGGAATTAAAGGTCTTTAGTTTTGTACTCATTTATGTTATAAAAATTGAATTGCTTAAATACTCTTCATTATATGATCATGTCAATCTTCATGTACCAAAAAAAGATCCACTTGGAACACTATTCTTCTACATTATATGTCCATAAGTCAAATGATTATAATGTCCTTTTTTAAAAGACAGGGTCTCTTGTTCAGTTGATGTCCCTGAAAGGTTTTCTTTTTTTTTTCTGGGGGGAGATGGGTGGGTGGATCTGGACAAGGGGTGACAGGGAAGAGTAGAGAGAGGGGAAGGTACATCAGGATGTATTGTATGATTGTATGAGAGAGAGAGAGAGAGAGAGAGAGAGAGAGAGAGAGAGAGAGAGAGAGAGAGAGAAACTCATTGGGTAGGTCTGGCTGTCCTGGAATGTACTTTGTAGACCAGGCTGGCCTCAAATTCACAGAGATCCACCTGTCTCTGCCTTCTGAGTGCTGGGATTAAAAGCATGCAACACTACCCCCAGCTGTATTTGCACTTTTAAAGTAAATTTATTTTTGTTTTGCTCTTTCAGACAAGATCTCACTATATAGTCCACAATAGCCTTCTTTAGCTTCCTACCGCAATCTCCAACATGCTAGGATTATAGGCATGTACTACCACATTTGGCTCCAAGCATTTCTTTTAAACTGATAAAAAAATTATGTACATATTGATGGGGGAAACACGGGATATTCTTATACATGTATACATTGTGTTATGGTTACATACATGTAATTAAAATAATGATTAGTGATGGTGTTTAATGTGTATATGAATAGATATTAGTGTTTTGAATTTGATAATGATAAAAATGGATTTTAAGGTGCCAGGAGTGGTGGCACATGCCTTTCTACCACATCACTTCTTCCTTACTGCCCCTATTACCTATTAATTGTATATTCCTTCATTCTGTAACATGGAGTTACAGAATGGTTCCTCAGGAACCATTCACCTTGTTTTTTGAGATAGATCTTTTACTGGGACCTGGGACTCAATGGTTAGGCTAGGCTGGCTAGACAGTGAACCCTGAGGCTCTTTCTGTCTCCACCTTTCAGCACTTGAGTTACAGGCACACACCAGCACACGCTTAAAGGCTTTTTTATGAGACTAAAGGGATAGAGCTCAAGTCTTTAAGCATATTATGGACACAGCTATCTCCCCAGGCTAGACTGTTCTGAAATTTGGAATGTGAAATGCTGGCATCTTTTTAGGGATTTGAAATGTGCAACACTGTGCTATATTTGGTCCTGAGCAGGCACTCAAATTGAGATCAGGTATTAAAGGTTAATCCTAGAAATCTACTATAAGTTAACAGTAATTACAAAAATTATTTTGACTGCTACAGTCTTTTATGGATCCATATGTGGAACAAACTATGAAGAGGAAAATGATATCTCAGTGGCTAAGTAAGAATTTGTATTGCTCTTGTAAAAGACCAAGTTCTGTGCATGAAGATTTGATTCCAAATGGCTGTGTGTTCTTCTTGCTCAATTCAGTTCTGTTGGGTTCACTTACAAAATGAGCTTGGAGGATGAAGTATTTTCTACATGTTGACCAGATCTCAAGGGTGGAGGACAAAAATGTAAAGGCAGAAGTAGTTATTGAAGAGTTCTTCTGTGTCAGGCAAGGTTCCACATTCTTTCATTTCATAGATGAGGAGAAACAACTTAGATTGACTCGCTCAATGTTGACGGCTAAGAACAAGTGCCATAAGAACTCAAAGTTGTGTTCTATTTAGAAGCTCCACATTTGTTTTGGTACGTATGTGTCTCTCAATCTGGAGTCCCTGTAACTTGTTAGAGCAGTTTGATGGAACCTTACTGTAAGTTTCTGATTAAGTAGGCCTGAAGTGGGTTCTGAAATTTTGTATTTCTAAGTTCCCAGGAATGCTGATTTTGTAGACTCAGGGATCATTACAGGTTCCTGACTCAACAGGTGCACTATATTCATTTTCCTGTCTAGCCCGAGTACTGAGATACCCAGAAACCTTTCTGATGAAACAGGTTAACAGCACATAGAGGAGGAGGAGCATTATCCTGCAGGAGACACTGTGGGAACAGACTGAGGAAATCATTTCAATTTTTCCCCCTTGATTGTGAAATCATGGAACAGCTACTGTCCCTTCTTACATTTGACATGCCACAGATACGTCTATTGTAGGTAAGTTCTTGAGCATGTATACAAGCTTATTCTGGAATGGCTAGTGCAAGGGAGATGAGAGAGCAGGAAGATCACTACACCAAGTACAAGACTATCACATGAGGGAGACGTGTTAGAATTTTCTAGCTGCCCTAGATACTGTTAGGACCAGGAAAGTCAGTGTCCCTTAGAAGAGAGAATAAGATTAAATAATAGGCTTAAACTTGTTGATTGTTCTTGAGTCAGGGTCTTGTTCCCTCAAGACTGGCTTCACACTCTTCATATAGCCAACGGTGTCTTTGAACTTCTGCTCCTCCTGCCTTCACTTTGAGAGTGCTGGAATTATAACTGTTTACCACTGTACTTAAATTATTCAGGGTAAGGGCCAGACCTCAGAGTTTTGTGAGCACCCTGCCAACTGAGCAACAACCTTGGGTCAGAACAGTTTTCTTTCTATTCTGAGTCTTCCAATATGTACATGAAATCTTGGTAAAAAGAAAACTTAGCAGGGTTAGTATATGTCAATGCATTTCTAAGAATCTGTGAAATTCTGTGTTGTTCTCATCTGGGGACAAATGTGATGAGCCAGTTGTTACTTACTTTATGCTATGGTTGATTAGTGCTTTGTGGCCACCTGGGACTCTTATTTATACTTGTATTCTGAGGAGTATCGTTGCTGGACCAGTGTCAACCATCTTGGCAGGATCTCATGATTGTATAGCAGCTGTTCTTCTTTCAGAAGTTATTTTGTGTGTCGGCCACACAGGACTCCTACCCCCACACCCACATTAGAGATCTTGACAGATCAGTATTTCAAAAAAAAAATTTAATTACAAATTTAAACATTTATTTATTTGTTTAGTGTGTGTGTGACAGTACATATATGAGGTCAGAGGACATTTTATAGGATATGAATCTCTCCTTCCATCATGTGGGCTCTGGGGTTCAAACTTAGGTTTTCAGGCTTGTTGGCAATGCCTTTACCTCTGAGCCATTTAACTGACACTAATTTAACTAAAATTTAAAAATTAGCATATAAAGAATTAGGTATCACTGGTATTTTCAAATTGTGTTTTATTAAATTCTCTACCTAATCTCTCTCATCCTCCTGTCCTTCCTTGTGATGACCCCCTCCTTCCACCTTCATGTCTCATGTCTTTTGGTTCTATCCATCTTCAGAATCTCTTTTTAACTCTTCTTGACATTCTTTGTAACTTTTCAGACTAAACTATCCTCTTCTATATAAACCCATCTATATAAATCTATACACTGCAAGCTAAGATACACATATGAGAGAGAGAATGTGGTTTTTGTCTTTATGCTCTTGACTCATTAACTCAACCTAACTCTTTCCAGATCCATGCATTTTTCTTGAAAAATTTGTTTCAGTCAGATCATATTACATGAACCATTCACTCACATGAATAACTTCAATTTGTAGAAGGTCAGGAGAAAAATCACTGAGTCTCAGAGTTCCGCACTACCTCTTTTGGGTCAGTATTATTATTTGTGGTCTTATTCATGGTTATGCCCAAAGGAGAAAGTCACACCCAGGCTGGGTGTGTGACAGAGGCCAGAGTTCTCTCAGCTGCCAAACACCCAACTATTAATGGCAACTTATTTTTATTACACATTTGCAGTCTCCTCATCTTAGAAAATACTGAAATAGAAACTCATTAATACTTAAGAGGCAAGAGTTTTAGAATTTTGTGGTTTTATTTAAAAAGACAAAAGAAGGATGACGTTTGCCTTCACACTTGTTCTGTTTATCAGAAGGAGGTAGAATAATGAGAAGGCATTTTATAGACCTCACAGGAGCACTGAGTTTGGTTTGGAGGATAAAGACCTCTACCTCCTGATTAGTTTTGGTCTTTCCATTTGTGGTGCTACTGTGTGTCCTAGGATTGGGGAGGGAGGGAGTGTGTAAGAGCACACATTCATTTGAGCCTGTTGCTTCCATTTTGTGCATGATTTCAGGACCACAAAGCAGGGGCAGCAGGAAGCCCAGTCTCAGGGACTGTCACGTGCACACAACTAGCACAAGTTTTCATTGTGTGTTTTGAAGAGTAAGAACTGAAGTGGCCATGTCCAACAACAAGAGAGAAACTGTTTTTTACTGATTTCTATCTTCATTCAGCATCGAGTTTGAAGGGAAAGATGCACCCATTGATCAGAGCTGTCCTCAGCTTATCATTTGGTATTGATTAACCAACTGTGCACAAAGTCAGATGTACCTGCCGGAGGGTTACTGTGAGCTCTACTGACCACAGTGGCAGCTTCTCATATGGCACTAGCCAGGAAGCAGATGGTTATGTTGGAGTCAGTAGGTCAGGCTACCGTCCTCAAAGTCCTGTGCCCAGTGACATCCTTTTCTCAACTATGCCTCCTGTACTAAAGACTCCATCATACTCCCCACCCTCCCCAATGAAGCACCACAAGCTGGGGACCAGGTCTCTAAGCATGTGAGCCTGGACGGGGACATTTCACATTGGAAGTGTAACACATCATGCAGGTCATCATTAAAGTAGTTTGGCGAACAACAACTTGTTTAAGCAATTTGCTTGAAGACATTTTGAATGTATTGTACACAAATAAATAAATAATTTGCAAGAATAATTCATCTGGAAATAAAACTGAGCTTGAAAAGTGGCATGTCACAGGGTTGCAGGGACGATTGACTGTTTTCTTAGTAGATATTGGCATCTTCAAGTGAAGCACAGTGATTTTGCAAAATGCTGGAATGGAAGAGCAGGAGGTCAGCCTTTTCTTTCTAGTAAAATATCAACACCGCAGAAATGGGTTTTCTCACAATTGCCTCATTATTCCACTTTCATTTCAAATGGTTGGGTTTGAATAAGACATTGGTTTTATGTCCTTTATTTGATGCTTAGCCTTTGTACTCAGAAACTGTTCAATAAAAAAAATTATTAATAGTGCCAATCCAGGGAGTGTCTCTGGATACTAAAGAAATTCTTCTGGGGAAGACTTTTCACTGGCTCCTATGGTAGGGAGTCCATCATCCCCCCCCCATATGAGGTAGTGGAGGTTACATATTGCCCTGTCATGTGTAGGGTCTGTTCTCTGGGGACCAGTTGCATAGGAAAAAATGCAATATATTTGGGAAATGCAGCTGAAGAGGGTAATTTTTATAAGTTCTGTTATCATTTGGGTAAGAACAGCGAAATGAGAACACCTCAGACAGCAGAGCTGTCACCACAATCATTAATGTTTTCTGAGTATTGTTTTTCCTTAAAGTATCTTTTGAGACAAATAATAATGACTGGTAGATAACTTTTCACCCTGAGTTTAACACTTATCTTCCATGTTTTTCTCTATCCCTCATCATCATCCAATTATTCCACAACTCTAGAGTTGGTAACTTCAAGTATGTAGACACACATAGATCAAAGTTAATGCAAGCACCATGAGTGATATGTGATGTGCTATGTTTTCCATGAATGGTCCTTCATCACTTTTTAGTAATGCATTCTGTTCTCAAAAGAAATTGACCTTTTTTTTATTTGTTCAGTTTTTTAAACAGTGTATACTCAGTAAGGATAAACACTAAATATAAATCATAGAGTAGGAAGTTTTGGTTCCCCAGTGCTGGACACTACATCAAATCCTTTCTTTTTCCTCTCTCTCTTCCCTACCCTTCTGTCTCCTCCCTCCCCTCCACTTCCTTTCTTTTTTTCCATGCTATTGAAGCAGGATCTCACTATAAAATCCAAGCTGACCTCAAACTAGCCATCCTTCCACCTTCGGCTCTTTAGTGCTGTATTTACAGGCTTTTTATTTTTTTGGCAGCTTTTTGTGTTTCCAAATTTAGGCCCCAGATTAGACAGAGGCTGTTTCTATCTATATTTTTCTATTAGCTGGGCAATTTTCCATGTTCTTGTAGCACCTCGAGCCTAAATTTAAATGAGTCTAAATCCTTGCCTTAAATGAAGGCAAAAGGACTCAATCTGGTCTCCTTAATAAAACTAAGGTAGACTTTCCCAGCTTGGCAATGGAGGGAGAAGACACATGAGGAAAGTTTAACTACCCTCTGGTCCCTGCATTTGTCCAGTTTCCTTTAATTTCCTTTCCTAGGGAGCCCGCATTTCTACAGCCACATTAGCTGGGGTTGGGTGGGACAATTCTCCTTAAAATGTTTCAGTTTGTGGAGGGGTAAAATACTGTTTTAAATTTCTGAAAACATAGCTCATGACAACATGACACACTTATGTAAGGGGGATGGAGGATCTATGGTAACAAGAGAACCCAGAATTAATACAGCGGACATATTGGGCTGTTTGGTGTAATATCCATGATCTTCAAATCACCAGATTCTACCACCTTCCAGGCTCTCCATGGAACTGTTTCTTTTGTCTTCTCCAGGGAACCAGTTTTGGCATCACTGCTTGGTTGTTTTTCCTCATTCATCAGGTTGCTCTGTGCTATGCCTCGATGCTTCCCCAGGTCTGGATTAGCTGGTCCCTGAACAGTCCGGGGTTCCCAGGTGTGCCTCCTCGTCACTCTGGTTTGCAGTTATCTGTTTAGGTCACAGACATGTTGTCTTTTTCAGTAGTGCTATCAGGACTTTGGACAGCGCCAAACACACAGTGGGCTCTCAACAAATACTTCCAGATGACAGACTGTTGGTGAGTGAATGGAATCACAAAGAGATGAGTCAAATTTCTGACATTGCCATAGGGCTCTTCTCTCATCATAACCATGGAGGATTAGGACTGGGTTTTAAAACAACAATAACAACAAAACCTGAAATATTTCCTTCAGAGGCACAAATTAACCACTGGTCAGGCCCAGGAAACAGAGAAGGAGGACTTTCTCAATATAGATAGCAATGTTGAATTGATTAGGGACGTAGGATTGAATATCTGTGTGGGATGGGGAATCAATAGTTAGCAGGGTGTGCTGCTGTTGGTTATCAACATTTGGAAACTGTCCATTTTCCCTTAGTTTATTCTTCTTTTGTTTCCCTGATGAATTGTTTAGATGTCAAAAGTGCCACATAAAATAATTTGAGCTAAGTTAAATGTGACTTCTTTGATATTATAAGGCAACATTTGACTTAGAGAAAGGGGTACCCAATATTATTGAGCTATTTCTGTGGGTGTCTGTAGATAGATATTACAGCCTTTAAAAAAGCAAAGAATAATGTTTCCATTATAGATAAGAAACACTGCTCAGAGGGAGTAATTAATTTCAGAATTGTAAAACTAACAAACTGAAGTGAATGACATTCATTTGTGCCATTCACAAATATTTATTGGCAGTAAAATGTTTTTCACTATGCCTTCTCTTTTGGTGGCAATACAAAGCAATCTGTGTAGGCAAGAATACTGATTTAAGTACATCCTTTCAGTATAATGAGGAAACACTACCATTTTGCTCATTCAAAAATACATTGGCCTTGGTTGGAGAGATGGCTCAGTCAGTAAAATGTTTTCCATGCAAGCTTCTATCTCCAGCATCCATGCAAAAGCTGGGCCTAGTACCATGCATTAGTACCAGAGAAATAGAGACAGTTGGAACCCAGAGCTACCAGCCAGCCAGTCTATTTGAATCAGCAAGCTCCAGATAAATGGGAGGGAGCAGCTTTGGAAGACATATGATGTTGACCTCTGGCCCCTATATATGTGAACACAGGTGCCAACACACTCACTCACATTTATCATACACACATGAATGTGTAGGACTTAAGTTCACTTCTTTTCTATTAAAAGCTTAATATCTCATCTGTACTTTAAAAATGTTTTTAGATTTATGTATTTTATTTAATGTGTATGAGAGTTTTGCCTGTATGTATGTATATGCACCACATTCATGCCTGCTGCCCATGGAACTCAGAAGAGGGCATCAAGGTCTCTTGGAACTGGAGTTACAGGTGGTTATGAGACACACTATATGGGTGCTGAGAACTAAACTCTAGTCCTTGACAAGAGCAACAAGCACCCTAACCACTGAGCCATGTCTCCAGCCCTGGTTTTTTTGTTTTTGTTTTGTTTTTTGTTCTACTAAATCACTGAATTCCCAGGTGCTGGAGCCATGCTTAGGACATGGAGGGTACCTAAAAAATGATGTGCAGCAAGTGGGAGAGTTAAGGAGTGTGAATCATTTACTATTCAGTATTAATAGAATTTGGCAGTTTTGATTGTTTTCCTATGTGAGGAGTATTTGACTAAATGTGAATTATGAGAAACTTGAGGGATCAGATTCATGAGCAACTGATCTATGAAGCATTGGAAGTGAGTTCTAAGGGATCTGAGAGTTTCTTCTTCTATAAGCCTTTCCTAAAACCAGTGACCATCAATGAAAATAGTCACTTGAAGCCATAGTGAGGAATAGTGTAAGGGTGATGCTTTAAAAACACAAATAAGGTTGGAGAGATGGCTCAGTAGGTAAAGAACTTGCTATGCAAATATGGAGACCGGAGTTTGGATTCTCAACACCCAAAGAAATCCACTACTGGAGAGACAGAGGTAGGAGGATCTTTGGAGTGAGGTCCAGATTCAGTGAGAGACTCTGTCTAAAAAATAAATAAATAAATAACATCAGCTAAAGATGTTGCAAACATTGTATGCACAAGAACTCAGCCTGTTGGTTGGCATTCCAGATCAATCGGAAAAATTAGGACACACCAGAGTGGGAACAGCCTAGAGTGAATCAGACTGGAGCAGCTATCCAAAATCCCAGAAGGCCAGAAGGTGGTGAGAGAAAATGCCAGACAACAGACTGGTGAAAAATAAGCCAAGAAAAGTTCATGTTGGCCCTCAAAGAGACAGATGGTAACAGGAAGTACTCAGTGAGGGGTGATTGTGATAGAAATCACAGACTATGAAATCACCTATTTGTAGTTTGGGGTTTTGTGGAGAAATTGAAACTCTTTGCCAGCACAGCAAGGAAAGGCGGTAACACTGTAGCAGAATACTAAGTACTGGTGTAATTGTGTCTGAAGGAAGAGATGTGGCCTGGATCATTCCATTAGGATGGAATTTTTGCTTAGAGATTGTACCAAAATTGTATAGTGTTGTGCTGTGCGTAAAAGCAATTGGATTTGCATTAAATGCGCTTCTTAAACATCATGAAATAAAGCATCCTCCTTGGTGTGTAAGATAGAAAGGACAGGTTTTTAACTAGAGGAGTAAATGCTTTACACACCTATGTTTGTTTTGTACCCCTATTTCTCCTCAGAAAGATATTTTAAAATAGAATATAGGAAATGCCATACATGGTTACTTAGGTCTTTAAGAGACAAATTTTTTTCTCTATTATTTTGAGTGAAAATATACCAAAACATGAGTTTGGGAAAACGAAAATATTTTTGTATTTTTCTTTTAAAAAATTGTATCAGGTTTGCTAATGTGGTAGTATGTCTCAGTGTTTCCTATGCTACTAATATGTTTATTGGTGCTGTGAGTGAGTTCTTTTATGCTTCCCCACCACACAATTGCTTTTGAGACAGGTTCTTGCTATCTCACTTCAACTGAATTTGAGGTCGTTATGTAGCCCAAGCTTGCCTCACACTCACGTTCTTCCTGCCTGTGTTGCAGGCCTCACCCCACCTGACACATTTTTACCATGCGAAAGGTCAAAAGGAGCTTCTCCAGATAGAACGCTCTGGTCTTGGGTCGACTTGTGCAGCCGTTTACACTTAACTTTGCCGAGACCTATCACTCGAGGTGATTTATTTGCAAACCACAGTGTTAGCTGTAAAGTTCTATCGGCCTTGGAACCACCCTTCAAACAAGGCTTTCCTCCACCACCGAGCTGCAGGAAACCAGAGCCTTCACTTGCTGTGGCTCAGAGTGTAGTTTAAGTGCCAGCCATCTGGTCCCTCTTGGGCTCCACACTTGCTGTGATTCCCATACATCTGCCGTTTGCTCTGCGGCTGCCTCTCCTGTTAGCTTGTCTCTCCTCTGTTTGTTTTATGGGCTCAATGAGGCACTTTGAGGGTCTGGGAAGAACGGTCTCTTGACCTGCTTCCCAGGCTAAGATCTGGAGACTTCGCTACTGAACTTCATGTACTTACCTTTTGATCTATCTTGCCATCCCACTTAATATTCTGTCTGAAGTGGGGCACACTCTATAAATGGGGGACCTGGTCTGGATAGCCACTGCTTCCTCCGAATCGTCTCTCCCACCCTAAACTGTCTGCACAGCTTTGCATTAGATACTATTTCCCTCAATTCAGTATTTCGACTTCATTGTTTCTAACCTAATTAATTATTTCTGTTTTTCTTTATCTTTTGTAGTCTTGTAAGAGGTTTATCTAGTTCAGCATTTCACAAGCTGTTCTCTGCAGAATACTAAAAAAGTGGGGCGAATTAGCTTGGGAAATTGTACTAAATGCCCTACTTGAGGATTCAAAGTACACATTAGCATAAGAAAAGATCTGAGAAGGTTTTAAGTGAAAGAGGAAAGAACTTTTGAAGTCGATTTAATGATTCCAAGAACGGTAAAAGTAAGAACTTACTTGTGTGGAGGAAGAGTCTTTTCTCCAACCGACTTTAATTTTCTTCTTTAATGCCAGTTGCAGGAATGCGGGTCTATTTCTTTGTTATTTGATATAAAGAGTTTTGCAATTTATTTATCCAAGCCATGGTTTTGCTGTTCTGATTGTTTACCACATATATTTTAACCATGACTCACCTTTGAAAAGGAGCTTTTCCATCAATTTATATTATGAAGGTCGTTTGGTTCATCTATTTTTACATCCAAACAGGAAAAACAATTCTCCATATTTGAGTTCAGGACTCTCAAATGCTCAGCCAAAACTCACCATGTAGACCAGATATTCCTGCCCCTTGAGTGCCATCACACCTGGCCCAAGTATCTCCGGTGTTAGTCTCAGCACTTTGTTTAGAAGTGGCTATTCCCAAAAATTATCTGCTTTCTTCACGACATTCTGCACATTGTCCTGATAGATAAACTACACAAAGGCTCAGAAAAATGTCCTCCCTGGAGACTGTCAATGCTGTATTTTCCATTTTCAGTAATTAAAAAAAATGTTTGCTTTTTAATTTTTAAAAATTTTTTATGTGTGTTGTGTTTTGCCTGCATGTATATCTGTGCTAGGGTGTTGCACCCCCTGGAACTGGAGTTACAGACATCCATGAGCTGCCATGTGGGTGCTGGGAATTGAACCTGGGTCCTCTGGAAGAACAGTCAGTGCTTTTAACTGCTGAGCCATCTCTCCAGCCCTCATTTTCAATACTTCTGTCAATCTAAGTTATTCAAAAGTATTCCCACAATAAGCCTAATGAGAAGATTCTTTTTTTCTTTTAAGCATAGTTTTAAAATTATGAAGCCTAAATAGATAACATACAATGTAAAAACAATAACTGGTCAAGACAAAAAGTCATTTTAAGCCTTTGTTTATCCCATGTCTGTGATTCAGGATTTGCTTTTCACGCTGTGTGTATGACTAATAGACAGGTAAGAAACACCTGACCCTTAGGAAAATCAGAACCTTGCTTGGCCAGTCACGCCTGTATAGGAACTTGTCTGCAGGTTATTTTCAGGCACCTAGAATTTTTTTTTTGATTATTTGAAAACTTAATGTAAACAGGAAGAAATAAAAGAGATATAGTATTATAACTGTTATTGGGAAGCTCTTTAAGATAGATTGGTTGGACCTCCCTCCCCTCACTGTTTGGTGTTGAGAACCAAAACCAAAGACTTTGAGCTTGCTAGGCAATTTTACCACCAAGAGTCTTTGTCTTTAAAATCACTTTTACATAGCCGCAGAAATCACATATTCTAAAGACAGTTTCCATCCTAAAAGAATTACCGCTTGTAAGTAATAAGTAACCATCTGTGGTTAAATTGATTGCATGTGTTAACTCAATTTTTGGAAGAAATAGTCTTAGTCATACTTGCTACAAGGGCGTCTTGTTCTCCGAGGAAAATGTCACTTTGGGAAATTGCACAAAGTTTCTTGAAGTCCTACAAAACAAACTGTGAAGCAAAATAACACAAAGTGTTTTTGGGGGGTTGGGGGGCGGGATTGACTTTGTCAATATAAAGGCTTGTGTAAGGGTTCAGAGTGTTGTTTATTTTGACACCCTGGAGATTCTATTTCTGGGATGCTTTGAAGTGAACACATTTAACTTGTGTTAATTAATATGTAAGCGACATCGTTTCTGGTGTACTTTCCCACAGGAAGAAAACAAAGACTCTGAAGCTTATGGCTGGTGGTGGAAAATCTTAGGTATTAAAATACATAGTTTTTATTTCGATATTGTGTTTGGGAAACAAAATAAACCTAGGGGCTGGGGACGTAGCATAGTTGGTAGGGTGCTCAGCTGGCACACAAAGCTCTGGGTTTGAGCCCCAGCATTCCTTAAAACTGGGAGAGGTGGCAGCGCTTGGGAAGGGTGGATTAGGTATTTAAAGCCATTCATGGTAAGCTCAAGGCTAACCTGGGATACAGGATACCTTATCTTAAAAATTATATGTACATAACTATGTATGCATACACTTACATATATACCGAAGTAGTTTTTATATTTAATAAATTTCCTTTAAACAAACCTTTTTCACAAAAGTCTGAAAACAAGTTACTACGTGGTATATACTTTACAAGCCTTTAAAGAGAGAGTGAATTTTAGGGTGAGATGTTTGACATTATTGTATTGCAGAAAAGACAAAAAGAACCATCAGGAAATGATTAAAGCTAAACATTTGAATTCTCTGAAGACACTAAAGTTGATGAACTGGCTCATTTCAGAGGAAACTACTAAGAGTGACACTCTACCCAAGGCCTGGCAGCCTTAGCATTCCTACTGGCCCAACATTTTCATTTTGTTTTTTCTTTTCCCCTTTGATTCTTCTATTCTCAAGATTATAACACAATTACATAACTTCCCCCTTCCCTTTCCTCTCTCCAAACTCTCCAACATATCCCTCTTTGCTTTGTTTCAAAGTCATGGCCTCTTTTTTCGTTAATTGTTGTTATATACATATAAACATATATATTCCTGAATATAATCTTCTCAGTCTGAATAATGTTACTGGCATGGCTGACCATTTGGGATTAAATAGCCAACTGGTGAGCTTTTCACATTGGGGAAGACTGTCTCCCACTCTCACCATTCCTTATTTGCCTGTAGTTCTTTGTAGTTCATTGAAGCCTTATCACACCCCCGCAATGTCTATTGTTGTCCTTGTTAAACTGATGCCGAGGTGGTCACGTTGTTGGTGAGACTTTATGAGTGTGGCTTCTAACACTCCTAGGAGAACACAATCTCACAACAAACTCTTTGTCTCTGACTCCTACAGCCACCCTGCCCCTCTTCCGCAATGTTCCCTGGCCTCAGGGGTGGGGGTTGATGAATCCACTGGGCCTGGGCTCTACAATTCTGCATTTTGACTGGTTGTTCTTTCCTATAATGGTGTCTATCTGTTGCGAAGAGGAGTTTCCTTGATGAGGGGTAGGACTACCTTTACCTGTGGCCCAGAACATTCTGTTTTCAGAACAAACTGTATTAACATTGCTCACAAGCAGCCCCTTTTCTGGCCTTTTCCAGAAACTCACCTTAGATGCATGGGGACTTGATGACCACTGCAAAGGGTACTTCAGCATGTGCCCAGCCTCCGGTGAGGCAGCTTGCTCTGGAATGGAGCCTGAGCCTCAGTCCTGCAGTTTCTACAATGCTCTGCCTCTTACCGGCCTCTTGACTTGTTTCTCTCAGTTGTCTTTTGACGATTGCACAAGGCTTGAGGAGCTGTGGTTGATTTATCTCCCTATTCTATACCGAGTATTAGTCCCAGCGTTTGTTTTTGTATCTTTCATACACGTCTGGCTATGGCTTAGATATATTGTGATTACAACAAAACAATACTTCTATGAACAGTCTGGCAGAATTACAGAGGGACATTGAAGGGAAGAATGGGAAGAAAACATATTCAGGCTTCAGGGCAGATGGTCTACATACAAGAGCTCATTTTCATGACACAACTCTTCAAGCTTCTTTTCACATTGGGGAAGACTATGTCTCCCACTCTCAGCATTCCTTATTTGCCTGTAGTTCTTTGTATTTCATTGAAGCGTTACTCCTTATCCCATCTCTACCAAGTAGGGACCCTCAGACATCAGTGAGGGAGGGTTCATGACAAGCCAGTGCTTTCCCCACCGTAACATGCTATTCCCTCAAAATTTTGTAATGTATGAAAGGGACAAATATCTCTTTTTTGTTACATGATACAATGGTGGTAATTGGAATTAAGTCCTAAAGGAACAGGATTTTTGGCGGTGATGTATGGAAGTCAAAGTGATTTTTTGTATATGAAGACATTGAAAAATGGTAAGTAGGAAATATGCCAAAAAATAATGAGAAAGACATCTCTCTAACCCCACAATTCAATAATAATAATAATAATAATAATATTTTGAGACTGGATATTGCTATTACATAGCCCTGGCTGTCATGGAACTCACAAGGTAAACTAGGCTGGTCTGGAACTCACAGAGATTCACCAGCCTCTACCTTCCAAGTGCTGGGATTCAAACTGTGTACCACCATGCCTGGTTCAATTCTACTTAATTTTCCTCAATTGTGCCAGCTGCCCTTCACAAACCCCTGGCCCAAGTCAATGGGCCTCATTCATGACATTTTCCAGGACACCCTCCCTTATTCTCCTTAACACCATCTTAGCCCTTCTGATAAATCCCTCAAACTAGAAGTCATCAAATGTCTTCTTGCAGGGTCAGATAAGGAGTTTTAACTCTGCTGGCCACACAATCTCTGTGTTCCTCTCTTCTACTACTAAGAGAAAGTAGTCATAGCTGATAATAAACAGGCAAGGCTGTGTTCTAATAAAATGTTTTTTTTAATTACTTATTTTTATGTACATTTGGTGTTTGGCATACAAACCTTGTATGTTTGTGTGAAGGTGTTGGATCCTCTGGAACTGGAGTACAAACAGTTGTGAACTGCCATGTGAGTGCTGGGAATTGAACCCAGATACTCTGGAAGAACAACCAGTGATCCTAACCACTGGGCCATCTCTCCAGCTCCATAAAACTTTGTTTACAAAATAGACCATTGTGGGATTTGGTTCTCTAGTCATGGTTTGCTGAAGATCCCTGTTCCTTGATAGACCTCATGACCCTCAGGTTATTGCTTAAAGCTAGCTAGTTGTTTCAAGTTGCTCAGGGGAATGACACTCCTTGTTCCTGTTTCTCCTGATTCCCTCCTCTTTTCTCTCTTTGCACAAATCCTGTTCTTATCTCCTGCATATCCTGCTGACCTTATTTCCTGTGTATCCTGTTGTCCATATTTCCTGCATATCCTGCTGGCCTTATTTTATTCAGATCCTTACAAGTTCTGCCTTGATGTTTGAGGCAGGCTGTTTTTCCTCTCCCTGAAAAACTTGTTTAACTCCCACTCAACTGTCTGTTCTCAGCTGAAATGTCACTGTCTCAGGGAAACATCCCCCATCCTTCCATGATGATTTTGGGTACTTTCTGCTATATCCATAGTTTTGTAACTTTTACTTCCATGATGTGCTGAATAGTTCTATGTCAACTTGACACAAGCCAGGGTCATTGAAAGGAGTGAGCCTCCATTGAGAAAATGCCTCCATAAGATTGGGTTGTAGGCAAGCCTGTAAGGCATTTTCCTAATTAGTGATTGATGGGAAAGGACACAGTGTATTGTGAGTGGTTCATCCTGGGGTGGTGTTCCTGGATCCAATAAGAAAGCCAGCTGAGAAAGCCATGGGGAGCAAGCCAGTAAGCAGCACCCCTCCATGGACTCTGCATCAGCTCCGCCTCCAGGACCCTGTCCTGACTTCCTTTGATGATGAAACGTGATATGGAAGCGTAAGCCAAATAAACCCTTTTCTCCCCAACTTGCTTTTGATCATGGTGTTTTATCACAGCAATATAACCTTAACCAAGACACATGATAACGAAATAAATATTTTGGGTGTCTGAATAATATGTGGCTTCTTGCCTGACTGTCATCTGTCCCGGTTGGGGAATGTGCCTGAATTCAGAATCCATGCCTTCTGTATTAGGTACAAGTTTGATAAGCAGATACACATCTGCCTATATTTTCTATTTGTAAGACTGACACTAAAGTCACGTGTGGTGCATCCCATGCCTGTAAAATCAGCATGTCAGTGGTGGAGGCAGGAAGACCAAGAGTTTAAGGCTAGCTTCAACTTCCTAGTAAGTTTGAAGTTAGCTTGGGCAAAACAAAGGACACCCTGTGTCAAAATCAACACACCAAACCAAAACCCAACAAAACCAAAACTGGTTGATATGAGAGAAACAGTTGCAAGTTGGAGAACCAAGGTGAAAATAGAGATGTAGTAATCAACAGGAAGCCATTGAGGACACACAAATTTTGTAAGAAAAACTCTTAGGCTGCTCCACACACAATTTTCTACATTTGACTCTTCATGACCTACATTCAGCACCGTGTCATTTGCTTGAATTCTAGATATTGAGGATTCTGCTTCTCAGATTCTATTTTCTTATTTCCACTATCTGAAGAGCTTAGTGGGATGAAGAACATGGGGCCCACCCAGCACACGTTGCCCTGAATCCTGAATTTAAATCTTATTCTTGTGTGTGAGAAGGTGTACTTGATGTGTGCATGTGTGAGGGTACGTGTCATGTGTACTTTGTGTAGAAGTCAGAGGACAATTTCGGGCAGTCAGTCCTATCCTTTCACCTTTATGTAGGTGTTCTGGGTAGTGAGCTGAGACTCAGGCTTGGCATTGAGCACTTTGGCACACGTAACCATTCTGATAGTCCTGAATCCTAAATTTAATGACCACTTGATAACTATGCACTACTGGAAACAAGAAAGAGAGACAACTACTAGTCAAGAAGCTGTTGTAGGACGAGCAGCAGAGGGCACACAAGGAGCTAGTTGACCACAATTGTCGGGAGGGCTACAGCCACACATCCAGGACACAGCATCAATGAGGTAAAAGGAGTATGGGTTTACACAAAACAGCTTTCTGAGAGAATAGAAATGTCAAGATCTTTCAGGCTTACAAAAAAAGAAACACCAACACCACCAACAAAAGAATGGAAAAACAAAGTAAGAAGCCTTGGGAAAGACCAGAGGAGAGGAGGAGGACAGAGTTCTTTGTGTGAATCCTGGCATACTGTGTTAAAGCACAAAGGACCATTGCATTTGTTAGTTAAAATCTCTTTACATTACACTGTCATTAAAGTAGACTAAATAGGAAACAGCTGGGTTCTTAAAAACTCTGACCCAATCATAGATGATAGTGTTATTCTTAGAATGTATTTTTACAGTAAGTTGAAATGTCTAGGGACATGTCGACAGACTAACAGCACTTCAGTGACCTGAAGAAAACATATTAGTTGACTGAACTTTGAGGATGAAGTTACATGTTGATATAAAACTCTCAAACACTAAGTCCAGTCATGTTTGCAATTATAGGCACCTGTATTCACACGGTCTGTGGAGGGTCTGGCCACGTGGCTTCCCGTTAACCACGGGTGGAAGAAGGCTTTGGCTGGGAACAAAGCAGGGCCTTTTCCCCTTAGCTTAGGAAAGCCAACTCTTTTGAAGTTCATCTGTAGCCAGTTGGGTAAATCCCAGTTGGAGAACAGACAAACAGAAGAACATGCAAGTGCAAAGGAAGCAGGTACGAGAGGGGACCCTGCTGGAGGGTAAACCCAACATTCAGCTACATGTCCACACATATACCCACACATGACAGCACAAGGCATACCCTGCCCAATATGTTCACATTGAACAAATACTTTGTAAGTATTTGGCTGAATTCTAAGTAATTGGCTTTACTTAGTATGCAAGTGGATGAGTCTTAGCTTATTACTAAACTGCAGGGAGATATAGATGTAGTTATTGCATTGATCGTGTACGTTTGTATATGCACACATAGATGAAGGGACAAAACACCATAAATAAACAGAAAAAAGGGCCATCCATCTGATGTTTTTCAGTTATGGAAAGTTTTGCATCCATTGCTCTGGTATTTGATCATCACCTCACCTTGCCACAACCTCTCATTGTGTTGTTAGTGATCTCATCTGATAGATAAAAGCACTAAGACCAGCCCAGTTGTTTGCGATTGCTGTATTAGCAAGGCATGCACAACGCTGGGATTCTGGTTTTCCTGTGCCCAGTCTAGAGGTACTCTCCTATACCAAACTGCTGCTTTGAAAAATAAATGCCACACATCCACACAACTACACAATCACTTATTATGGAATTAAAGCATCACATATTAAAGCATCTCTTTTATTTCTGACATGCAACTACTAATAATTATCATTTACTCTGGCATATAATCAGGATTACAAAACCAAAGAACCCTGTAGGGACTCGGAGGGGATGCAGAAAAAGTCACAAAACTTATTTTAGACTAGGGGAACGAATATTATTATAAAAGAATGCAGCTGTTTCCCTTCAGGGACAAAAGCCAGGAAAATGATTTAGTAACACTTGCTACAATGCAGAGTAACACTGAACAGAGGTTGAGAACTAGATTTATTCTGGACCCACTGAAGGGACGAGAAAAGCTGTCCTTATGCTGTGTAACATCTGTATTAGCCATGTGGTAACTGTGGCCCTTCAGTGGTCAAGGCAGGGTATGATCAAGTTTTCTCATCATCCCTGTTTCAAAATACCTCACAGAGCAACTTAATGGAGGAAGGATTTATTTCAGCTCACAGTGTCACAGGAAATTCCATTTGTTAGTGTGGGAAAGGGCAGCAGGAGTGGTGGGGCCCATGGCAACTGGAATGTGTGCAGTAGAACTCCTTACATGGAAATAGGACCTGAAGCAGAGAACTGGACCATAAGAAGGACCAGAATGTAACCCTCAAAGGGCCACTCCCAGTGACCAAGTGCTGCTGGAAAGGCTACACCTCCCAAAGGTCCTATTACACGCCCCCAGCATTGCCATCAACTGAAACCAAATCTTCAGGCATGGGCTTGAGCAGCTCACTTTACATTCAAACTGTGACTGTTAAATTATAATTCAGGTAGTCTGCCAGATCCTAGATACAATAAATATAAAAAGGAAAATGAGAGTGGCAGATCTTGAGGTCACCATCTAATATTGGACAATTTTTGTAAACACTTAGACTACAAAGCAGTGCAAACATGGAGGAACTCCTGCTCAGTGTCCTGCCATCAGAACTTACTGAGGTCGGAAGTAACCAGCAGAGCCCTGGGAACCTGCAGCCTACACCAATCAGAAGCAGGGTGAGATAAACCTTCGAAGTGCACTAAGAATCCTGTCTCCAGGCAGGCCACAAATGCTCGTCCAGTGTACCTCAACGAGGGACCCTGGCCTGGCCTCTTTCTGATCTTGGTGACTTCAGTGTCCAACACCCTGGTTGATCCAGCCAGGCACAGCTGAGGCTATGAGCAGATAGCCTACATCTACCTCAAAGAACGTGGCTCTCAGGAGCATCTGCCACAAAGGTAGTATCTACTTGCTGTCCTTTCCTTACCAGTGGATGTGGTGGCCTGCTGTGTACTGGGCATTGGTCTTGTAACCCATTTGCCACCTCCACCTGATGTCTGTGAGTGACCACTGGCTGTGGATATTGGTGGCATCATCACCTAGAGCTAGATTGTTAGGCTGCTAGATTTGTTTGCCGTGAGTTGCTTTCCTTCCCCTGATGTGTGAACAATAAACCATGCTTTCCACTGTCTGCCTCTCTGTAACTTGTAAGTCACATTCCAGATGACAAGTAAACATGTAAACTCCACACAGTATCATACTAGCTATCCTATCTTCATTCATTGGATACTGTGGGAAGAAAGACTGATTGATAGTCTTGGAGCAGAACGCATATCGTGGGGAGAATTTAAAGTTGTTTTTTTGGAGGAGCTAAGGTTTGAGCAGTATGAGTATGAGGTTCTGCGTGAGTTGGAGGAATAAGGCAGAGGACACAGTGAGCACGCATTCTGAAGTGAGGCCGAGCTCTAAATGACTTTATGTTGCTTGAGGGTGAAGAGTGAGTCAGGAGTAGGTGGGAGATGAGGGACAGATGTTGGATATCAGCACAGGCTTACATGCCACTGAATGAGTTCAACAAAGAGGATTTAGACTTTGTCTTTTGAGAGAGAAGCTTTGTGAGGAGTGTTACTTAGGAGAAGGGCATAGTCTGGTGTTATGTTAAAAAAAAATCACTCTGATTGTTTGGAGGAGAGGAGTTGTCTGGGTAGCCCCTGGAGGCAGGGGACTTTAGAGGACTATTTTATAAGCTAGAGTGCGACAATGAGGTAGTGGATGGAAAAAGAACAGATCTGAGAAACATTGGCCAAGTTTGAAAATGAGATCTATGTGTGAGTGTTGTTTCATAACCCAGAGCTTCTCCCAGATACAAGTGTACGGCATAAGAAGGCTGCCTTGGTTTTGGCAAAGCAGTGGGTATATGTGAAAGTACACAAAAGTCTTTGAATAAAGAGTAGGGAGGTGGTTGGGCATCATCTGACTTTTGTCTGAGCACTTTTATGATGAATAAATCCCCCCATTCATTTCATCAATACATATCTTTCAAATGTTTGTTCGATTGTCTCTAGACTGAGACACCAAGGATGAACAGAGCAAAACAGCTCCCATCCCCACGGAGCCTAAGCATCTACAGGGGCACAAATGGTGATTTTGAAGGCAGAACGTCAAACATGATGGATATTTTAAGTGACTAAAAAAGTGAGAAAGAGAAGATAGTTCTAATGTGGTATAAGGCATACTTTGTCTTTGGGGCTAACAAGTACTAAATACTGAAAAGTTAATGCCAGCTGCTGTGCTGGGGCCATATATGGAAATACCCT
This sequence comes from Lophiomys imhausi, assembly GCA_907164525.1. Classification (NCBI taxonomy): domain Eukaryota; kingdom Metazoa; phylum Chordata; class Mammalia; order Rodentia; family Muridae; genus Lophiomys; species Lophiomys imhausi. Next base: position 10,301,490 of record CAJQZJ010032178.1, on the reverse strand, counting down.
AGGATTTCTTGGAAACTCTAGGTGGAAGAATTCACACAGTTGCAGGAAGCATAGCGCCAGTTGCCAAAAGGATTGGAGGAAGAGCCTTAGCTCACATCTAGTGCAAAGCCAACTAGCTTGGCACAAAGGTGGATTTTACTTCAGGGCCTTCTGACTAGAACGTGTCCTGGCGTGTTTCGAGTGTTGTTTTCACAAGTATCTGATTTGTAGTCAGCAAGAGGCTTAAACCTTCAGAGACTCTGGCTGTTGTTGTTCTGCTTTAGGAAAGAAATAATGGGAAACCTCTCATATGTCAGGCTCGTTGAGGATGATCCTGGCTAAATAAATAGCCTTGCTTCAGGTTTGAAAGCCACAACCACTGTCGGGAATATCAACACCAGGGACAGCGTAAAAATAACAGAAAATCCAGTTACCTGGTAATTCCCCAAAGGTAGCTTGCATTTGGGCCAGCATTAAAATCTGGTAAGGCAACCCAAGGGGCACATGAAAGACAAATGGATAAGGAATAAGAAGTGGGAAAATGTGAAATTAGTTGAGGGGAGAGGCGGCCAGACTATTGTTGTTGTTCATTATTCTGATTTATAAGTCAACAGAAATTTCATTTCCTCATGAAATTATTAGAAATACATTACTCACAGAAGAGCCATCTGAGCCCTCTAGTGCTGGTTCTGCACATCAAAGGGACATCGTGTTGTAGCAGAGGGTGGTGGAGCAACTTTTAAAATGTGACTCATGTGTCCTTTTAAGGATCTGCTTCCGCTTCAAACACGTCACATGTCTTGGTGTGATAGGAGGATCATTTGTGCTTTAGACATTCAGAACACCCTCCAGGGAAACAGATGATCCAAGAAGGATGTGTTTACTGCCCATATATGCACTGTATTTGTGTGGCACATTTCTCCATATGAAGACATTGGGGTCACAATCGGACTAGAGATCCATTTGAGACAATGCCAGTGTTCTAGATGAAAGATCGTTGGTGAGACAAGAGGCTAGAGCAGCTACTCTTTCAGTGATCAGAACAAATCATTAAATGGGCCAGGCTTAAAAACAGTAACATGAAGTGTTACCTCAGAGGAAGGCTAAGTCCTGAGTAGGGAATTTGCTAGCTCCAAGGCAACTCCTGAGGGAGGCAAGGGGGAAGACCCAGGTACTGAAATTTTCCTTGACTTTGACACAACTCTGTAGACTTAGAGGTCTCCTCAGGTCAACTCATTACCCAGATGAAAGCGCACAGGCCTTTCGCTTGTTTGTGATGTTTACTTTGCTGCCATCTGGCATCTTTAGATGTTATTTATCCCTTTGACTCAACAATTATCATTTGCACAATGCAGCTATTCTGCCATAGACCTTCACATAAGACTCACACTAGCTTTCCCTGAGTTTTGAGGGTTTTGTTTATTTATTTATTTGTTTGTTTATTTATTTATTTTTTGGGTTTGGCTGAAAACAGGAATGTGTATTCGTTTTTCTGTTTTTCCTCTGTGTGTACCCTCTCCAAGGTCTCAACATGCCCGTTGTGCTGTGAAGACTTAAACCAAAAGGCTTTGTGGTATTCCTTGGCCAGTGGTGAGTCATGGGGAGGCAGGAAGAATGGTGGCTTTGAAGTTAACCTTCAGCACCACATAAAGCCACTCCATCTATTTGTCTGTTCCGTTTTCTTTCTTCTTTTTCTTTTGAGGTTTGGAGATAGGGTCTTACCACGGAGCCCACGTTGGCCTTGGACTTGAACTGTTGCTTTTTCTGTCTACACACCTAGAAACCCCATCTCTTTCAGTTGTCTAAAATTCTAATCAGTTTGGGCTGAGTCCCCTTTACATTACAGATGCTGCTGTACTATACAAAATAAATGGATTAGCCAGATCCATTTGCAACAGAAATGAAGCAGACATCAGCTTCAGAACCTCTCTCCACAGCTACTAAACAAACCCCTTTTCAAGTGATGGTTTCTGGGGGCAGAATTTGAAGGATTCTGGGTAATGATACTGGTTTTATAATTCAAAGGAGCATCATGGGCACAAACTAGAGAAACATCTATAGCAATTTAGATGCTGTGAGCTTCATTTGTTTTATGGGATTTCTTTCTTGTACCCTCCCAATAGTTCCCAGCCCTTAGCGATCAACAGCACCAGTGCTGGGACAATTCTGAGGAGTGGTCTGGAAAATACTGCCTCTTCTTTATTTCTTAAAGTTGGAAACATTTATCTTGAAGGATCTTCCTTTGCAGAATGTGCATTGTTCACTGGCACTGGCTCATAAGTGCTGGAAAATTCCCTAGGGATTTGGAGACATTGGAGTGTTTCTTTTTCCATGTATAGCATCAGCAAATGCTAACAGGATGGAAATTATTTAACAAACTAATCTTAATAACAGTAATACGAAGTGTTGCTTCATTTTTCTCAGGAGGCGCCCAGACAGAAAATATTACCTGAGGATGTGCCAATCACATCCTGAGAGAAGGAAACGGGGAAGGTTTGGGAACTAAATGTCTCCTGTCTTCTATTTAGACCATGCGCTAGGTACCCAGGGTTGCCAGAGTACCTACATACCTACTCTGTAAACGTTGTGACTATTTCTCAGTCTCAAAATATTGACACCCTATTGATTCATGATTTGGTTTGCAATCCAAAGAATACTGGAATTGTTGTGAACGACTTAAGTTAATTGTGAATTGACTTAACCATGGGCTAGAGTCTGGGCTGGGGAACAAGTGTAGACTACAAATAAAACAGGGTCCAAGGTGTCCTGCTTTCCTGCTTCCTGACTGCTGACAGACGTGACAAGATACTTCACACCCCTACTGCCATATACTTTCCTACACGGTGGAGATAATCACCTCCAACTGTCAGCGAGAATAAACTCTTCTTCCTTAAGTTGCTTTTGTCAAAGCAACTGACCAATGAGGTGGCTGGGTGTGACATAAGCCATGACAGTGCTTCTCCACTTTGCCACAGAATGTCCTGTGGCAGCCTACCTCTGGAATGGCCTGTGGTACTACTAGAGGTTTTTGTTGTTGTTGTTGCTCTCTTAAGCAGGGACCATGGACACACTAGTGACATTTTCAGGTCACACATTAGAACTCTAATGCTGACAGTAGACATTTTTTCCACACGCTCTTGGTTTTGGTTACCTTCAATATATTTGGGTTTCTTTTTGCAGATCTTAAAAATAAAAAGCTTTCTGTGGGCTCTGATACCCCTAAAAATTTTGGCTTTTGACTTTCCTTCCCAGCTCACAGGTGTGTGTTATAGTTGAGGAGTACTGGAGGCATTTTGACCCAAATGGCCACTTGTTCTAACTCCAGCTTGCTGCCCTAGTTTGCGAGCAGCTTGAGTGACTGGGTCTTATCAGGGCTCGTCACCTTTTCTGCTGCTAAGGGGAATAAAGGTACACTTCGCATGTTGTTAGAAGAAAGCATTCGTGCTGTAAATGCTTCATATTGAAATAGTGCTTGGGGCTTGGCAGAGCCTTTTCCCCACTAAGAAAAATTTCTCCCTAAAGTAAAATCATTAGTTTTCCTATAAAAGTAAAATCAGTTTATGCTAATATATCTACAACACCACTCCCAGGTTTTACTCTGAAAACTGTCAGTCTGTCTTTCTGGAATACTAATGAACTCAATAGGAGGGAGAAATTCATGTAGAAGAGCTGAGTTGAGTTTCCAGATTCTAACAGCAACAGCAATAGCGACAACACCTACCAGTGCACTACCAAAGTACTGTTCGGTACAGCAGCCACTTGCAGCTATTTACATTTATATTTACTACAATTACATAGATATAAAAGTCCAGCTCCTCCTATGTATCAGACTCATTTTCAAGGCTCAGATTTCATTGCCTTGGGCAGCACAGATTCTGTGTGAGGTATGGGGGAGTCTGGAAGAATTGGTTGTGTTACTTCTCAGTTTGTTCTGGGGAAAAGAAACTACTGATGAATAGAGGGGTTGAGGCATCCTGGCTCCTGGCAGTATTCATTTGTCCAAGACCCATGAATTACACTATGGTAAGCAACAAAGAACCAAATTCCTTTTTATTGAAAGTTGGGCACAATTCTGTACTTTGTTTTAATGTAGGTGGGCAAGACAGCTCAGAGCATAAATATACTTGCTGTATAAGCCTGGCAACTTGAGTTCTATTCCCAGAATGCAAATAGAGACCTCTACATGTGTATTAAGTCATGTTCCTGTCAACCCCTATAGATCTGGTCACAATAGTAAGTAACAAACATAATTTTAAAAAGGAATTAGAATCTGTGGTTTTGCTTCCTTTCTGTTTATAGTATGTGCACCTCTTTTCTCTTCTCAGACATAGTAGAATGCACCCACTCTTTTGTTTTAATTTCAGTGGTTTGTATTGTCCTTTGTACTTCATTTAAATGTTTTTAATATCAAATTGCCTTTAGCTTTTAAAAATCTCTACTCCTACCCTCTTTTCCCTGACTTTGACATTTTCTTTGGACTTATAAAGGTGAAAGAAAAGAAAAACTTTAGCAGCTTTTAAAAATAGTTGCAATAATGAGTTAGATATATAAGTGGGAAAGTGTTCCTTTCATAATTGTGTTCCAAGGAGTAGATTTCACAGAAAAGTAAGTGTTAATCCTTAGATATTCCAGAAAAACCAACTCCACCATTTTGGGTCAAATTTAAAGTAAGCTTATTAAATATTAAATACTGACCAAGGGATGACTGACCAAGAGATGGATTTTGGTTAGGACCATTCTCTGGAATTTCCTACCTGAGAATGGCTCTGAGTCACATGTTGCAGGGGCTTATAAGGACAAAACTTTTGGTAAGTAAGGACCACCATACTTTCCCATGAGGCTTTGCTATTGTTCCAAGAACTACAGTTCTCAACATTCCAGGAAGTTACTTGATTCCTGGGCAGGTGGGCCTTACAAGTTAATTTAGAGCATTACATAAGTCTTTTGTGAAGAGCTATATACTTCATTGACATACATGAAGAAATAGAAAGTGAGTTCACAGTAAGGCTTAAAACTATGAGAATTGCAATTCTTCTAATATGGTAACTTAATACAAATTCAGTCTTCCATGATTTCATTTGAAAAAAATTTCATGTTCATTTGAAATGATAAATGAAACAGAATTTTAGAGAAACAAAATTATGATGAAAAGCATTTATGATGGAGTACTAATCCTACTAGCTATTAATGCATATTTAGATTCTTTTTTCCTGGGACTGAAAAGGTAGCTTAGTGGTTAATAGTACTTGCTGTTATTCTACAGGACCCAAGTTCAGTTTTCAGCACCAGTATCAAGCAGCTCATAACTGCCTTTAACTCCAGCTCCAGAGAACCTAATACTCTCTTATGGTCTCCATGGGCACATACGTATACATATGTACATTTTTTTAAAGAGGAAAATACAACCTTAAGATAGCAAACAGCTAGCCAGGTGTGGTGGCACACACCTTTAATCCCAGCTCTCAGGAGGCAGAGGCAGGTGAATCTCTGTTAGTTCAAGGCCAGCCTGGTCTACAGAGTGAGTCCAGGATAACCAGGGATGTTACAAAGGGAAACCTCATCTGGAATCCTCCCTCACCCCACTCCCCCAAAAAAGACATCAAACAACAGGGTCACAAAATCAAAAAGAAAATAAAACCAGAAACAGATAACATAAGATCTAGAAACAGAATAAAATATATGTAAAAATCTAATTTGTGGTAAAAGTCAAAACTTGAATTTGGAGAAGAAAGCCAGGTGTGGTAAACACATGCAATCTCAGTATTGGGGAGGCAGAGGCAGGAGGATGGGGAGTTCCCAGTCTTCTTTACCTGAATAGTGAGTTTGAGGCCAGTCTGAACTACATAAAAGATTATGTAAACTGTCCCCTCACTTGAGACAATAAGACTTCCACCTTCCTCCCTCTCCCATCTCTCTCTCGAACACACATACATACTGGCACAAAACTGTGAATTTGAAAATTAAAATACAATAAAATTTCTGTTTTTATTTGGTTAATTTTTCTTTTAAAGAGAAAACACCCAGATACCACTTAAGAAATGAGTTGGATGGTTTTTATTAGCAAATTATGAGCTTCTATGTGGAAAAATGTATGACAAAAGAAAAATAAGTTTAGAGAAAACATCTGAAGACTGTATGACAAATAGAAATGTAATGTTGTTACCGAACTTTTAAATTATTATTTATCACTTATTTATTACTATATTCACTTATAACAAATACCAACAATTTCTTAACTATTAACCCTATAAATTCTTACAACCCTTTTAACCTAACCACTAATCCTATTGGTAATTATTTTCCTAACCTTTTAGAAGGATGCAGTCTCCGGGGAAGGTCCTCAGTCATCAGGAACACAGTCTTTGTTGTAGATTCTTTAACGCACTTAGCAGTCCTTTTTCTGGAACTCTCAGATGCAGGTTCGTCAGAGTAAGTTGGTTATTGCAGTCTCACCTTAAATAAGGCTTGATGCTTTCTTCTCTCTGGGAGACCCCAGCCCCTTCGCATTAGCAACTCTGTCGCTCTACATCAGAGTCCTTAAAGCCAGGCACAGTTTCTTTTAGGCCACTGTTTGGACAGATCAAACCCCTCTAGGCAAAAGCTGAGCCACAGGGTTTAGTCCTTGGCCCTTTGGTGTCTTGCTCAGGCTTTCTTTGCTCACCAGCTTCTTTCTGCCTCAGGGAGATCTGGCCATCAAATGATGGCCAGCACTTTTTTCAGCAGGACTCTCGGAGCTCTCTAGCATCAGGGGCCTTTTCTTTTTTATGGGGCTCCATGCACTGTCCTTAAATAGGAGGAACTCTGTTTCAGCTTAATTTGGGCTCCGCCCACTTAGCAGGTGAAAACAATGTCAGGCCAGATACATTGTTTCTTTAAGTCCATTAAGTCTTTCCTGTTTTCCTGACTTCAACCTTGTTTTTTCAGTCTATTAAGTCTCCTGTTTGTTTCCTGTTTTCACCTGACTTCAACCTTGTTTTTCCACAAGCTGATAAGCTAAATCACTCACAGCCAAGTTGATCTTCATGCCCCGAATTAAGAGACTATATCAGACACCCCTATATATTTTCTAAATCTAATTTAATTATTCTAACTCCCTACATAATGTACTTACTATAGAATAAGATTTTGTGAAACACTAACAAACATAAGCCAGACATGGTGGGTAACACTTGGTGGCTGAGGCAGAAGGACAGCTTTGAGACCAACCTGCGCTACAAAGTGAACTCCTGGCCAACTGAGTTTCCAAAATGAGACTCTGTCTCTTGAGGGAAAAGCAACAAGAACAAAAAACTTATTTTCCAAGAGTTGTGGGTTTAAGGCCCACTTGAGCTAGCCACGTGGTGAGTGAGAATCTGAACTACAGAGTAAGACATATCTCAAGACACAAAACCCAACCAAACCAGAGAGTTAAGTTTGTTTCCCGTGCGTGGGTCTAGATCTTATGGAATCCTGGTGCCACCACGAGTAACTTCTCTGGTACAGGAAGGATGTTAATTTCCCAGCATCTCACAGGGTCCTTGAGTAGCCCTCCTGTAAAATGTGGATGCAGTAGGTCCTAACCATGAAGTATGTGTGTGTGCGTGTGTGTGTGTGTACTCAATAAGTGAGTCAGCACACAGGAAATCCCTAGAACTAAGCCCCTGACACAGTGAATGCCGTATATCCAGGATTCCAGATGATAGCCTGCTTTTACTTCTAACACGATTGGCCTGTTTGCAAAGGCACAGGGACACTGTCTAATTTTTGCCCTTGGTTTAAAGAAAGGGAAGGTGAGACAGAGATTAAGGAACACTTGGATACTTACATGCCTGTGGGTGTGTGCTAGTGTAACCATCTGCTTTCAAGAACAATCCTTTCCTTTAGGAAGGTCTGTGATTGTTTTGACTTTGATGGTCTTTCTATGGACCTGCTGTAGACAAGAGAGATACCTTTGAAGTTTGTGTGACAGCAAGGTGTTTGCTGAATGGTGCAAAGGGGAACAGGTATCAGGGGTTCCTATTTTCAGAGTTCTGAGATGAATAGATCTATGTAGTTAGAGTTACATGGCTTCTGTTTGTTTCTTTTGGCTTATACAATTTTCCTGAACATTTTAATCTTTTGATTATCTTCCCAGGTGGGTAATTCTTTTATCATGCTGAACTTAAGTTATAATTATTTTCATTTCCCAAACAGTTAAAAACAGTTAGAAAATCTGAACAGGAAACTTTGGATATGTCTGATGATTTTTATCATTAAACTTGAAACTAGAAAGCTATTATGTTCATAAAGAAATACTTTAAGCTCAACACAACTACTTCTGGCTATACATCCAAATGATTCCTCACCAAACTACAAAGACATTTCCTCATCTATGTTCATGGCAGTCTTATTTGTAATAGTTAGAAACTGGAAGCAACCCAGATATCCCTCAACCAATGAATGGATAAAAAACAACAAACTGTGGTACATCTACACAATGGAATACTACTGAGCTATCAGAATCAACAAAATCCTGTAATTTGCAGCCAAATAGATGGAACTAGAAAAGCTCATCCTGAGTGAGCTAACCCAGACTCAGAAGGATACACATGGCATGTATTCACTTATAATTGGATTTTAGTCATATAGTACAGGATAACTATTCTACAACCAACACACCAAAAGGAACAGGAACATAGACTTTGTTACCTGTTAATGAGAATCTTTGCCCCAGTGGTGCTGCCATGCAGGCCCCCAGTATATGAGGAGGCTCTTAGCCCTCATATGACTGCCAAACTGGGGTAGGGGACTGATATGTAGGGACACCCCACTCTGGAGGAGTAGGATAGGAGGAGGGGGGGGGAGGATGGGAACATGGGACTGGGAGGGGTGGAAAGAGGGCACTGTGATGGAGATGTAATTTGAAGTAATAAATAAACATAAAAAAGGAATACTTTAAATGGGACTGTGGAGATGGGCCAGTTAGGAAAGACTTGCTACACAAGCACAAGGACCTGACTTCAATCCCCAGCACTCTCCCAAAAAACTGGTGCCCCATGTCGATACTCCAAATTCTAAGAAAGCAGAAATGGGAAACTAGGTAGGGCTTCCTGCCTAGCTAGTCTGGGTGAATCGGTGATCCTCAGGTTCAGAGAGAGATCTTCTGTCAAATAAGGCAGATGGTAATGGAGAAATGCACCTAGTGTCCATGTCTGGACTCTACACAAATGCATGCATCCACGCACGCATGCCCACACATACACAAATAGTTGCTTTGAAGCTGGAATGCAGATGGTTTGCTACTGAAGACAAGCCCAAGCTCCATGGGAGACAATTATAAAAAAACAGAGGGAAGAAATATTTCAATAAGAATGTTTTGACACTACATCTCAAATCATTCAGATACAGATTCTTAAGTAGCTTTAAAAAGCTATGAACTTTTAAAGAAAAATAGTGATTTTATGTTACCACTTTAGGTCTGTAGATAATGTTGGTTTTAGGAAGACAAAATTGCAAACAATTAAGATTTAGTAATTATAATTGTCTATTTCTTCACTGGAGTGGTTATGTTTAAGTTAACAAAACATTTCAATATCCTATACTTTTCTTTGTGGACTTACTTTAAATTACCATACAAGATCATTAAAGTAACAGGTGAAATACTTCTGCAAACTAAATAAGTGTTCAATATCAGGGATCGTAAGCCTTTGTTGGTCATCATGAATCTGTTTAGTTATATACTTGACCTTGTATGAGATTTTGTTTTTCATTGTACTACTTATTCTCCATTGGGAAAACAGTTCTCTATAGGTCTTGTCTTAATCTCTGAAGAAATAAATAAAGTGAAAGAGAAGAAGTTGGTTACTGAGTGGGAGATAAAATTGGAATCGCTGTTTTCAGTAAAAATCTTGACAGTGCTCCAGTGAGAGAAGACTGAGGAAAATATGAGAGTCTACTTCCTATAAGGAACCACATTTTACTCATAACTTATTTACAAGTACATTAAAAATGTAATGCTGTGCATAATTATTTAATGTATGTTTAAAATTTAAACACTGAATTGAAAATAGAGAAGCGTGGTGTGCTCTCTTACCTCAATAGTTCAGGGGCCCTGTAGGGAGTGAATACCTTTGGCTGGATGGATGCTCAGGTTGGTTGGAATAGCCAAGAATAAGATCAACTGCTTGATTTTTTCGGTTCTGTGTTTTTCTCTTTCCCTGTATCCTTCCCACCTTCTTTCTTTTCCTTTCGGTTTTAAAAACTTTTTCTGCTCTTTGTCTTGTTTTACTCTTGAGTTTGGAGGGCTCAGATAGCCTTTCTATACCCAATAGTACAACCTAGGCTCCTGTGAGAGATTATTTTTCTGTTTGGTTTTGAGTACAGGGTCTTACGTAGCCCTGGCCGTCCTTGAACTTAGAATGTAGAAGAGGGTAACCTTGAGCTCACTGTTTTCCCGCCTCCACCTTCTGGGTGCTGGGATTCAGTTTTGTGCCCCCACATACAGGGCTCTCCAGGGCTGCAGGTTCTCAGGCAGGTGGTACTGTGCTGTTCCAGTATTTTGATCATCTTTATGGTAAGAGATGGCATGGAGTAGTTTCCTGTCTGCTTAGGATCAGAAATAGCACGCATTATTACACATGTTTGGGGAAAGTTATGGGTGCCCCTGGTGGCTTTCTTTCATTCTGCCTTATAAACATCTTGAATATGTTTCCTAAGAGTATACAATCTTCATATACTGTATGAGAGAATAAATATAAGTGGGTTCATACTTTTGTTCAAATCACAATTTCTGAATGGTGAGCATATTTTTCCTCAGCCTTCATCCCAGCAATTCTCTGATGCTGAAATTCCCACTTGCTAGCCACCATCTTGGAACCTCTCCTCCCTATACATTTCAAGTGTCAGTTCCCAAAATCATCCCTTCTCAACCGTGGCAGCCATCACAGTCACCTCTAGACCCTTTATAGAGTGTTGGTGCTCAGGCCCCTTCTCAGATCTTCTCAAGAACGGTCTTTGGGAGCAGAGCTGAAAATCTGTATGTGTAACATTGCACAGACAATGTTAACTGCGTACTGTCAGCACAATTTTAACTTTGAACAAGTTCACAGGAGGATGTTTTGTGTAGAATGACTTGCCATGGTGGGGAATGATTGCCTGAGGAGAGGTGGCCAGTAGATCCAGCCTTCCCAAGGGATAGACATTACCAGGCAGTAGTCATATACACAAAGTGACCCAGAAAACTCTACTTGACCTTTGCCTACTCCACTTTTGTCATAGTCTCTGTATGCAATCCAGGCTGACCTTGCTTGTGCCCCTGTTGCCTCAGCCTCCCATGTGCTGGTTTCACAGGTGTGTAGCCTCATACCCAGTGGCCCTTTACTGGTTTAAACAAATTGATTGCGTTTCCTACCTCTTCTGCAACCACTGTAATATTCAACCCTGGGGCATTTTAGTTATAATGCTGAAAAAGTTACATCCGGAAAACATTTGACAAATCAATTAGACTTATCTGTTATCTTCTTTCTGGGAGGAAAAAAATGGTATTTGAGGATCATTTGAGAAGTAGTTCAGACAAGCTTTTACACGTTGATTGTTGATTTCAGTGGTTAATCCTACTTCCTCTTCATCAAGTTATCAGCAAATGGAACATTTTATTCTGGCTCATCCCTGTCTGCCAGGATTGTTTCCCACCCACACAGGTGCTGATGACATTAGTTTTGTTTATCCTCCTGCCTGTACTCTTTCCGGTGGATGAGCTAGCTGTTCATATTCATGGGCACAGAGAGAGTCGATGAGTGGAAATGCACTAGTGTTTTTCCATTGCGTTTTAGAACCACGTCTTAATTCACTATACTGATCTATAGCTTTCTCTTTGTTCTGGAAAACTATCAAATTTATCAGCAGTATCTACAAACAGCCAGGAATTGTAAAAGACAATATTAGAAGCTTGACTACCAACAGTTAATCAAACAAAGGATTCAGAGACCACTTTTATAGACTCTAAAAGGTCATTTAATCCAAACTCCAACAAATATTTCCTAGAGACCTTTCTGTCTCTGTGGGAATTAATCACTTCCCAGCATTCCCTCTGCCTTCCAATTGCTCTAACTGAAGGGAAGTTTGTTCTTCAGATGTTTAACTGCGGTCTCTGAACCTCCTAGTTACTGATTCTAGCTTTGTCCTCTGGGGCTCTACAGAATGAATCAAATGCTTTGTCACATAACAACCTTCAAAAACACGGAGAACCTTCAGTCTTCAGAATCTTGATGGTGTCACACAAGTTCTCATTTCAAGCACTGAAGTAAATCCTCATGAAATTATTTCCCAAAATAGATGTGCACAGTTACAAAAAACACGTCAGTGAGAAGATCAGCACAGAGTTGAATCATATCCATAGATGTGGTCCACCCACATGCCCCCCACACTTCTTTTCAAGATGGCAACTTTTATGTTACCTGGAGATTAAATTTTTTTTATCTTTAATTGTGTGTGTGCACACCTGTGCATGTAAGTACAAGTGTGTCTACATAGTCAAGGAGAGGGAATTGTAATCCCTGGAGCTGGAGTTACAGTTCATTGGCAGCCATCTGAGTTGGGTGCTGGGAATGGAACTTGTCCTCTGTATCACCCTAGTTATCTCTCCAGCCCTGTGTGGGTTTTTTTTAAAAAAAATATGCTTTATATAAGAAGAGACAGAGGGAGGAAGAGAAAAAATGAAGGGGGAATAGAAAGAAGAGAAAGAAGAAGGAGAGAGAGAGGGATAGGACCCAAATCTCACAAAAGCAAAGTGTAATGTGACCTGCATTCCCACATAAAAGGTCCTTGCTTCTTAGGGTGCTGTTAAGTGTTTTTGTTTGTTTCTTTGTTGTATGATACTAATGAAAAAACGTAGCCCCTGCACCTGCTATACATTGGATGAATCAAGTGCTAAATAAGGATCTGTCAGAATAAACAAGGGAAACAAATGCTTAGAAGCAGTGATTTCTACAATTCTAAAAATCTTTATTATTTGTTAATTCCATACATGTATACATTGACCATATCCATCTCCAACTCTCCCATTTTCCTTAGATACCCCCTAATACCTTCACCTCCAACCTTTAGGCCTTCTCCACTTTCCCCCACCCCCCCACCGAGTCCAATCAATGTTGCCTACTGAAATATTGATGGTCTTATTGGCTTGATCTTGTGTAGGTAACCATAACTGCAATGAGTTCATAATCTCCCCCCACCCAACCTCTTGGTATTAGGTTCTATCCTAAGTCTCCAGGTAGGGGCTGATATAGATGTCTCATTTATAGATGAGCATCCAAGGGATACTTATTCTCAGGACTTCAACCAGTTATGACTTTGTGAGTCAAAGGTATAATCGGGGATAGGTGTGGGTAGGGGAACAAAGTAGAGGAATGGTAGGGATGGGTTAACCAAAACTAAGAATATGTGAAAAGTCTTTATGGAAACCCATTGCGTTGTAAACTAATTAAAAATAATTTTTGTTTGTTTGTTTTGTTTTTTTGAGACAGAGTTTCTCTGTATAATAGCCCTGGCTGTCCTGGGCTTGCTTTGTAGAGCAGACTGGCCTTGAACTCACAGAGATCTGCTTGCCTCTGCCTCCGAAGTGCTGGAATTAAAGGTGTGCACCACCACGTCTGGCTTAACTTAAAAATAAAATGTAAAGAAGAGGGGGTTTGAGCATAGGTTTCTCTCTTATTTTCTAAAGCCAGCTCATTTAATTCAGTTTTGTTCTTAACCTCTTATCTTTCCATCTTATCTATTTGCTTTGCTAAGAACATTACCAAAGGACAGCAGAGTCTTCCAAGAGAATTATCTGAAAAGGCTAGGAATTGAGAGTTTTAGGAGATATGTCAAGATTCAGAAGGATTCTTAGCAAATCAATTCACATGGGCATTCGGACCAGTGCTTGGGGCAGTCACAGTGCTGGTCTTTCTGTGGGCCAGCTCTCTGAGGAAAAGTTCCCAACCCTGTCATTGAAACATCACATCATACCTGACTTGCACATGAAAGCTTCTGCCCAAGATATTCTTGAACGCATTTGAGTTTTTTTGGCTTCTGAGAGTTTTCAGAGGCCCCTTCTCCTTGGACACCAACAATAAGGTGTTTTGCATGAACAATTTAAGCACTTATTTCTCAGACACCCGATGTTATGAATGTCTGTGAATAGGCTGTTCCTGCATTTTTCCATCATGAAAACAGTCTTCTTGATAAAGACTATAATGAGAGCAGGAGGCATTTTGGACGGTTGATGTTACTGCAGATCCGTGTTTAAAAAATCTTAACAGGTTATGTTAATCCTGAGGTTCATAAAAGAAAAACCAGTCCCACAATTTTGAGCCAAGTTTGAAGCAAGTTTTAATACTGAGCATGGTGTCCCAGCGAGTGAGTAGCCAAAAGTCATATGTCCTAGGGGTTTTTAAGGGCAAAACCACAGGGCCACTGTATTTCCCATGTGGCTTTTTATTTTCCAAGAACTGCAACTCCCAGCATCCCAGGAAGTTATCTGGTCCTTGAATAGGTGGGGCTTACAGGTTGACTTTGGCTCTTACAGTTAGAATAAACTGTTTTCCATGATTTCTTCTAGCTAATTTTGGGTAAAAAGTAGCATAATGTGGTAAAGCAGTAACTGTTGGAATAATTAGCTTAGTCAAAAAACAAAAACAAATTTCCAAGGACCGTATCTTTCTTTTCCCTGTGTTGAAATGTTAATGCCACAGTGTTTTGGATACATGTCTATATTAATACAACACAAACAAAAATAAGGACTCTGAATTTTTCCAGATTGATAATTTAATTTTGTAAAGTGCTGGAGCTCAAACCCAGGGCCTTGTGCATGTTAGGCAAGTGCTTTTCCCTTCAACTACAGTCCCAGCCCTTCCAATGTGAAATACAGTGAGGCATTTAAGAGGCAGGGAAGAGGGTGGTCTGTTTATTTATTTTTTGGGGGACTGGTCTGTTTATATTTCTCACAGCACGTTCAAAATTTCTCAGATTTCTTAGGATTCAATATTGTTTGGTGGAGAACCAATAGAAAAAATTGGCTGATTCCAAATTATTGTTCTTTGTATGCAGAGTGGTGTATAGGAGTGTACTTGTACTGGGCTGTGAGAGCCTATTTTTAGTTTTTCTTCAGTGAGATGACCTCACATTGATAGTTACAAGTTGGCTAGGGGTTAAAGCATTTAAACAACAGAAATGGGCAATCCTGCAAATTAGGCTGATTGTTAAATATGTGCCCTCACATCGCTATGTGTGGACGTGTATCCAATGTCTTCTGTGAGAAGACAAATGGCTTCATTTGAGGAGACTGAAGTCATTTCTGTTAATATTTGAAACTCTGAGCTTATTTTATGAGCTTTTGAAGGGGAAGAGGATCTTCTGTTGTTTTGGTCGGCCCCTTTTGTTCAACGAGGATCTAACTAGAAACATTCTAGATGTCATATGTAAGAGGATAAAGTAACTTCAATATCTAATACATAATTTCACATTTTCAAAACCGTCTTGGGGCTGGAGAGATGGCTCAGCGGTTAGTAGGAAATGTAGCATTTTCAGAGGACCTGGGTTCATTTCCCTGTACTGAGCAGCCCAGCACTACCTGTAACTTTAGTTCCAGGGGATCCAATGTCCTCTTCTGGACTTCAAAGGCACTTGGAGTCATACTCGAACCCCCACCACCACAGGCACAAGCCTCTGCATGCACACATAATTGAAAATATCAACTAGACCTTCAAAGAAACAATTTATATCTTATAAAAATAGTTATGCAATGTATTCTATTTTCACTAGCCATTAAAAAAATAAGATTAAGTAATAGTTCATTTTAAGACATTAAGTTAATTGAGTTGTTTTTTTCAATATGGTTTTAAAGGAAGTAAGAAACAAATGGGGAGGATGTAATGCTTCCTAATTCTGTAATTTCTTTTTGCAATACTTTTTACTTAAAAAAAGCCTTTTCCTTCTTTATTTTTCATCATTTATTACACACAAAATAAAGCTATTTTTTAAGAGTAAACTCACTTCTTCCACTGTTTATCTGACCCTTGGAGTTTGAATTTCCTTCAGAAATATGCTCAGCATTTAAAAAAAAAAAGCCTGCTCACGTTGTGCTGAACCAGGAGCCAATTAAAGATATCCTTATTGATGTTGCAGTAAACTAACTGGCAGGGTCTCGCTCCTGCTAGATGATTTATAGCTGTAACAGGGCAGCTTGTCAAATAAATGGAAGGAGCTTGCAGCCCTGATTGGCTTATGCTTTACTTAACACCGGGGGAGAAGGCTCGTTGATCAAAGGGCCCATCTGTTCCAGTGTTCCATCACCTGCAAGCAGTCTGTGAGTCAGATCAGCTTAGTGACTGGGCTGCTGTTATGGCCTTTGTCCATTTCTCAAAGTCATTGTTCCATTATAATGTCCTTGAGAAATGGCATCCAGTGTCCTTAAGAAGTGGACTTGAGTTATTTAGCAGTATATGTAGTGAAATATGTGGACTGGGAATATTTACTTTGAAATTATTACCAATTCTAAGAGTGATATACTAGTGGATTGAATATAGACTCATAAACACATGCACACACACACAGGGTCAGCACTCCATAGTTATACGGTCTGTATTTGCATATTCTATCAGCACAATATTAAAATCTTATATTTAGATTTTATTATTTTTTAAAGGTGTGTGTTATTATCTTTCGTTATGTGTATGTATGTGTGTCTGTGTGCATGCCACATGCTTACAGGTGTCCATAGAGGTCAGAGGTATCCAATCCCCTTCAGCAGGATGTACAGACAGTGGTGGGTGCTAGGAACCAAACCCTGGTCCTCTAAGCCATCTCTCTACTCCCCTTAAAATATTTTTAAAATTCACATGTTCTGACCACCTACAGACCTTTTCTGGTTTCTGTACCCTAAGCTGTACTCCACAAACAGCAATTTGCATGGTATTTGCTCTGTGTTACACATTATCTGTAGTCCACTTGATGTAGAGAGGGGAAAGTGGACAGGCTACATATAAACAATATGAATTACTACACAAGGGCCTTGAGGTTCCCCACGTTTTGCTATGTTTGAAGTGTTCTAGAGCCAGCCTCCCCCTGTGACTGGGTGATGAGTGCACAACCCATGTGAACAGGGAAACATTTTAAAGAAACTGTTGGTAGATGAAGGGATTCATCTTGGTGTGTATTTCATCTGTTTTCAGGCTGAATCACGGGAGGACTCCGTTACTACAGCTCAAGGTTGTTCTACTTTTACCCTCCTTATTGTTCCTAAACAGATATGGTACCCTGGTGTAGAATTTCACAATTTACTTCCCACTTTCACATTCAGAATCTCATTTTTCAACAGTCATTTCCCCTGTGCTGTGGCTCTTAAAGCTCCTTAACCAGCACTGCATACAATGGCTAGTTAACATGTTTGGCATTTCTAAGAGGAAAAGGGCTTCCTTCCTCCCTCCGTCCTTCCCTCCCTCTGTCCCTCCCTCCCTTCCTTTCTGTGTAGGATATATAGCAGATATTATTTTTACATTTATCTTTTCCTTTTTTAAAAAAATTCATTTATTTCTTTTATGTGTATGAGTGGTCTGTCTTCAGGAACACCAGAGGAGAGAATCAGACTCCAGTACAGGTGATTGTGAGCCACCATGTGGTTGCTGGGAATTGAACTCACGACCTCCGAAAGGGCAGCTAGTGCTCTTAACAACCAAGCCATCCCTCTAGCCTTACATCTATCTTTTCAGTTGGCCGTTTCTTTAAGACATGTTTTAAAGATACAGTTTTATTTATTGTTTATGTGTGTGGAGAATCAAACTTCTGTCCCGAGACTTGCCAGCAAGCATCTTTACCAAATGAGCCACCTTGCTGGCCCCATTTGAATATTTCTTTTAGACTAGCCTCTTGGGCTTCTGAAACTCTCAGATCATTCTACAGCATAAATGTCCTCTACATTTGAGAGCATTGCTAGCTTGCCTCCTGCTTCAAACAGGGTCTACATGTTAAGCCTAGTGGGGTGTATTTCTCAGGTGTAAAATATTAACACTTAACTTTAGTGGCAATAAAACTTTCTTTAAATTGTGCTTTTTGATATATTTATTTCAGGTTATGCTAATACATAGTGTAAGCAAATCCAGAGTAGTAAGGATAGGGTTAAAATCTTTTACTGCTCCTGCTTGGGATTTATGAAGTCATTTCTGCCCTTTTCAAAACTATGGCTCTTGCCAGGTGTGGTAACATCTGCCTATTACAGTCCAGGCACTGAGGAGGCTGAGGCAAGAGCATCTGAGTGTGTGGCCAGCCTGGGCTACTTAGCGAGACCCTATCTTAAAAAAATAATAACAGGGGGCTGGAGAGATGGCTCAGTGGTTAAGAGCACTGGCTGTCCTTCCAAAGGACCCAGGTTCAAATCCCAGCACCCACATGGCAGCTGTAATGGATGGGCTTGGGGGCACACATCTTTAATCCCAGCACTGGGGAGGCAGAGACAGGTGGATCTCTGTGAGTTCAAGGCCGATCTGGTCTACAAAATGAGTCCAGGACAGCCAGGCATACACAAAGAAACCCTGTCTCAAAAAAAAAAAAACCCAAAACAAACAAACAAACAAACAAATAAACACAACAACAAAAAACCTTTGTGGATCTTATTTTTTAAATCGAGGAGAAATTGATCTTATCTTGTGCTGATGAGAATGCAAATCCAATCAGGTAGATTAGTTATTCCACGCTACAGATGACAAAAGAAACTTGATCCAGTCATATTGCATAGGGTTCTCTATTTGTGATGACTGCCATTTAATATCTTCTTGGTCAAGATTGAATAATATCTTCACTATTGCTGTGTGAAGAAACTGTAATACTAATATCTTTAAAAAGCCTGTGTGGAAATGGAAGGAGTAGGAAGGTGTGCTTCGGTGCCATCTGCCTGCTCCTCTGCTAATCCTCAATCGTCAAACCTGGAACTTGGGGATTATTATGTCAAGAGGAAAATGAATTTGATGGTGAGCAATTAAAAAACAGATGAATGCGAGAGGCCTCTCCTGAAGCATCCGGAGAACTGTGCTTCATGATGCCTTTTGCCTTCCTGTTGCTAGGAGAGAGATAAATGAGCCCATGTGGCTGCTTGTGGATCACCAATTACATCCGCAAGGAGTGACGCACCTGAGACCTTCAGTCCTGGAGAACCTGGGACTTGTTCTTCCTTGTACACACTGTAAACAGGAAGACAAATGTCACCACCTGTTGCTGCACTTCCTTCAGCCCCCAAATGAACTGAAGACATGCTGGCATTGAGAGGACCATTCATCCCCATCCCAAAGTCTTCAGCTGAATCTCTATTTTTGGATTAAGGGTTCTGGAGGCAGTTTCTTCAGAATCTGTTGCTTAGCTTCTACCACAAAAAATAGGGATTAGAGAGCTCTTGCCTGGCAAGATTTTGTGGGGACCATGGAAATTAATCTTCTACTTGAGGAATCAGCTGTTCGCAGCCCTGCTGCCTCCTCTCCCAAAGAGGAATTTCCATTCCAGCTCAGGGATTTTGGATAGGATGGTAAGCCATGGAGGCTTCTAAATATTCAGCAGAGGATGCAGACTTCCCAGATGATGCCTCAAGTTCCCTTCAGATTTTCAGGGTGTTAGGAAGACAGGTTTTAAAGCAAGACATTTAACTTGCCATTTACTCGAGATTTCCCTGGATTACTTCTTAGCATGCTTTTTTTCATATTATAAGCTCCCTGCTCAGTTTGACTGACAGGCTAATGAGCTAAAGTGGACACCAGTTCACCTCTAGTAGAACTTGCGGACTTAGTGTGGGACGGGAAGGAATCAAATCACAGGGATTAATGTATAATTTCAAACTGAGGTATTAACAATGCCAGGGCAAATGTTATTTGTGTTATTTGATAGTTATTTGTGATTAGATGAATGAGATGGCAAAAAAAAAAAAAACAGTGTACCTGTGTGCTTAGCACGTTGGCTGTAGGAGGTATGACTGAAAGACAAAGGATGATGGCCCAGTACAGCTGGGGTGTTCAAAGCTAGGCCATGCAGAGAATTTTGATATGAACATCCGGAGAAAATGGGTCTTTCTTGATGGGTTTTGAAGAGAGTTGTCCTTTTAAAAGATATCTTGAGTCCAGCACAATGGCCCAGCAGGTAAAACATTTGCTTCACAAACTTGATGAACTGAGTTGAGTCCCTGGGTGCATGTACACGCAGAAGGAGAGAAGTGACTCCATATTCCTGTCCTCTAACATCGCACGTTTGCTGTGGCCCCATACAGCATACACATACAGACATATGTACAACAACAATGACGGAATTCTTTTTTTTTTTTTTTAACAAAATGGTTCACTCTGGCTTTTGGTGGGATCAGAGCTGGGAAGAGGCCCAAGAGGCGGGAGGAATAGTGTGGTTTAAAATCTTGAAGCAAGGTCACGATGCATTCAACATTCCTTCATCGTTGCTTCACTTCTGACACAGTTCGTGCGTACAGCTGTGTCCTCAAAACCCACATTCCTTGAGTTTAGGAATTTTTTTTATTTGCTGTTTTATTTGCTTCTGGGTTCCCTTTAGCCTCTTATCCTGGGAGATTTATATGCAATCCAGAAAATGTTCTATTTAAGCATTGAGGCTCCATTCCATCTCACAAGTCATGTGAGCATGCTAAAAGAATTCAGCTTTTCATGTTCTGGAGCTAGCATTGCATAGTGGTTCAATTTGTCTCTGAGGTCAGGGGAAACTTTCCTTCTTTTGCACTGTCAGAATTACCTTGATTTTTATTTAAGTCATTAATATCTTCATTATAATTATATACATTGTCTCACATTCACCCAATGATTGTTGTTGTTTTTTTCTTTTTAACCTACTCATAAGTATAATACATATTTTCAGGGGAGAGTTGCTGTGAGGAGAATTTCCTGCACAAGTGAAAACCAGAAACAACAGTGAAAATTTTTTTGTGACCAGGAAATCAGGATCTGTAAGCAATTGAGGATCAGGGAGCAGTGACACCCAGAGCAGAATTGAGGAGAATGAGCTCAACCCCAAAGATTTGTGTTCAAATGCAAAATAAACTGCCCATCTGAACCAGACAGGGCCAGTTTGGCCAAGTGATGTGAATTTAATATTTCTCCTCTAAGTGATTAAAAACTAAAAGTCAGAATTAATTAAAAAAAATTCACCGTAGTCATCCTTTCTCTGACACATGGGACAAGCTCACACTTTACCATGATGTGAAGCTGCAGACTATGCTGGGGGCCAGGGAGCAGGGCGCCCCCACAGTTGGTGGGGAGGAGCAGGGTGCCCACACAATCAGTTTTCTCACACAACTATGAAATGGCTTCTCATCCTTGTATTTGCTTGCACACTCTCTCCTTTCCTCTTTTTCCATCATCTCCCCTACTCTGACATTCCTCCCTATTCTCCATCTCTCTCAATTCCGTCTCTCCTCTCGTCTCTCTCCAGCTTCTTCTCTCTTTATACCATCCTCATCTATCTTTATTATTTCTCTCCCCACTCTCCATCTTCTTTCCTCCTTCCTGCATTCTGATCTCCAGTCTCTCATCTCTCTCCATTCTCTTCTCTGTATTCTTTCTTCTTTCCCCCTTTTTATGCAACGTTTTCTCTCTGCAACATCTCCAACCAGATGTTACACATGGTGAGGAAAGGTGTCTAGTGCAGAGGTTACACACAGTGAGGGAAGGTGTCCAGTGCAGAGGTTACACACAGTGAGGGAAGGTACTCTTTTTATAGAAAGAAAGACAGATGTGACTTAAGGCCAGAAATGAAGGGAATATCTTTCACTCTTCTTATCTCCTCCCATGCCCCTAAACCAGTCCCTTGCAGGTAGTTTAGTTAGAGACTCTTCCTGGAAGACAAACAAAATGCATTGGATATAAATAGCACTGACCTACTTCTCACCTGATCCTTAGATTAAGATTAGCATAAACTCAGGAAAACACACAAGGGCACCCAAGCACAGGCTTGTGTGGTGAGCAGTTCTTAAATCCCAGGCAAAGAATATTTCAGCAATACATATGAGGGAGGGAGGGAAGGAGAAAGGAAGGAGGGAGGGAGGGAGGGAGAGAGGGAGAGAGAGAGAGAGGTGACATTTTTCCAATATCCAGAGGAGAAGCCCTCATGATTTTATAAGTAGGAGCATTCTTTCTACTGTAGAAACTGAAGCAGATGATGCAGAAAGGAAGAGAAAGGCAGGATTAGAGAAGACTGCTTGGCTGCCATGCTCTGCAATGTCACGACTTCTCCCAGAATGCAACTGAGAACAGCAGAAATGGGCAACTACATTTCATTTCAAAGTCTTTCAGCAAGACTTTCTCTCTCTGGGCTTCATTTGTACCGCCATGATAATAGGAATATTGGTCTCCCCTATTACACTGAGTAATTAGTTACGAAGAATAAATGAGGCTACGTCTGACAAAGACTCTCACAGTAACAAGATAATGCAGTGGCAATAGCAACGCTGTTTGGAATAATGACAGCACACTCATGGTAGCTGCTATTTCTGGGTACAGGCTTAAGCATTTGTAGCCGTTATTTCTCATCTTCTCCACAAGGTACAACTTGCTGTTTTCTCTATTTTTTTAACAGCATTGTTTTATTTTCTTTTTTTTTTAAATACTTTATTTTTTTTTCTTCAAGTTACATCTCAGTCACAAACCCTTCCCTATTCCCCCTTCCTATCCCGCCCTTCCACCCTCTTCCCCCCCAGAAGTTTCCCCTTTCAGTCCAACAGATGGTTCCTTCTCTTATAACAGTAAATACTATACAAAACAACAGATATAAATATGCCACATTTATGAGAGTTAAATGGCCCAGTATACCTTCCCAATGTCCAGTTTATACATATTTGGCCCCTGACTTTAACATTCTACTATCTAACCATCTCCATGAGTTTAAAGGTCTATATCTGACTCAACATTCATACTAACTTGCAACACACATTTAAGAGTATCTTCTTAGATCTATAACACCCTCTTGATTCCTAAACAACTCAAAATTTAACTATGAGACTCTAGCTGTCTATTCTTCAACCACCTCAGAGACCTGAGAGGGATAAATATATTTGCTTATATAGGAAGTGCAGGGCCTGCAGCTTCCAAAACTAAGAAAGGACATACCAGTGACTGCCTGGACAGTTCCCATTTTCTCTCCATACATTCCTGCATCAGTCTTCAGCCTTTGGGTCCTGTTTCTATGACAGACATTTGTTGTAGAGCAGGGATTATGAAGGACTTACCTACCCTGTCTTGGCAGAGTTAGGCTGTCGACTTCCCTGCTACCAAGTTTTGTCCTTTTTGGACAGCAGTCTGTCTGCAGTTGGAGCAAGGGTTTTTTTCATGCCAAGAGATAGGCTTGCCACTAATTCAACCATCTCACACTGGAGATTCTTCGATGCTTATCTTCTACTTGGAGTAGAATAGGGGGTGCTGTCAGGAGCTGATATGTCTCGATATCAAAAAAAAAAGAAAATCTTAATTTAAGATAACGTTTTTGAATGCCATACTCTGCAGATCTCTTGGGGTTTTTGAAGATGCCCTATCCATCTCTTGTATTTAGATAAGCAAATGTTGCTTGTCTCTTAAGAACTTGATTACTGGGTAGTTTAGAGAATATCTGTGATAGACTGTCATAGTAGCTAACAAAGTGACATGTTTGCATGACTAGGAGTTTGTTTTACTTAACTATCCTAGACAGTTTTAGACGGTTGGTATCAAGAGGCCAGAGCTTCACATTTTATTTTTAAGTATCTCTAGGTATGATACCATTAGGAAGCGTTACCTTTAATTTTGTATCAATATACAAAGATCTATTCAATTGTGGTTAAATATACTTGTTTTCTCTATTTTTAAGTTGGGGTAGCAGAGAATATTAGAGCTGAAGGTCAGCCAGTAAGAACCGGTACCAAGGTTTGATCCCACAGAAGTTGCCTCCTTTTGATCTTTGTGGCTCGGTGTAAAAGAGAGTCTAGAGCTTTCACTAGTGCAGAAGGCTGGGATTTGTATCCTGGTCTCATGGGCTGTATAAATCAAGGTTAGGTTTCTCAAGCAGTATAACCTTCAGTTCGTCCATCTGTAAAATGGACATGGGTAACAATATTTACTTTCAAAATTTTTGCTGAGAATTATGTAAGAAAACAAAGTACACTGTATGGCCTACCAGGACACATAGTATCTTATCAGTATTATTAGTACATGGGCCTGGTTGGACAGCCATAACAGAAGACTATATACACCATATATGAAATTGTATCGGCTCAGGACTCCTGAGACCAAGTTCTCAGCACAAAGGAGATTTGTCCAGAGGGACAAAAGGCAGAGAATAAGAGATAAAGACAGGAGATGGAGGATAGGGGAGAGGGGAAGGGAACAAGGAGAGGAACAAGGGAGAGGGAGAAAGGGTACTTGCCCCAGAGGACAAAGAACTGCCTCTGGATAGAGAGGAGACAGATGTGGCCCATAGGCAAATGATGGTTTACAAAGGTAAAAAGGAGAATCCCATGTTAGAATGAGGTGTTTAATTTAATTGGGTGTGTTAATTAGGTGAGTCATAGGGGGCTTTTGATTGGTGGATTTCAATACTTTGATTGTTGGACCTTGGCAGTCAGCTTTGGGAAGAGGAATTGGTCAAGTAAGGGAATAGACCTTGCTGGTTAGCTTTAGGAATGTAATCTAATAATTTTTGTCAAGGCAAGAGGGTCAAGGCCTGCCAGAGCCATGTTCGTGAGCTGGCTGGAGTCCCTTCATACTGGGTGGCTTAAGCAACAAAGATCACTCCCTCCACTAGTTTTGGAGGCTGGAAACCTAAGATGAAGGTGTGGCAGCCTTGGTTTGTGGTTAGCCCTATCTTCCTGGCATGCAGGATGATACCCTCTTAATAAGTTCATTCTCACAGGGTCTTTCCTCAGTGCAGAGAGAGAGCGAGAGAGAGAGAGTGAGTGTTCTGGGATCTTCCTTTCCTGTAAAGACAACAGGTCTTACTTATTCAGTAAGAATCTTGGGACTTTAGTGAACCTTAATTACTACTTTGGTGGCCCTGTTTCCTAATGCAGTCACACTGGGTCTCAGACCTTCATACCAGAACTGTGCGTGGACACAATTTTGCAGGAGGTAGTCAGCAAAGAGAGAGGACAGGAAGGATGGAGCGATAGGTGTTTGGATAGCTTAAACACCCCAGGCACATTCCTTAGACTTCCTGTCTAGAGGGAAAAGAAGCTGTTGATTATCCATGATAAATTAATAGATACATTATATATATTATGGGCAGTTGTCTTAGTTTCTTTGCTACTGGTGTGATAAAGATCATGACCAAAACAAGTTAGGGCAGGGTTGTTTATTCAACTTACATTATCCCATTACAGTCCATCATCAAAGGAGGTCAGGGCAAGGACTCAAGGCAGGAACATGAAGGCAGGAACTAAAAAAGAGGCCATGGACATGTGCTGCTTACTGGCTTCCACTCCATTGCTTCCTCAGCCTGTTTTCTTGTACCAGACAGGACCAACTTCTCATGGGTGGCACAGCCCCCAGTGAGCTGGGCTCTCCCACATCAATCTTTTTCCCATTAATTAATGTATTTAATTACTTTACATCCAATTGCCCCCCCCCCCCCCCGCCCTCCACTCCTGCCAGTCCCACCCTCACACCTCCCCATTCTCCCCTCCTCTACTCCTCAGAGAAGGGGAATCCCACCATGGGTACCAACCTGCCCTGGCATATCAAGTTGCAGCAGGGCTAAGCATGTCCTCTCTCACTGAGGCCACACAAAGAAGCTCACCATGGGAAAGGGATCCAAAGACAGGCAATAGAGTCAGAGACAGACCCCACTTCAATTGTTAGGGGACCCACACAAAGAAGAAGCTGCACATTTGCCACATATATGTAGGGGCCTAGGTCCAGACCATGCATGCTCTTTGGTTGGTGGTTCAGTCACTGTGAAGGCCCCATGGGCCCAGGTTAGTTTCCTTTGTAGGTCTTCCTTTATTCCTTCATTTCCCTTAATCCTTCTTCCCACTCTTCCACAAGACTCTCCGAGCTCCTCTTAATATTTGGTTGTGGGTCTCAGCGTCATTAATAGTGTCAGGGGTTGGCTCTCTTCTATGGAGTGGGTCTCAAGTTGGGCCAGTCATTGGCTGATCATTCCCTTAATCTCTGTTCCATCTTTATCTCTGCATATCTTGTAGGCAGGACAAATTTTGGATGTGAGGTTTTGTAAATGGGTTGGTGACCCCCTCTTTCTACTATAAGTCTTGCCTGGCTACAGGATGTGACTACTTCAGGCTCCACATCCCATGCTGCTGGGGGCCTCAGCTAGGGTCACCCTCATAGACTACAGGGAGCCTGCCCTGTCTCAGATTTCCAGCTTGTTCCAGAGATATTCCCCCCCCCCCCACAGATTTACATTCTCTCTCCCAGTCCACTCCCTACTTTCCCCCCACACTTGATCTCCACCCTTGTTCCCCTCCCCACCCCCTCTTCTAACCAGTTCCTTTCCTCCATCAATTTCCTGTGTCTATTTTATTTCCTCTTCTGAGTGAGAGTCAAGCATCCTCCCTGGGGCCCTCCTTGTTACTTAGTTTCTTTGGGTCTGTGGATTGTAGCATGGTTATCCTATACTTTATGACTAATATCCACCTATAAGTCAGTGCATACCATGTGTGTGTTTCTGGGTCTGTATTACCTCACTCAGGATGATGTTTCCTAGTTCCATCTATTTGCCTGCAAATTTCATGATGTCCTTCTTTTTAGTAGTTGGGTATTATTCCATTGGGTAAATGTACCACGTTTTCTTTATCCATTCTGCAGTTGAGGGACATCTGTGTTGTTTTCAGTTTCTGGCTATTACGAATACAGCTTCTGTGAACATAGTTGAGTCAATGTCTTTGTTATTTGGTGGAGCATCTTTTGGGTATTCATATCAATCTTTAATCAAGAAAATATCCTATGGATTTGCCTATAGGCCAATATTATGGAAGTATTTTTCAACTAAGATCCCCTCTTCTTTGTCCAGTTGATAAAAAACAATCAGCACGACATGCATGTCTTCTGCCTTCTGTTTTTCTGACATAGAAAATACCTCTTACCATAATTTTTGGATCTTTTAGGTGAACCTGAATTTAAGTACATTGGGAACATGCATGGTAATGAGGCTGTTGGACGAGAACTCCTCATTTTCTTGGCCCAGTACCTGTGTAATGAGTACCAGAAAGGAAACGAGACAATTGTCAACCTCATCCACAGTACCCGGATTCATATCATGCCCTCCTTGAACCCGGATGGCTTTGAGAAAGCAGCATCCCAGGTGAGCGCCCAGCAGGGTGGGTGGCTTGTCTTCTTCATCTTTCTGACATATTAGTACATGTGTACTTGTCTATCCATAATGCCATCATAATACTCAGGGATCACGGAAAGTGGGAGGGAGACATAGTCCAACTTGCTGGAAAGAAAAAAAAAAGTTTAGAACGTAAAGGATAAGTTTCTTCTGCAGAAGTTTTACTGAGAAATTTTGTAAATAAGTTAATACTTCAATAGTGTTTTGCTGGATGGTTAAATAAATAACATTTATTTACCCATGATTGTGACTAGGCAAATTTGCTCCTAAAGTAGTGCTTCTCAACTTGTGGGTCGCAACCCCATTGAGGGATGAACCACCCTTTCACAGAGGTCGACCATCGGAAAACACAGATATTTACATTATGATTCATAACAGTAGCAAAATTACAGTTGTGAAGTAGCAACGAAAGATAATTTTGTGGTTGGAGGTCACCATAACATGAGGAATTGTATTAAAGTGGAGCAGCGTCAGGAAGGTTGAGAACACTGTAAGGGATGCCTAATGGCACCCTGTAGCTGGCCGAATGGTGTCATAGCGCTCTCTGCTGGAATGAAAGAAGAATGACGTGCCTTAGATCACTATTTTACATAGGGGTTAATTGCTGTAATTGCTGGTTTTATCAGTAAACACTCTCCTATCCCCCCCCAAACCCCCAAACCAAAAAACGAAACAAACAAACACCCTCCCCCAAACCCCACCAAATTCTCATGTTTACAAGAAAAATAATTTTATACACTTTAAGTGTCAGGGTAAAAACCAGTGGCTTTCTTTTTGAGACAGGGTTTCACTATAGAGCCCAGGTAGCCTGGAACTTGCCCTGTAGACTAGATTGTCCTTGAACCCACAGAGATCCTCCTGCTTCTGCCTCTTCAGTGCTGGGATTAAAGGCACAAGCCACTATATCTGGTACTAGTGACTTTTTAAGAGAGGATATGTGGGCTTCCATTTTGATTGGATAAGATTGGGGGACATTATAGTTGTATATTCTGTTTATTGTGTAAAATGTAAAATTTTGAGACATGTTATGTAACAATTAAACATTATAAACATTTTTATCTCCTCTCATGCTGATTTTTTTTAATTATAAAGACATTTAGAATCTGTTTTTTCTTCCTAGATTTTGGAACAGAACACATATTTTTAAAGAAGCCTGGAAGAGGCATAGAAGTTATTAACACATAAGAGACTCATGTCCAATTCATCTTAAGTTCTTAGGATTATTTATGCTTTTTTATATTTAAAAATCATGCTGTTGTGATTCACAGTGGCAATTTTCCTGAATTCTAATTGTTAGTGGTATGATTTTAAATAAGTCACCTATGATCAGTGAGTTTGTACCGATGATTATTGAAATCTGGTGAACATTTCTTATATATAACTACTATTAATTAAAAAAAATCATTCATTAAAACTATTTTTTCAAAATGCTTATAACATATATTTTAAATTGGGTACCCCCATTGATATGTTGATAAAATAGTGAACTCAGCAGTATGGGAGGATATTATAAAAGGTAATCTCAGTAAATTATTTTTTAGAGCAATGATGGGGCCTTAAGTAGGTATCAACAGTACTAATAAGTAGTGGCGGTTTTTCTGTTGTCTTTCTTAGCCCGGTGAGCTGAAGGACTGGTTTGTAGGCCGCAGCAATGCCCAGGGAATAGACCTGAACCGTAACTTCCCAGACCTGGATAGGATCGTGTATGTTAATGAGAAAGAAGGTGGTCCCAACAATCACCTGCTGAAGAATCTGAAGAAAATTGTGGACCAAAATGCAAAGGTAGCTCTGTGCGACTTTCCCGGGGTCTGCCTCACAGTGGGGGGAAGTATGTTCCAATGTCTTCATTACAGTGAATGGCACAGGGTTGGCATGAATCTTTTGGTTCATTTGTTTTTATCAAGACAGGTTTCTCTGTATTGCCTTGGCTGTTCCTGGAACTCACTCTGTAGTCCAAGCTGGCCTCCAATGCAGAGATCCGCCTGCCTCTGGCTCCCAAGTGCTGGGCTTAAAGGCAGGCACCGCCACCTTGGAGTGGCTTAACTCTTGAACAGTTACATATGACTCTCAAGGCCAAGGCTGGAGGGACTGGAGGTGAGGACTTAGCTTGCTTCTGAGGACTGAGGATAGAATGAGGCAAAGGAAAGGGATGCGAAAACAGGGGAGGAGAACACAGTGCAAGTCTTGGCCAGAGGAAGCCCTTCCCCTCATCTGACCACCACATCCTGCGGGACTCCACACTGTTGCTCTTTGTCCTTTTCCCCTAAGCCTTCTCCCATAAAAGTCCACATTACCTGCCTGTTTTATTGCTCTTTCAATCCACCGAGTTTCTTTCTTTTTTTTTTTTTTAAGATTTATTTATTATGTATACAGTGTTTTGTCTGCAGGTATATCTGCAGGCCGGAAGAGGGCACCAGATTTCATTATGGATGGTTGTGAGCCACCATGTGGTTGCTGGGAATTGAACTCATGACCTCTGGAAAAGCAACCAGTGCTCTTAACCGCTGAGCCATCTCTCCAGCCCCACCGAGTTTCTTTCACTCCTCTGTTTGTCTTGGAAGAGACATAGCCTTCCTGTGGCTCCCATCTTATATTTACTACTTCTCAGTACTTAGATCCTTGCCTGGATTGGTCCCATCAGCTGCTGGGTAAGATTCTTCACAAGCCCCACATCTCTAATTTCTTCCAGACCTCCAGGGAACTTTTGTTTTTCTGTTTCACTTGTTCACTGTGTCCCCTTATCAGCTGCTACCTAAGACCACAAGCTCAGCTTATCTAGAAACAAATATTTTCCTTCAGAACAGCTTTTGTTTCCTTCATCCCTAACATTCCTTTGACTTCCAATCTCTGTTACTGCTCACCAGCAATTAGCTCTAATTTCCCAGTGATTTGACCTCCTGACCCCATCCATTCCCCGGTTTAGTTCAGCCCCATGGTCTCCTGTTCCTTCTTGTCATTTTTTATTTATCTATTTTGGTTTTCAGAGATGGGGTCTTGACATGTAGCCCAGGCTGGCCTTGCCTTTGAAATTGTACTACCTCAACCCCCAAGTGCTGCTGTGTCACATCACTTATTTCTAGGACTTAGTGAGATTTTGGAAAGTAGAATCTCGTAATGTCATTAGAGCTTTGGGATTCTTCACATGCCTTGTGGATACTGAGGTTGCTGACTGACTTAGTCCTTAGTCTGGCTCTGGTGGTTCATCTGCTCTAGTTGTACTCCAAATGCTAATACCACAGTCTTCATTGGCTGCTGTTCCAACTGTCTAGAGTATTCTTCCCTTTTATTTGGAGTCACTTCCCCTGTGTGACCTTCTGCCCTCTGAGACAGCTCCTGTTAAAATTTCCTTGTGTTCTGTGAATATACTTGCAGTGGGGGTGCTGTTCATATACAGAGCTGTGTATGCATGTTACCATAATTGTTTATGGGGTTGTTTTCTCTTTGACATCAGATTTTCAGTCCATTGCTTATTGTGATTCATATCTGAGCCTGAAACAGAGTAGACTGAGGGCCTAATATGGGTAAGTTCAAACCAGGCTCATCAGCGGATTGCCATATCTGAAAAACACAGCCAATGAAAAATCAACAGCTGGAGTTCTGACAGGCATTCATCACATGTAGAGACACTGGGATGAGGCCCCAGGAGGTGGGGAGTTCCAGATATTTGGCTCAAAGTTCTACATTAGGATTCTGCATTTAGGATACAGGCTGAGCTTACATTTTAGACAAGGGTTGTGCACGAAGGAGGATTCTGTCAGTATCTGGTATTAAGCAATAAATTTCCCTCCTTCTGAGTCATAGATGTCTTCACCATTTCTCATCCTGAAAATGACTTTCCAGAGAATGGAAAGCTGGGAAGTAGTGGGGCTGGGTGGAAAGAGGACAGCCCGGTGTAAGGAGTTAGACTGAAATGAAGCTGTGGAGGCTGGCTCTGACATTTGTCCACACACTTTCTCTAGTGTGTGTATTAAGATGTCTTTGTTAACTCTGAGAAATGATGAAAATAGTTTCTGCTGCCCATCATAAAAGTACTGTGAAACTCTCTTTTTCATGGGAGGTCTGATTGGCAGCTTGGTGCAGGTGAGATTGTTTCCAGCCAGAATGGCCGTCTTCTCTAGTAAGGCCTGTAGCGTGCTTGCATGATTGCTATACGATGTTTGTATACTTTTGCTTTGGGCAAACTTGTTAAGAGATGCCAATGGGGCCTGGTGTGATGGTTCAGTGGTCAAGAGCACTTGTTGGTTTTGCAGAAGACTCTAGTTTGGTTCCCAGCACCCACACTGGGCAGCTCTTAATCACTGCTACACTAGCTCAATGGGATCTGATGCCCTCTTCTGGCCTCCACAGGCGCCTGCACTCACGTGTACATTACCCATAGGTTCACATAATTACAAATAAAATAAATCTTAAAAAAAGACATGGTTGCCGGGCGGTGGTGGCGCGCGCCTTTAATCCTAGCACTTGGGAGGCAGAGGCAGACAGATCTTTGCGAGTTCAAGGCCAGCCTGGTCTACAAAGTGAGTCCATGACAGCCAGAGCTGCTACACAGAGAAACCATGTCTTGAAAAACCAAAAAACCAAAAAAAAAAAAAATAACAACAAAAAAACCCAAAAAAGACATGGTTATTACTTCCATTAAAAAAAAAAAAAAAGCTCAATGCCACATTTACATTAAAGAAAATGATACAATAATTCAACCTTAAATCATTACCCGATATATAAGCAAGATTTATTTGCTATAGTAAATCTTTTGTGGTTTGAATAAGAATGGCCCTCATGGACTCATGTATTTGAATACTTGGTCCTAAATTGGTGGAACTGTTTGAGGATTAGGAGGCGTGGCCTTGCTGAAGGAGGATGTCACTGGGTGCCCTGCTTTCTTGCTAATGTATTTCCTGCCATGTTGATCATGGACTTTAACCCTCTGACACTATAAGAGCTAAATAAACTCTTGTATAAGTTTCCTTGGTAATGGTGTCTCATCACAGTAATAGAAAAGTAACTAATACACACACTGCCAGTGTCTGGTTCCCCTCCCTTTTCATTTTTGACATTAAGAATAAGACAGCATTTAGACGCAGGGGAAGTATTCCATTAATGGTCTTATAGAGACCTCATTTTCAATTTCCCATTTTTCAACATAATATCTTTACCCCTCAGGAAGGACTTTAATTTTCAGGGTTTAATTTGTTTTGTGTGTCAGAAATCATGGTATAGGGATACAGAGTTCTCTGGATACAGATTCAGGATCTTTTGGGTATGTGCTTGACAGTTAGATGGAAGAAAAAAAAATCCCATTCTCTTAGGAAGCCCCCACAGATGCCACCATGTTCCTGAGAGATACCACTAGGGACCAATACTCTCCTCATTCTTTAGACTCTGGGAATAAAAGTATTCTCTTGCTTTCCCAAAGTTCTTCTCCTAAGTCATTTCTCATCTGGCCCTAAGCTTCTCGGCCTGGCTGCCTCCAATGTTACTCGAGTTCACCATGTGAGCCTTGGCCTGAGCTGCTTGAAAACAGCAGGGCTTAAAATACATCCAATAATTTATTACTGTTATGCTTTTCTTTAGTGGCTGGAATTGTGAAAGAATCTGAATAAATACAGCTTTAACATATTTTAAATGCCAAAGCCATCTAATTATAGGCTATACTTAAAGTCTTTAAAATGGAAAAGTTCAGAAGTTTAAAAAAAGTATACTTATTTACTTATTTGTGTGTGCGCATGGGGAGGCTTGTATGGGTGCATGGAGGTCAGAGGACAACCCTTGGGAATCACTTCTCTCCTTCTGCCTTGTGGGTCCTTCGGATAAACTCAGATTATCAGGCTTAGCAGCAAGCCCCTTTGCCCCCTGAGCCATCCTGCCAGCAAATTTTATAGGGGCTTTGAAGATAAGTCACAAATGGTTCTGTAGTTTTCCAGGGTTTTGTTTTTAGGGGTGCTCCACAGAGTGGATCAATTAGACAGGTAACTACAGTACCCAGGGACTCTCAGCATTTAGTCGGGTTGAATGAAATACTTTGTTCACAGCCGAAGATAACACCTCTTTAACTTGTCCATCATAGAACTTCCTTGATTGCTTTTGAAAAGAGCAGCATGCATATTAGCAGTAGTGTATGTATATAAGAGAGCTTGCATACAAAATCTAACAGCTGCATGGAATTCTGTGTGCTAAGGACTATATTTGGGCTTGTTCCAAAATGGACTCTTTATAATTTTAAATTTTGAAATGAATGTTGTTACCAGCAGAGGATAAGCAGATATAAATAATAAGAAGATAACCTAAGCAGTCTTCAGTGATCCTTATTGATTCCCCCATGTTGGTATGTGTTTTTAAAAAGTATTTCTATACACACCATTCTAAAAGTTCATGTAGGACCCACATCTGAGGAAGAATGTGAGTTGTTTGCTTTATTCATGCTGCCATCCACGTTCATCCGCTGAGTCTATTTTAGAAAAGTATTCATTGACAAAAATTTATCTCTTCGCAAGCAAGAAAAGACCACGCATACAAGTGATCACATAATATATAGATGTAAATATTACATAAGACGTAGTATAGCTGATAGAATGCTTGCCTAGTATGCATAAGCTTTGAGCTTGTTCCTCGGTATTGCACAAACCTGGCATGCTCGTAATCCCAGCATTTGGGAAGCAGGCGATCAGACATTCCAATTCATCATCAGCAACAAAGTGAGTTCCTGGTCTGAGTGAAACTTGGTCTCAAAAATAAAATCATAAATGGATTGAAAAAGACTGCAAAGGAGATATATGAAATGTGTCCTAGTTAGAACTACTATTGCTCTAATGAGACACCATGATGAAAGGAAGTTGGGGAGGAAAGGGTTTGTATGACTTAACACTAACATGTCACTGTTCACCAGCAAAGGAAGGCAGGACAAGGAACTCAACGGGGCAGGAACCTGGAGGCAGGACCTGATGTAGAGGCCATGGAGGGGTGAAGCTTAATGTCTTGCTTTTCATGGTTTGCTCAGCCTGCTTCTTCTTCTTCTTACTTTGTGTGTGTGTGTGTGTAGAACTCAGGACCACCTGCTCAGGGATGGAACCACCCACAATGGGCTGGACCCCTTCAATAACTAATTAAGAAAATGCCCTATACTCTTGCCTGCAGCCCATTTTATGAAGTCATTTTCTTAATTGAGGTTCCCTCCTCGCAGATGGCTTTAGCTCATGTCAAGCTCATATTAGCACATCTAACACAAAATGTTAGTAGGTGTGTTTAGGTGGGAAAATTAGGAAGTCATTTACATTTTCTTCTTTGAGCTTGTATGTCTTTACTATATATTCCACATCTAGCATTTATTACTATAGAGAATAAAATCAACCAGTCAAGTAATATAAAATAGTGCTCAATTATTTTTGGTTTTGGTTGACACATAATTTTATACATGGGGATTAAATGATCTTCCCATACATGTGTGAAGATGTAATGGTCAATCAGAGATCAGTATTTCCTGCTTCTTAGACCTTTATCATTTCTTTGTATTGAGAAACTTTAAATTTCTCTCTTCTAATTTTTTATTGTTTTAAATTTTTGTTTGCTTGTTTATTTGTGTGTGTGTGTGTGTGTGTGTGTGTGTGACATGCACGCAGTGTCTGCAGAATCCAGAAGAGAGTGTTAGATTCTCTGAAGCTGGACTTATAGGTGATTGTCAGCTGCCCGGTGTGGGTGCTGGGAACTAAACCTAGGTTCTGTGGAAAAGCAATAAGCAGTCTTGACGTCCGAGCCGTCTCTCTAGCACTCTTCTAGGTCTTTATAAACAGAGTTATCCTGATGTGTATGGAACTGCAGAACTTATTCATCCTGTATAAATGTCCTTTGGCACAGGTTAACTGTACCCTTTGGGTTTTTTTTTTTTTTTTCAAAACAAAGTTTCTCTGGCTGTCCTGGACTCACTTTGTAGACCAGGCTGGCCTCGAACTCACAAGGATCTGCCTGCTTCTGTCTCCCAAGTGCTGGGATTAAATGTGTGCGCCACCACTGCCCGACCTGTACCCTTTTCTTAATTACACTTTCTCACAAGTTCTAACACCCTACGTCGAAATTAGAGCACATTTAATACTGAACAACTGATTATCTAAAGTTCAGTGTGGTCCCTAAACTTTGTAGCCTGCGTTGGAAGCCTTGCCTATATGAACTTGGATTTTGCTTGACGACACTTGGCCTTAGACTCAGCTCAATGAAACAGCGATTAGCATCTGCAGATCCAGTGAAGATACTGTGGTGCTCAGTGAAAATGCTGCATGCAAGACTGGCTCATAAACAGCACAGTAATGCAAAAATGCAACATGTGATACTGCTAGATATTTTGCCCTGAAAAATCAGGATAGATCACATCTCGCTAAAACCCTTCCTTTTCATCAGAGGTGCCTAGAGGTTTGCGGTCTTCCTACTTGCTGTGAAAGGTTCTTCACACACAAGAATCAACTTGATTTTTTTTTTTGCTTAAGAGTCTTTTGTTGCAGATTTCTTCTTTTTATTTGCTTCCAAGTAAGACCATGGATTGTTCAAAAGACAGCATGAATTCCTAAAACTTGTGCTTCTGTTTAAAGCTTAAGATGGCCATTCCAAAGTAAACTTATTTTCTGTGTTCAGCTCTGAGTTAGACTTGATCTATTTTCTTTCATAAAGACAATGTCTGAAATAGTTGAAGGGAATTGGAAAAATAGTAAGAAATAATGGGAAATAAAATCTGCCATGTGTTTGAACCGCCTTGGAGGAAAAGGATCATTTTGTGGTTCAGGAGGATTTTCTCAATTTGTTCAGGATTATTCATAAGACTGTGTGGGCCATGGCAGACAGAGGAAGGAGTCCCAGTGTGATTTGCATGTTGTTTTCAAACCCAAAGAGAGAAAAAAAGTACATTTCCCCAAAGTAGGACTTTTAAGGAAATTTAAACAGGATTTAAATTTTTTCATAACACATCCTGGCATGTTGAGTGTTGTTTCTAAGAAAACGTTTTCCTGCCTCTAAAGTCAACCCAAACATGTATGAACTGTGGGCAGTTTTTGTTATTTTGTTTGCCTTTTCTGTGATGTCACCCATGACCATGATCACCTTCTGATTCTTGTGAATTTTACTCTTTGAAACAGCTTGCCCCCGAGACCAAGGCTGTCATCCACTGGATTATGGACATTCCCTTTGTGCTTTCTGCTAATCTCCACGGAGGAGACCTTGTGGCCAATTATCCATATGATGAGACAAGGAGTGGTAGGTAGTTTCCCTCTCTTCCCTAAGTGGTTTAAAGCCTGCAGGTTCAAGAAAGAGTGTCAACATGATTTCTATATTATTCTTTTTGTTGCTGTTGTTTGTGTCCTTTTGCTCTTTGAAACAAAATCTTACTCTGCAGTCTGAGGTGGCTTTGAACTTGCAATTCCCTTGCTACAGCCTCCCAAGTGCTGGGATTATAATAGGTGTGTGTCACTGTGCCCCACTTGTAATGTAATGGCCTATTAGGGAACCAGCCAATACAAACACTTGCATTTATAAGCATACCCAGCTATTTCATGTGGTTCTGGCATAGATGGGTAAGTGTTAAAACAGCTTGCAATGCTTTGATTTTAGGTGAAGGAAAACACAAGCTTAACTAACTCTTAGAGAAGAGAAGGGGAGAAAGAGGAAGTCCTAGAATGGTGGTTCTCAACCTGTAGGTCGCGACCCCCTTGGAGGTCACATATCAGATATCGACATTGCAATTTATAACAGCAGCAAAAATATAGTTATGAAGTAGCAACAAGATAATTTTATGGTTGGAGGTCACCACAACATGAGGAACTGTATTAAAAGGTTGGAGCACTAGGAAGTTTGAGAACCAGTATAAAGTCTTGGTCTCTGGTAAAGTGGATCATATGCAGATATTTGGAAAGATTCATGGACAGCCTGGCTTATACATGGAGGCAACTTCTGATGCTCTACCCTGGCCATGGGAATCATGACACATACATTGGATCCTTGGGTCCCCTCCTGCTAGAGTCAGAGGGGTGAAAGTGGTACCTTGACTATAACCAAAGCAAGTTAGAGAGTGAAATTCCTACTTGGAATCCCCTCTCAGAGAACTCTGAAGGGTAAGATCTTTGTAAACACAGAATGGCAGGTTTTTTTTTTTTACATTGAAAATTCAGATTTGAAGAAAGTCAGATTAGACAGCACTATTTGATAAACTTCAAGATCCTGTGGTTTACTGTTAGCTGGGAAACTTGTAGCTAGGCACATTTTATAACACATGGGTCAGAAGCCAAGCTATCAAAAGAAATGTTCTTGTTTTTTCTATAATATACACAGGGAAAGTTTAGAAACATCTGAAATTAAATGCTGGACAGTCTGTGTGCCAACATTTCACAGTGCTTATAAATTTGTTACTGGTAATGTTTAAAAATTGCTTAAATTTTTTTTTGAGACTGTCACACATAGCCCAGGTTGGCTTAGAACTTGACTTAGAATGAACATAGCCAAGGGTGACCTTGAACTAGATCCTTTTTCCCCTATCTCCTAAGGTGTCACAGGCATCCATCACTGTGTCCTACTAACAAACATCTTACTAAACTAAACAATTTTTAATAATGGAAATATTTCTATCTTCCCAGGTCTAGCCTACTATGGCCTCATCACCTATTCCTGCGGGGCATTCAGTTCATAAGTAGGGCACTAATCTCCCACTCAAGTCTTAACCAAGCCCGACTGTGCTTAACCTCTAAGGCAGGGGGAATCAGGGTGGTATGGCCATAGGCCATTGCCTAATCTCTGTATCTTAGTGTTAGGGACGAAAGTCATGCAACCTAAAATCTAAGTGTATTTGTTGGATACTTTCATCTTCCCTGAGAACTTTCAGCTTCTATGTCAGAAGGGGCTCAACAGTGAGCTACTGTTCAGAAGACAAGCAGTGCTGTTGGGTCTCTGTTTTCCCATCTTATGAATTCATTTTCTAGGCACTGCTCATGAATACAGCTCCTGCCCCGATGACGCAATTTTCCAAAGCTTGGCTCGAGCATACTCTTCTTTTAACCCAGTCATGTCTGACCCCAATCGACCTCCTTGTCGCAAGAATGACGATGACAGTAGCTTTGTAGATGGAACGACCAATGGTGGCGCATGGTACAGTGTACCAGGTGGTGAGTTTCCTTTTGCTCTCTGATTATGTGAACATGGTTTTCTTTATTTACCATGTAGACTCAGGAAGAAACGAGTTCCATTTTTGTGCAGTCATTAAAAAGCTGTCTCTGCAAAGTGATTGTAACATATTATTTTGTTTTTGTTCATTTAAAAATTGAGATCCTGTTATCTAAAGGAATACACTGGGGAAATAGAAATTGAATATTGGTAACTGGCAACTTTTCAAGTTTAGCCCTCTGCAGTAAGAGAACATCCTTATATTAGGTGATCCATGCCTTTCGTTGTAAGAAAATGTGTATTTTAGAGGCAGTGCAATAGGGTTTGGCTGACCTTGTGCAGTGGTTTGAATGAAAATGGCTTCCATAAGTTCATATATTTGAATGCTTGCTCCCCAAGTGATG
Organism: Lophiomys imhausi; assembly: GCA_907164525.1. Lineage (NCBI taxonomy): Eukaryota > Metazoa > Chordata > Mammalia > Rodentia > Muridae > Lophiomys > Lophiomys imhausi. Next base: position 10,262,674 of record CAJQZJ010032178.1, on the reverse strand, counting down.
GAACTTTTGGGACACATCTTCTCCTGCAGCTGAGGCAACTCCTGCGCCTTCCCCTGTACCACTTTGCAGAACTCTTATTTACCAAAGTTCCACCAGCTACTAAGAGATAAAGAATAGAGATAAAGAACAAAATATAAAATCATTGATGACTTAAGGAACATTTTCGAAAGCTCATCTGGTAACAAAAAGAGGGAGTTGTGGGAGAGGGAGCTTTACATTTTGATTCACTTTTCCCTAAGAAAATGTTCTTCATGTTTTCTTCGGCACAAGTTTCTTCTTGTTTCACTCATATTTTGCATTTGGAAAGATAACATCTGGACCTTTCCTCTGTAAGTTGAGAAGTACAGTCTATGTGAGATATAGGATTTCCAGTACCTCAAATACATCAGATGGAGGGTAATATATGCTCATTTTATATTAGAAGGCAATTTTGTACTTTGCCAAAAGACACTGGTTTCATTTGCTATGTAACAAGTTGCTGTAACTTAGAATCACCCAAGAAGAGTGCCTCAATAAAGGGACTCTCTAGATGACATTGGCCTGTGGACATGTCTGTGGGGTTGATCCTGATTGTTAACTGATGTGGGAAGATCCAGCCTTGTGGGCAGCACCATTCCCAAGGCAGGAAATCCTGAGCTACGTGAGACAGGAGAAAACTAAGTGACAGACAGCAGGCAGCAAGGGTGGATTCATTTAAGACTAAAAAAGGAAATCTTCAGTGATTTCCTTGGAACAACCTTTCTGCGCAAGAAGTGTATTGTCTGCATAAAATGAAGTAATATGGATTAGGAAAGCAAGGATAATACTCATGGTAACCATAGCAATACCTTACTTAGTCGACCGTGTTCCACAGCAAACAGCCAAAGAAAACTCTGAAGGACTTTAGAACCTGTAGTAATTTTATTTCAGAAGCAGAGAGATGCATCAGCCTTGGCCAGATTTGTTAGGTAAAGGGCCCAGACTACAAGTGGCAGGAAAGTCATCTGTTAGAGAAGAGAGTCATTTTGTGTTGTTCCATTGGCTCTGGACTGCCAAGAAGAACTCGAAGTATAACCTTCCAAGCCATGGAGCTCTTATCAGCCATTCTCCAGAAAGTAGGGGTGGCGAGGGGCAATTGTGAGCTCTTAGCAGCCAACACAGCAACCTGAAGGTGGGTAGTCTGGCTCCAGGAAAGTAATCTGCTGGGTGACATATCAGTGAATCTGAATATTATTCTAATTAAAGTTATTCTGAGTATCAAATCTTCTCTGTGGTCTAGTTTGCAGTACAATTAACATTATGCCTAATATGAAGGAGATAGGGAATGTTTATTGAGTTAATATGTGATATAAGTAAGAGGCTTATATATCATATACTAAGGTTCAAATCCCACAGGGACACACTTTGATGTTGGTTGGATTTAGGAAAGAACAGCATGTCATGTCATCTCTCCCAGGTCCTGCCTCTTTGGTATGTAGCTTCGAGGGATGCACACTTCCTTATTTGGTCAAGAGATACAGCCTTTCAGCTTCTCTGTTTTGAGGTCTATCGAGCACTGTGGAATGTGAATGGCATCTGCTTTTGCTCTCACCCTACAACATGGATGAATTAAGCTAAATGACCATTTAAGACACAAGAATCTGTCCTTTTAAAATAAGAGTCTTCCAAGCATGTTTTCTGTTCCCCCCTGGGAGGCTATTTATGTGTAGACTCCTACAGGGTTAGTCTTTTATTGAAGCTTTGAGATTATCAGAAGGGCAGGTGTAGCATCAGACACTCTCTGTATATATTGATTCTCTGTTTGGTGCTTGGGCAGGGATGCAAGACTTCAATTACCTGAGCAGCAACTGCTTCGAGATCACTGTGGAGCTCAGCTGTGAGAAGTTCCCACCTGAAGAGACTCTCAAAAGCTACTGGGAAGATAACAAAAACTCCCTCATCAACTACCTGGAGCAGGTAAACACAGTATCCCTCATCCGCTGATGTATTGGTCTTTAACCTTGTAGTATAGTAGACTCATAAAATCAGTTCTGTTCAGGGTGACGGGGCCCATCCTAATGAAGATGCCAATATGGGAAGGAGGTGTGTGTAGTGTCTGAGTTAGGCTTTTATTTGTTATAGGTTTTATGGTTCATGGCTACTCACTGAGAACTGAGCACACTGGAAAGCTGTCAAGACATCTTAGCTTCCTTGGTGCTAACTATGCTAAGCAAGGACAATCTTAAGACATTCGCTTAGCTGATCAACTTGGGTCTTTGAAGTGTCCCAGACAGGGACAGGGCTTGAGCAAGATGAATGAGTCAAGCAGGGTAGGACAAGCGCCTGTGTGGGTCTCCTGGATTTTGTGTGCCAAATACTTGCCCTATGCCTCACTAGACTCAACTGGATCTCAGGTGATAATTTATAAACCCTTAATATTTCACAGGCATTGTTCTGAATGCTTTATATGTAATAATTATGTATTGAATCCTTACAACAATTCTATAAATCATAAGAGACCACTATCAGCACTTTCATTTATGAATTAGACAAAAAATCTGAGACCAAAGACGTTGATCTGTTTTGCTAGGTTATGTGCTAAAGACTTGAATCCAGGAAGTCTTGCTGTAGACTTGCCCTGCTGTAACTGTCTCTCAAGACAAAATGTTTATCAGATTCACTTACATAGCCATTGTAATATGTTGGTATAGAATTTCAGAGTATCTCAGTCTGTCAAAATGAAAATTTGACCTACCTACTCAGACTGGTCTCAGCATTTCTACCTCCTGTATAGTATGTAGAGATATGGGAGCCAGGGAGTAATAGTGAACAGACCAAAGGACATCCCTCCTTGCCTGCAGCGACTCTACTGTCTTAAAGTTCTATTCTGTATGTGGCCATTTTTACCTGCAGTCCACTAGGGTGATGTTTATTTCACACACCCCAGACAGTCTAATCAAACTGCTTCAATATAAACAAATGTTCTATTAAAAATTTACCTACCATCCCAGTGTCATTTCTGCTGTTGTGACTAAACACCCTGATACATGGTTTTTTTTTTTTTTGGGGGGGGGAGCTCAGAATTCCAGGTCATGGCACATTGCTGTGAGGAAGTCAGGGTGGCAGGAACTTGAAGTAGTTACCCACACCCACAGTCAAGAGCAGATCCAGAATGAATACATGCTTCTGTATGTGGCTCTGTTTCTCCTCTCTTACAGAGTGGAGACTCAAACCTACAGGATGATGTTTCCCACTTTTAGGCTAGGATTTCTTACATCAATATAACTAATTATTAATTAATTAATATGATCCAGAAAACTTGACAGAGTCATGCCCGTAGACCAACCTGACCTAGGCCATCCCTCATTAAGATTCTTCCCAGGTGATACTGCATTGTATCAAGGTGACAATTGAAGATAACAATTCCAGCAATCTATGAATACAAATATATATGAAAATATAGACATAAAACCAATGCCTATTTCTGTTTGTTTGAAACAGGTTCTTACTTTGTAGCTCTGGCTTGCTTGACACTGACTATGTAGACCAGGTTGGTCTCAAAGGCAGTTTGCCTCTGCCTCCCCCTAAATGCTAGAATTTAAAGTATGCACCACTACGCTCTAAAACAGAGGTTCTTAACCTGTGGATCATGACCACTTTGGGGGTGTCTGGGGGTGTCAAGTGACCCATTCACAGGGGTCACATATCAGATATTCTGCATATCAGATACTTACATTAGGAATCATGATAGTAGCAAAGTTATAGTTATGAAGTAGCAATGATTAAATTTCATGTTTGGGGTGCTCCATGAGAGTCTCCAGTTTAGGAATCAAGGGCTGATGGGAGCTCATGAAGACTGCCAGCAATTCTCTGCTGTCAATTGTTTTTCTTGACAGTGGTGCTGATTAGGGATTGAACATGGGAGCCTGAAATCTAAGTAAGGTCTAGGTTCCACCTACTCTTGACTAGGTGGTTAGGTTTAACTATGTTATTAGTGGAGAGGACATCTCCTGTGGAGTTCTAACAGGGATGTTTGCAGGAACTAGAATTGTAAAGATAATTAGATTCAATGACTTGTTAGGAAAAGATCCCATTTTGTAAAGTTTTGTAATAGTGTAATTCTCAAAAATTCTCTCGGAATTTCTCAGACTGCTTCATGGAGCCCTCGGATCAAAACCGTCTAAGGATCCTGTTAAACAATGAGCTTCCTGTTGTGTCCTAAACGTTACACTTTCTGCAGGGAACGATTCCAGAACATCCAGTGTACAAGCTTTTTGGGTGGCTGACACTACAGAGGTGTTTAAAGGCAACTGATCCAAATAGATCTTAGCAAGTCAAGAGCATCTATCTGCCTTTGTATCCGTGGAGAATGGAAATGTCCTGAAGTCTAGGCGGGGATTACTGCAGTAGGGAACAGGAGCAAGAAAGCATCTCTCCAAACCACAGTGAAATCTGAGCTTCTGTGACTTTCTAGTTTGAATTCCTGTCTACGCAGTTATGTCGGCTTGCAACATTTCTTCCGGTATTTATTGCTCAGCAGGAGTTTTCAAACCGGAAAGTTTCTGCATCAGAAAAAGAACAATAATGTTTAAAGAACAGTAGAAACACTGACCTATCAGAAAAATTACTCATACATAATTGATATATAAGAAGAAGATGTTTAGAGGCAGGGGTACATCTGTGAGTCCAGTGCTGACCTGGACTACATAGAGAGTTCCAGATCAGACAGGGTAAATAGTGAGACTCTGTCTAGAGAAAAACAAAGTAATTCTCTGTCATCTTCAACTTTTGGGGTTAGAGAGATGCCTCAGCATTTAAGAGCACTTAATGCTCTTACAGAGGACCCAGGTTCAGTTCTCAGTACCCACATGGCAGCTCACAACTGCAAAAGTATACACACACACACACACACACACACACACACACACACACACACACACAGACACAGACACACGCACTAAACCTGAAAGGGGATAGGCACTTATTATCATTTAAAATTTATTTCACTGCATATTCTAAGTCCTAAGTGCTCTAAGCAAAACAAAACAAAACCCCCAAAATACCAAAACCCATGAACTTTAGCTAGATACAGACTAATCACATATTTTTATGGTGATTGCATGGCTTAATTTTCAATGATAGGGAAGTTTAAAGTTTTGTTCTTTGAAGCTTCACAAAAAATGTTTGATGTCAAGACTACAGTATTTCAAGATGAACAAAGTGTTTCTTGGTAAACGATTCTTCTTTTACAAGATAGCGTCATTTTGAGTTTTGTCAGTCCTGGACAAAAAACCCTCAGCTCAGTTGGAAAGTTTCAGACTTATGATATGTCTGGTTTTCTGCGATCCCTGGGTTTATTCTTTCCCCTGTCTACAGTCTGTCTGATCAGGAATGACTTGCTCACCTTTCCATTCAGAAACCCAACCTTTCATGTTTCTGATTCACTATGATTGGTGTTCAAGTACTTCAGTTTTGGCTGGCTGGTTCAGAAACCCAAGGCCCTAAACAAAAACTTAAGATGTATTTGTTCTCCTTTCACTACACTAGCTGCCATCAAAATGGTCATTCGCTAGTTCTGACATATAAAGCTTAGACATTGCCCTTAGAGGAAAAATTACATACTGTTATTTAGAGCTTCCAGAGATAAAAAATATGCAACAATTATTAAAGAGAACCAAGGCATCTCACCGAAAACGCATGTATGATGGCCAAGTTTACTCTTCAATAATAAAAGGGATGCCTGGGATTTAGTCTATGCTTTTTGTAGGAAAATATTTAAAATTCTCAGGAGCAGAAGGAATTTCACTTTATTTATTTGAGGCAAGGTCTCATGCATTCCAGGCTGCCCTTTGACCTCCCTTTGTATCAGAAGATGACCTAAACTGAACCGCCTCCCTCCACCTCTCTCCACCTGGGACTATAGCTGTGTTTATGCTATAGTGTTGGAGCCTGAACCTGGGGTTTCAGATATTAAGATGTCAAATGCAAATAAGGAATTACCTTGGATACCCTAGAATGTATACTGCTTACAGGTTTGAATTGGTCTGGGAAATGGCAATTGGTAAAATGTCTGTTGGGCAAGCCTGATGACCCGAGTTTGGATCTTCAGCACCTGTGTAAAGGCAAGATCGCTGGCACAGACCAGATAGTATCCAGAGCTCCTATTAGCCAACCAGGAGCTCCAGGTATGAGACAGAGGCCCCTGGCCTCCACAGGCCTATGCGTGTGCCAAATGCATGCAGGTTTAGATAAATCAACATTATAAAAGGATGGTTTGTAGCTTGGATCACAGGATTTAATGGCTGACTTAATTTAGAGGGATTATTCTCACTAGGAGTTCTTCCCTTTCCGTCCTTAACTGGTTTCAATTTTGGAGTTCACTGCTCTGTCAATGTCCTTATTTTCAGTCAAAACCGTATTGTTAATGAGCTTGATGCAAACTCAGGCGCAGCTCATAGGTTTTCACCAAGCTCAGTTAGTACTAATAGGCTGTAATACATTTGTCAACTAACAGTGCTATAAAAGGTTTGTAGATAACCCTCTCTGTAGGAGAGAGACCACCTACTCAAATAACCGGAGGCTATATCTTCACAAATGCACAACGTAACAAATACAGCAGGCTGTTTGTTTGTTTTGTTTTGTTTTTTAAAGAATGCCCATCAAAATCTTTGTCTGATACAGAACATGACATTTCATTCTCAGGTGATTTTCATTTTTTTTTTTTTGAGAAAAAGCTCAGAAAAAATGGGCACAAACATCCACTGGAGGTTTGAACCTGTTCTGTTTCTTAAGTAATGAAGATCGAGGGTGTATTGCTAAAAGATAATGAGATGTGTGACACGAAACACATCTTAGATCCATTTCTATTATGAATTTTTGGCTGTTTTTGGCCTTCACAGATTCATCGAGGAGTTAAAGGGTTTGTCCGTGACCTTCAAGGTAACCCGATTGCCAACGCAACCATCTCCGTGGACGGGATAGACCATGATGTCACTTCGGGTACTTATTTATTTTGTGGTCTCGATCTGGAGTTAAGTACTATGAAAACGACCATAACCACTAACTGTGATAATTATGATTCGTATGCTAATTCTAAGGATAGCAGTTAATTGCCTCCTCTGCCTTTACACCGACGACTCTGCCCCTCAGTTCCTCCTTGTTCTCTGAGAGTAAACAGTGAAGCCCAGAATGTCTCGAGCCAGCAGGTGGTGCCCTTTTCCCAGAATGGGCAGTCGTGTGATTGTTGCCTTGCTTCCTTGTTGGCAGCTGCTGAGGTTAAAACCTCCAGCATTTGGTGTGTCTGGGTATCTTTATGCATTTCTGTTAAGCTCATTTTTCTTTAACCACCACCCACTGGCATCCTTTAGCCAGATAACAAAAACAGGAACAAGAATACTCTTCTTGATCCTTAGAATTATTTAACATTTAATTTATTTTTCAAAGCCCCGTTTGTCCTCTAAAACTCATTATACACTTTTCAACAATATTCATCACTATCCCACTATGTCTCAGGAAGCTTTTCCAGCCAGCCTTTTAGAACCCAGGCCAAGATCCTATCCCCCTTCACCCCTAGCAAGGGTGGGGCCAAGCCTGATGCTTTCGAGACACAGGATACCTGTTCTATAACTTCAGAAATATTATTTTCTCTGCCTTCCACAAAGCAAAAAAGTGGAGGAAATCTAACCTAGAGAATAGTTCGTAGAAAGAAATGAAACGGAGGTTTGTGTGTTACGGCTCTGATGGGAAAGTGTTCCCCAATACAAATGTTGCAGCCCTGAGGAGAAATCCCTAATGCATGTGTTACAGATCTAAGGGGAGATGTTTCCCTGTAAGTGTTATAGCTCTGAGAGGAAAGGTATCCTGGTAGTTGGGAGGCAAGGGATATCGCAAAGTCATACTGCACAGCAAACCTCACACAAGAGATTTATTGGGAAAGACACAAGAGGGTTCTTGAGCAAGAATTAGCAGGGAACTGACCTGGAGATAAGTTATATGGCTTTTTTGGGGGTGGGGGTGGGGGTAGTTTTCCAGGGAGGGGATTGCTGAAATTTCAAGTCTTGAGCTTGGGGCAAGCCCATGAACTGGTGGGATTCTGAGCTCTGGGATTGGTAGGTTTTCAAACCTGAAAGTGAGTGTGACCCTCTTACCTGGCAGTTTGGGCTGTAGGAATATTGCCTTTTTTGAGGCTAATGGCAAAAGAAGGAAGTAGAGATGAATCCTAACATAGAATGAAAGTGAAGTATATTATCCTGTGTAGAAATAATTAATTGAATTGTCAACCTGTATTTATTTTATATTTAATTGGTCTGTGCAGTATTAATCCTTAATGGCCATTATAAATGAGCACACATAGACACCTTATGAATTTTAACAAGCCTTGGCCTGGATTGTGCAATCTTAGCCCATCTAAGCTAGCCCTTAATTCTATTCCCCAAATGTGACTCTGTATATGCATACATCTCCTTGGCTGTTATTCCCCACGCTATGCCAATGTTCCAGGCCACGTGGAATGAGATTCTTTTCTCTAACCTATGATGTGTATCCTCATTCCTGTTCTTGGCTTCTTCTCTTGGAAGCTTCTTCTACCCATCAACCTCTCTACTTCAGAAGCCCATGCCCCTTAGTTCCATCTACTTCTATCTTTGCTCAGTCTCAGGCCTCAGCATTTATTTAACCAATCAGAGACAATGGTTAACAAAGGAAGGTAGAATAACTTCACTTGGTGTACAGCAAGGAGGCTTCTGGGGAGCAGGTTAATCATTTAGAATGCATGACATCATCCCATCAGTCCGGGAAGCCCAGAGATGCTTCAAGAGGACAGAAAGTGGTCAAAGATGTCTAGTGAGATTACCCTTGTGGGTGAATCCTTGGATTTGGATTCTTGGCAAGCATGGAGACTCTTGACCAAATCTCTATAAAAAATAATTGAGTGGTGTGAGTAGAATTGATTCAGGCAAGACTAGGGAGAGAGACTATAGTGGTAGGAAATAGTGACATTTTAATGAAACTTTGCTGTAAAGCACAAATGATAGATGAACTGCTAACTGACGGGAGGTGTTGAGTGTGGAGAAAGATAGGGAGTTATGTGTTTATTTTTTCTGACTGCTCTTTCAAGGCTAAGTAAGTTGTAGAGCATCAAATGAGAGCAAGAATGAGGGTGATGTGTTAGAGGCACAGGCAAAGTGGAGAATGTGAACTGCCCCAGTAAGATTACTCAAATTGCAGACTCCTTAGAGGCTTCACCATCACCCTGGAGGATTAGGTATGGAGAATCCAAGGCCTCACCTCTGAGTGAGTCAGTCAGATCTTGTATTTTGTCAGCTTTCCTATTTGATTGACATATGCTATATGAGAAGAACTGATTTAGAGAATGGGAGATTCATGGGTCAGGAAGGAATGAAGAATGCTACCACCTAAGCAAAGATGGTGCTTTTAAGGACTGGAAACTGTTCATCACGGGTGTTTGCCCGAGCTTCTTAAGGCTGTATTGGTATAAGCAAAGTTGAAAATATCCAAGGCTAGTAGTTTGCCATGAGTCTTAGATCAAGGGAGAAACACAAGTGAGTTAAGGCCCATGCAAGAGCTCAAAGTAAGGGGCCATGGGACCCAGCCTAGGTTTAGGAGAAACCTAGGGGAGTGAAAGAGATTGAATCATAGCTCTTCTTAAGAGTTCCAAATGTGTTTCCTGAATGGCACTGTAGACCAATGACTTGTAAATCTTTAGAAATGGAAATTACTGACAAGGACTGGGGGATTCTAATGAGGCCATCTTGGGGCTATGCTTTGTGAATCGTTCATCTAGAAGATTCTTGGGACCTGAGCTCTTTACCCGACAGGCATGAAAATACAGTGTCCAGGTGGTCTTTACCACTTGGGGATTTTATGCTTCTTCTTACTCACACTACTCATCATGTGACTAGGAGACTCACATATTATAAACTATTAAATATTAAATGTAGTATTTATTTATTATTAAATATCAGCATGGCTGCCTGTGAGTTGGGTCTAAGATGTGAGGCTTGTGGGAACAGAGAAGTTTGCACTCTTTTCTCCTAGAATTTCATTAGAGCAGAGACTCACTGAAAGTCAAATGAGCTAATGAGGTACTCCTTAGATGGTATAACTACCCTCTCACTTGTGTGCCTGTCTTTGGTCTTCTGTCTTCGGCAGCTAAGGATGGGGATTACTGGCGACTGCTTACACCTGGAAACTACAAACTTACAGCTTCAGCTCCTGGCTACCTGGCAATAACAAAGAAAGTGGCAGTTCCTTTCAGCCCTGCTGTTGGGGTGAGTAGTCATAAAAATAGCTAAGAATATAATACTAAGCTAGTAATAGCTCAGCACTTGCCATTGTCAAATGCATTTAAGAAATTTATATTTAATCTTCATTATAGCCCTACAAGGTAGGCACCATTATTATCCTCACTTACCAGATGAGAAAACTGAGGTCTAATAAGGTTAGGAGACTTGATCACAATCTTTGCTTTTTGAAGAGATTCACAAGAAGATAAAATTACACTTAAAATGTTAATTTTTATTTTCTAACTTTGATTTTAATATAAATGAAATTCTGTTCCAATTATCTTCCCATCTGTTACACTCAGCACAGTGCCTTACTCAATATATTTAGAAAAAAATACCAATAAGGTAATCTGCGAGGAATACCCAATGAGGACTGGGGAGGTGACTCTGTACGAAAGCATTTGCTCCCCAAGTGTGAGGACCAACCAAAGTTGGAGTTGGATCCCCAAACCCAAGAGAATGGATCCCCAAATGGAAGATGTAGCTGTCATCTGGGATCCATACCTGGCAGACATGGCAACCACCTAAAATCCAGTGCCTGGAAGCCAGAGATGGGGGGACCAGTACGTCAGTTAACTCTGGACCCTGCCTCAGAGAAAAAGGGGGAAAGCAATAGAAGGCTCCAGCCATCAGCCTCAGACCATATGGTAGCCTGCAGAATTTCCAACAGAAAGACTTGCTTGAGGAAGATTCAATGTAATTTTGTTTATGGACCAGGAATTCAGAGCATAAACAACTATTTGGCCTGTGTGCTGTGTGGTGCACACATGCGACTATCCCAGACTTGTTGAGTGACAGCTCTTATGGCTGAGCAATCCTTCCACCTTCCAACACTGTGTTTTTGCAAACAAAAGATCTTGAGTTTAAAAAAAATGGTTTATTAAATTGGATTGCTTGTATATGTACGTGAGGGAGGCTGTGTACTGTGAGAGGCTAGAAGGAGATTTGCTCAGTGAAACCTGGAAACAAGGTAGCTCCAGGTACAGGCTGGGAAACATTTAACTCTTTTCTCCCCAATAGCCTGAGGAGGTAGTGAATGTAATCTTATACCCAAATAAGCAGGTATTGAAGTAAGTATATCAGGGAACGCTTAGTCCCAGCTATTACGGGAGACTGAGGAGGACTCGGTCTGGGCCGTGACTGAATTACCCTTTCTTGTAGCTACATGCAGGTTTTCTATAGATTGGAAGGAGACCCCCCAAACCCCAAGTTCACCAGGACAGCGGCTTCCATATGTATTTTTGAGAGTCTCTTTTTAACAAATCCATGATCTGGGAAACAGCACTTTGTAAATGAGTCACCAGTACATTGAGCTGCATTCTATTAGTCCAAACCCCCAACCAGGACAACATTTATGGCTGAGAGGCAGAGTTCATGAGGCAAAGAAGAGGGGAGAGAGGACAGGTATGGATTTACAAGACTAGAGCTGTTTTGAAGCTATTAGATTTAAGCACATTTCAAGCAGAACTAACTTCTGATTTTTGTCCCTATAAAAGTATATTTTGTTTATCACAGATTTTAAAAAATAACCTTTAATTCAGGTGGCTAGATTGAGTATAAACTACAAAGTGCCATTTTAATCATGTAAGTGATTTGATCACAATCTGTTCTGGTGTTCCTCTTCAGGTTGACTTTGAGCTGGAGTCCTTCTCTGAAAGGAAAGAGGAGGAGAAGGAAGAATTGATGGAGTGGTGGAAAATGATGTCAGAGACTTTAAATTTTTAAGAAAGGTGCCTAACTAATTGCTTTAATCTACCTATGTAATGCAGTAAGATGCAATGTGGCTCTTTTATTTTAAATTGTGTGCAGTTAATATTTAACATTGATTGATTTTTAATCATTCAAGTAGTAGCTGGTATTACTTAAATACATTCAAACAGAAAAATAACTCTTGGTCTACTTCATTCTCTCATTAGTGTTTGCTTCCCCACATAGCTTTAAGATCTAGCGAGGCTCTTTTGACGTATTGGTGACAATGTCACATAATGGATGCCACGAAAGAGTTGACCGATGTAGCTTGGGTTTGTGAGCGCCATGCTGCAAGAATTGCATAGTTCTGTATAAGTTGTCATTTGTCTCTTGTGCTGACTCACTGGATAAGCATGATCCTGTTAATGCACTTCTGATGGGAACAAAATGTTCATGTTTCCAAGTGGCTTTGAACAGAATGAAAACCTACTTCTTGCTTGTGCTCTAAGGAATGGTATTGTATTAGTCAGCCTGTTAATGCCACTTCAGTGTTTGGGGTTTTGTCTTGATTGCAGATTGGCCCAGAATTGCACTCTGAACTAATAAAGGTTAAAACAAAAATCCTTGGTGTGCATTTTCTTTATGATTTTTTTTTGTTTAATACTGTGGTTTCATGGTGAAAAAAATTATTCCTTTCACAGTGGCTTCTTGTTTATTTAACTTCTACATTGAAAAAAATCATTGACAACTGCATGCCAAGCAGTGTGCAGGCTTTGAGTGCATTATCATGCTGGTGAAAGGTTCTGGCTCTATGGAGTATTAAACAGAGATTTTATCTTATAGTTAATTATTTGGGTATGTGTGTGTCTCTGTGTGTGTTTGTGTACCTGAGTGGTGTATAGGTAGTTGTTGGACTCCCAACACAGGTGCTGTAAAGCGAACTCTGGTTTTCTTAAGAGTAATAAATACTCTCAACTGCTGAGCCATCTCTCCAGCTCCCTGATTCTATGGATCTTAATGGGTCACTTGTGGACACAGACTTTAAGTAAATTTATGCATGGTTATTGTGTAAGTATATGTTGTTATGAGGAAAATGAATGAATGTACAGAGGAAGATAAAAAGCATCCTCTATGAAATTGGATGGAAGGAGGAGTTAAAGATAGCCTCTTAATGCACACAAGCCCAGACTTAAAATAAAATATGTAAGAGGAATGTAGAAACTGAGTATAGGGTTGTGTGTATTTGTATATAGTGCTGCTGGTGGTTGTGGTGTGGTTGACTACAATGCTCTAGGTATAAAGGTTGTGTTAAAATAGCAGCAACTGTTACGGTAATAAAACCTCAATATTTAGTGGCTTAAACAAAACGAGACAGAGGCAGGTGGATCTCTGAATTTGAGGCCAGCCTGGTCTACAAAGTGAGTCCAGAACAGCCAGGGCTCCTGTCTGGAACAAAACAAAACAAAACAAAACAAAAGTGTATTTAATGCTTATTAAACAAATTCTCTATTGAGCAGAAATACAAAAAATAAAAATAAAGAGGCTTTTCTCCACACAGTCTGAGATCATATTCCATGAACTGTTCTTGTGTAAGATATGCCACCATCTTGGTGTGTCCATCTAAGTTGCATTGGTAGTCTTCTTCACCACAGCCACTAGGAAAGGAGGAAGCACCCAGAGGGACATGTGGGTATGATTTCATCAGCAGACCTGCAGATGCTAATACCAATTAACATGTCCTAGAATTGTACTCCTAACTGCAAGGGAATCTGGGAAATGCAGTCTAGCAGTACATGAGTGAGGTGAGAATGCATGTATGCTATTTATTGCTTAGAATTATCCTCCAGACTGCAAAGGGGTCTGGGAAATGTAGTCTAGCAGTATTCCTGAAATGGTGAGGAAAATGCAGACTGTGTGAACATTTAACAGTCTGTCAGCTAGATGGGTCAGCCGATGAAAAGAATTACAATAGGAAAGAATACTGTTTTGAAGGACTTAACAAAAAGAATGCCTGGAGCAGAGAGATCTGGATGGTGGGAAGTAGAGTCTGGAGAAGAAGGATGGAGTGGAATTGAAGATTTGGGATTTTGATCTTAGCTGAATATCCTTTAACTGGAAAGGAACATGACCTAGTTTATACTTTAAAGTCATTCTAGCTACTGTGTTGCAAGTTGAGGAAAGAACCAGGTAGGAGTCTACTGTAGAGAATCCAAAGGAGAGGTAACTTAGGTAAGGCTATGGAAGTGAAGTTAAGACATGAGTGGGTTTGTGATGTGTTTCGGAAGTAGAGTTGACAGGCAGAATTGGTGTGAGTGGTGAGGGAGGGTGGTTTTCAGAGATGACTTGGGGCTTCTCATTTGAGTAACTCGGTGCTTGTTATGTGGCCTCTTGGAAAGAAACAGATTGGGAAGTGTGAGAAGCAAGTAACTTCAATATAGAGAATGTCAAGTTTGTCATGACAAAAAAATGGAGGTGCTAAGTTGAGGGCTGGGTTTTCCATGCTAAATGTTTCCAAAAAAGATTTGAGATTGGACATAAAGATGTGGACATGACCGGCAACATAATTAAGTAGGTTTATAACTTAATCATCTGGATTGGGACACTTTTGACAATGAAAGGACCATACTAATTATGTCCAGAGTAGTCCAGTGCCCGCTGGGAAATCTGTGGGCTCATGTCAGCATTATATAAATGATCTTTAAAACCACCCAAGTTCATATAATCTCCCAGGAGGATCACCTAGAGTTAGAAGGAAAATAGGCACAAAGCTGAACCCTAAGGAAATTCAAAATTTTGCTGCTCGTCGTTTCCATATAATAGGGCATGAAAGATAGTGCAAGAGAAGATGGTGCTCCCATGTCATAAGCTAAAACTTATGCTAATTTGTTGCTGAGAGTGCTGCCAGCAGACATGAAGTTCCGTGTTCATTCCCCAGCACTACATGGACTGGGCATGGCTATGTATACCTGCTATCCCAAACATGGTTGAGACAGGTTGAGGAAGGAGGACCAGAAGTTCAAGGTCATTTTTGGCCACATAGCAAATGTGAGATCAGTTTGAGCTACATGAGACCCTGTCTCAAAAGAAAAAAGAATCACAAAATTTACAATGATTTTTTTCTTTTATGTTTGGACTGTAAGTCCAAGTAATTCTTCAGGAGATGTGTTCTGAATGTAGTGATCCAGCTATGTACAATATTTCCACCTTGTAGCTCTGCTACTTTGGCACAAGTTTCCCTTAGTCTCTTCCACTTCTTACCATAGCTCCACTATGGACTAGCTGTGTAGCCTTAGGTAGCCACAGTGTTGGATGAACTCCACCACAACTGCCGTGGTCTTCCCTCTTGGCTATCAATACAACTGAACTCCTCTATTTCTGAATATCTGAATATGGGACTTACACAAAAAGTATAACAACTTAAAGTCATTTTGAGCTGTGGCATTGAACTTTCATTGTGAAATATCTCTCCTGGTTTCTATATCAGATCTGTATGTGGCCATTCCTCCCTAGAGTTAGATGCAAGCTTTCCCCTTGGGAAGCCCGTACAAGCTTTGGTACTTGTTCTGGTATGGTAAAGGAGGCCAATGAACACAGAGACTTAGTAGGGCCATTGGTGTATAGAGGTAACAATTTCACTAAGTAATTTATCAGTAAGAAGGTTCATATCCACTTGTTTTCCAGCTGGTTCTGAAGGAAGGAATGGAAGAGATGGGTCTTACGCGTGAAACGTCTAAACTCTTCAGGAACATAATATGTTAGTAGCTTTTGCATCACTTCTTTTCTCAGAAGGGAACTGTGAACATTATATCTCTTTCAAATAAGTGTCTTCTTTTCCTGTAGTCCTGGATGAGCCAAATATGGTGGCACACAACTTCAATACTGTACTCGGGAGGCAGGAGCAGGTGGATCTCCGGGAGTTTAAGGCCAGCCTGGGAGTCTGGTCTGCATAGCAAGTTCCAGGACATCCAGGGCTATGTAGAGAATCTCCCCCCCCAAAAAAAATCAATAACAGCAACAAAACTAAAACCTCACAAAACAGAATAAAAACAAACAAACAAACAAAACAAAACATAATCCTGGATGATAGGACATTTTGGGGAAGTTTTTCCATACTGTTGCTAAACTTAACATGAATAAAACTTGAACTAAGATATTTGATGTGGTTTTTAATGGAAGGTTGAAGCCGATAAGGACACTGGAGATGTGAGTGAAGTGTTAAAAGCATGTGGGTTAGGAACAGCCATGTCACATTGCTCTAGGTAACACAAATCAGAAAGGGAAGGGCCTGGGAATTTGATTTTAATTCAATAACACAGTTTGAACTTCTCTTTCTCACGGACAATGAAAACCAGACGCATCACTGTGAAGGGAATAGGCACACAGACTGATTTCCAGTTCTTGACATAAACAAAGAAAAACATTATTTGCAGAAATGGAAGTCTGAACTTTGGTATTCATATTTTATTTATACAGACAGCCTCTGAAATCTTCCCATGATTTTGTGTGGGAGGCTAAAAAAAAAAAAAAAAAAAAACCTCCATCATTTAATCCAACATGTTACATAGCTTCTCTTTTCAAAGTTCTCATGAGGATTGTCTTCTGTGGTTACAATTGGATGACATTTGGAATTTCTGCCTCAAAAATATCAAGATAGAATGTTCCCTGACTTTCATGTCTCACCTTGAAAACACACGACATCCTGGTTTTGATATTTTAAAATATAAATGGCAGTCGATGTTGTTATAAATGTTCCAATTCTCCCCTCGATACCCCCACTTAACCCCCAGCCTACCACTCTTAATCTAGATGATTAGCGTATGCATGAATTGCCTCAGTTCTGACTTGCTTTTCTAGAGAAGTATATATGTGTAGCTTTGTGTGATTAATTTATATCACTGAAAAATCCCTTGGCAATCTGTTTGTAAAACTGGGCAAATATCTGGCTTCTCTAGCATAAAGGCCACAAGAGTGATAGAGGCCGAGATTGGATATAATCTGCATTGATGACTCAGATAAGAAAAATCACATCGATGAAATTTCTTGAAAGTTCTCCCGATGTCAGGAGCTATAAGATTCTAATATTTTGGCAGGATCTTGTAGTTTTTTTTTTCCTACTTTTAGGTTTTAAGCTATTTTGGCTTTTTTAAAAAAATTTTTCCTCATTTCATCCCCTGCTTTTGAAGATTCATTCAGTAATCACTAGGAGTTGAGTTCTCTTTCTGTAATTTGAAGATCACCTTGCCCTGGTAGGAGGTATTAGCACAATAGCTATGATTATCATCATCATCCTTACCTTCATCCTTGTGAGCATCCTCACCACCATAAGTGTGGTCTCCATCTCTGTTACCTCTTTTATCCTCCTCATCATTACTGATATCTTCATCTTCATAACTGGGAGCACTCTCCTAACCACCTCCATCTCTCACTGTCCTCACCATCTTTATATTCTTCACCATTACTTAGTATGCAACTTGTAACACATTGTATATCAAGCACTATTTTTAAACCACCTTGTATAGTAAGAGCTCTTCCAGTATTCTCACATAACTAATGAAGAAAGTAATCTGGAGTTTCAAGTGAAACCCTTCACCTCAATGAGCAGGCAAATAGCCGTACAAGATCGAAAGTCCAGCTATCCTGACCTTGAACCCCCACCCCCCGGTTTGCTTTTTTTGGTATGACCTAGAGATTTTATTTTTCTAGTCAATTCAGCTAACTTTTCCCCAGATGCCAGCGAGTATACTTTGGGTTTCAGGAAATTAACTACCTATTCTGAAGAAGATGTTTTTAAAAAACACCATTTCAGTAAGGACAATGTCTTGTATCATAGCTTCTTGCTGTGAGAATTTCTGTGAATCTAATTAGCTCAACCAATTTCCTTGTGGAAATCAAAATGGTGGTGTTTGGCACAGATGTTACACTTACTGAAGACAGACACATTTCAGGATTTACCATGGCATGTCAGGCACTTACATCATCCCAAGAGAGGAAGACCCAGCATGATGTTCTCCCACTGGTTCCCAGCTTCCCAGTGAGAGAGAGATTTTCTGGGAAGCCACTCAGACTTTGTAACTATAAAAATGATAGTGTATCAGGATAATGAACTGGCTCAGTCAGCAATATGTTTGGCACACTGTTCAGACAAGACTGACTAAAGTCTTGTGTTACAGTTATAGTCAGTCACATTATAGTCACGGGAAACCTACAGAGGAGGGCTGCACAAAATGAAGTACAGGAGTCTTAAACAATGGGGAAACCTATGCCAACAAGACCCGAAGACAAAGTCCAACACACTCACAGGCACACACAGTGAAGCTTCTGCTCAGTGTGTAACCTAGAAGGAAGGCTGGTGGGGAGGGTCCTGTGCAGCACATGCTAACTGAATCAGTGTATGCAAAGCATTTAGGAAACTGACTGCATGCAACGCGCTCAAAATGCAATCAAAGTTATTATTGGCACCCCTATCAGGATGTGTGGTTATCACTTAAAGATATGCTCTTATCTCTCTTGCTTGTGTGTGTATGGTGTACATGTGTGTATGTGATTGTGTGTGCATGCGTATGTGCCATTGTGCATGCATCTCTGTGTATGCATGAGTAGAGACAAGAGGTTGACAACAGTGTCTTCCTCAATCACTCCCCACCTTATTTCTCTCACCGAATGTTCGGCTCCTTGGTTGATCTAGGCTAGCTGAACAGCAGTCCCCAGGGATTTGCCCGTCTGTGCCCTGAGGCCTGGGCTTGTAGACATGCACCACTTCCAATCTGCCTTTCTTTCTGTCTTTCTTTCTTTTTCTTTCTCTTTTCCTTCCTTCCCCTTCCTTCCTTCCCTCCCTTCCTCTTTTACCCTCCCTCCCTCCTTCCCTCTCTCCCCCAGTCTTTCCCTCCCTTCCTGCAACATGGGTGCTGAGGGCCTGAATAGTGTGTCAAGCATGTTGTTGACTGAGCAAGTTCTTCATCTCCTGATACATTATCATTTTTATAGTTACAAAATAAATGCAATGACTTGGCACTTATAAATTGGGGCCTGGTCTGAGGAATCTTAGAGGGCCACAACTGAGAGTGCTTGCAGATGAGGTAGAAGTTTCCTTATTGGAGAAGTCATGTGGTGCAATATTGGGCAATAAAGAGACCTTGGTTCTCCACTTAAATATCCCCGTTTCAGATCAACTCGAGTCCAGGGATCTGCACTTGACTTGAGTCTGCCAATAGCCTTGAAGGAACAGCAGTAAGAACAATATAAAGAAATCAGTGGGATTCCATGCTGAAAAATAACTTTTGATCATATAACCCTGAGTACCATTCTTGGCAGTCCTTGAATGCATCGAAAAATGAGATGTGTATTTTCTAGTTATTCCTTTTTAATTGTCCACTATTAAATATTGAGACAGAGAACATTAAAAAAGAGAGAAGTTGGGAATGGTGGCTCATGCCTATAGTCCTAGCATTTGGCAAGCTGAGACAGGCTGGTCACTGTGGATTTGAGAACAGCCTGGACTATGTGTTGAGTTTCAGGCCAGCCTCGGGTATAGAGTACTTAAAACAAAGCAATTTTCTTTCTTTCTTCTACTTAAACATCCCTGTTTCAGATCAACACACATGTGTGCACACACACACACACACAGGGGAGGGAGGGACAGGGCAGGAAGGGGGAAGGGAGAGAGGGAGGAGGAAGAGAGAGAGGATAGTGTATGAGAGTGAGTTGTTAAAAGTTGTTGGAAAATCATCACTGAAGCACCCACTGGAGATGAAGTGGAGTAAGACAAGGAACTTTGCCCAGATGTTCTGGGTTGCTGGAATGTGAATGTCTACCTACAGATGTTTGCTGAGAGAGAGAATGCTAGAGGAACAAATGACAGGCAGTGAGCAGCACACGTCTAAACAAAGACATTCCAACATGAACCTTAAGTAAAACCAGAGCCTTATCACCAACAATCAATCTGATGCCGACACAGCCACTTCTCTCCCTGTTTTACCTCACTGCTGATACCTACAGACACCTAATGTTGTTCACTTGTTATCGTTGTGGTAAAACTGAGAGAAATGTAATCTTTTCCTTGTCCTTATTTCTATGTAGTTTTCCAAAGAGAAATCATGACAGACTCCCTCTCTTCCAATTATTCATGGAACAACTGACAATTCAATACTCTATTTAAGAGTTCGTAAGAAGCCACTAGTGTATTACCCTAAACCAACACATAACAGGGAAAATGATGGGCCCTTTTATGGGTAGCTGAATCATGGGTTTGAAGGTCAGAGTTTGAATAATAATAATACACTCTTTAGAATTTTCTCATAGACCCTCTTTCTGCTTACATCAGTATTCATCCATTCTAGAAATTTCTGGAAAAATATCAGACCCACCGTGTCAGGCCCACTTCTGTCCTCTATTCTTGCAATGGGGCTGTCCAGGGCAAGGACTCAGTAGCCTGCCTCAGGAGTCACCCACTGCTGTCTTTGGTGTAGAAATTTCACTCCAGCTTTTTACCTTGGTTTGCTTTAAACCTTAAATTCAAACAGCAAGACAGTGAGAAAATAGTGAGTCTTATCAGGGCTTCGTGTGTTTATTGAGATGGCTTATCTGGGTCTCCTAAATTACTGCTGTGGATTTTGGGTTCCGATTAAAGCTGCAGGTGGTAGATCAGTCTTTGCTTAAAACTCAAGATGTATATGCAGAACTCCTCTGAAGCCAAAGTGTGTCTATAATTAGGGTAAGGTAGGGCCTCCAGCTCTGCTCCACCATACTGTTCTCTGGAAGCAGCTAGGGGAGTTCAATAGCAGTCTATGAGGAAAGGGATTACTTCCTGGAGTTTCCCACTCAGTCCTTCTTAACTGGGTCATATAGGATTGTACTCACTCCAACAACTGCCCCCCACCTTCCTCCTCCCCAGCTTTTTCTTTTCCCGCAGGGCCGGGGATTGAACACAGGGCTTCACATACAAGATGTGCCCTGCACTATACCATTCAACTCCCTCCCCAGCACTACGAACTGGGTTTTCATATTTCCTTTTCTTCACCAATACAGAAGTGTGGATCTGGTTCTGGTACTCACAGCACAGGAGTCTAAACTCTCAGTTTTGTACCGGGGGCCGGGGGGGGGGCAGAGCTGACATCTGAGTGAGCTTCGTGCAGCCTGCTTAAGGTAAGGAGGTAGCATGCCCCAGGTTCCTTGAAATTGCACACAAGTAAACACACAACAAAAGGCAGGGGTGGGGGGTTGGGTGCGGTGGGAGGAGGAATATCAAGGAATCATTACTTTCCTATCTAGGAGTCACTTTCAGACCCAGTCTCATAATACTTCAGACTTTTTTTTTCTATTGCTATGACAAAATTCCTGATGCTAGGTACTTGATTGTAAAAATCAGATGATTTGTTAAACAGCTTGAGGGGTTCAAGGGAAAGATGTTGAAATCTGCTGAGATTTGGTGAGAACCTTGTAGCAGATGGCACCATGGCAGCACTATTAGTATGTGGGGTTGTGGATCTGGGTGTCACATGGCAAATATGAAGTCAGAAAGTGGGATGAACATTATGACCTTTTATAACAAATTCTCTTTCAGGGGCTAACTGGGCTCCCTTAATTCCTTGTGAGGCATACCAGCAATATTGTAATTATGCTACACCATTCCCCACTTCTTCAAGGTTCTAGGAGCAATCTTCTAGTCCTTAAAACTATATGGTTTTACCTAATGCACATACAAACCAGAGCATGTTATTTGTGAGTTTTGCAACATGTGTGATGATAATAATTTTGTTTTTGTTTTCCTATTCGTCTGGTCTTTGGGTGTGTGTGTGTGTGTGTGTGTGTGTGTGTGTGTGTGTGTGTGTATGTGTGTGTGTGTGTCAACAATCTTCATACCTTCCCTTTGTCTCTCATTCTTCCTTCTCTTCTGTCTTTCTTTCTCCTTGGCACCCTCTCCCTCTGCTTCTCTACTCTTTATGTTATTAGCTTGGAAAGAGGCCATGGGCAAACAGGTGCTTACTGTCAAGCTGGAGGTTTTGGGGCAAAAGAGATCCCCAACCACTCACTCCAGCCTGAAGCCCATGAACAAGACAAAGAGATTCTCATCAGAAGCCAGCACTTACAAAAGCCCACACAAAATGCTGGACAAGTCAGACAGTTAGTTCCAGATTCTAAAGTGACCACTGGACTCAGGACACACCCACAGGACCCCTAAGTCCTTACTATCATGTCAGAATTTCCCTCCACTCTCCTTTAAAAAGTCCCTACTCAGCCTGGCCTTACAACTTCTTGGACCTGTTACTGTGAGATTGTGAACTTGCCTAGGAGTCATAAATCCTTGAATAAACCTGTCTTTTCCTTTTAAATTTGGTTCAACTGGAATTACTGCAGTGGCTGCAAGAAGCCATTCCCTTATAAAAGGTCTTTCCCTGGAAATCTCCTAAATCTAGCCTGGTGATCTTTGTTATCTGTTGGGCCAGGTTCCTACAACCGGGACAGGAGGTGGCTAGTAATCTAAATGACCCTTAGAGCCAAAGGCTCCCCAAAGGTCCCCCAGCCTGGATCAGAGGTGGCTAACAACCCAAATGACCTCTATGCTCTCAGCGTGACCTAGACCAGGCCAAGCCTTAAACTAGTATATCTTTAGGACCCTACCCTGAGTTGAGTTTCAATGTAATTATGTGTCCTTGTGCACTGGGGATTGTATTACCCCAGGAAACTGTTTTTCCCCCCAAATATTGGGAATAAATCACCTGTTATTAGACTTCTCAAAGTGTGATGAAGGTTGGCGAAGTTGATCTGCACCGGGTTTCCATTCTTATCTGAGTGTTTTGATTCCCTGTATTACATCTACAGGGACCTGGTCAAAACCACATGAAAATGCTATTGGGCCCTTTCCAGGGTGATTAAGATGCATATGGGGATCAGGAACTAGGGGAAGGAGGATGAATGGCAATGGAGCTCATGCAGAATCCCAGGAAACATGGACTGAAAAATAAAGTTGACTGAACCTTGAGTCTGGTCTCAGTCTATAAGCCTTTAAAAGACTGAGACTGAAAGGCCAATCAGATCATCCCATGCTAGCCTCAAGCACCAATAGCAATCATTCTGGTCAATGTAGCTATGAGGAAATGTGTGTGTGGGTGGGGGGGGGTTTGCAAGGTCACCTCAGGAGACTTCCGTAACGAAGGGGGAAACAATCACAGCCCTAGCCTTGGTCCATTTTGAAACTTCACTAGTGTGCTAGGAGTCCCTGGTAGACCAACAGTGTGTGCAGTGGGTCAGGATTGTTAGAGGAGCCATAGGAGCCACTGAGGCCTCACCATTCCCTATGGGCCTCCATAGGCTTATCTAGACACGCCACACAGATCAACATACCTTTGTCCACTTGTTTGTGCCAACAGTTCATATCCTTGAAGATTGTACTTAATTTCTTGGGGGAAAAGTTTTCTTACTTTTAAAGAGCAGTTTCTCCCAGTTGGTTGCTTTGCACAATGATAAAAGCAACAGTATAACAGTGTCCACATGGGCAAAGGACAGTCTCCAGCTGCTTCTTGGGAACATGTGGTCACAAGGATTCTACATGAGGAAATGTCCTTTGTAGAATTTAGATCATGTAACCGTTTTGTTTGTTTGTTTTTGTTTTATTTTTGTTTTATTTTTTTTTTTTGAGACAGAGTTTCTCTGTGTGGCCCTGGCTGTCCTGGACTCACTTTGTAGCCCAGGCTGGCAGGCTGGTCTTGAACTCACAGTGATTCAACTGCCTCTTCCTCCTGAGCACTGGGATTAAAGGTGTGTGCCACCATACCCTGCTTTGATCATGTAACATTTTAAGTGGAAAAACATATTGCCATTTTATGTAGACTTCAGTCCTAAAAATAAAGACACCAAGGCCTTTTAATATTTCAAAGCTTAGGCACTGGTTGGACAGACTCTCAACTAGTTCATCTAAGTTAACATGACCACCTAGTCCCATCCAACCACATGGGTATCTATATCTTCTAGTCCTGCGGTCATGTCCGGGTCCTCTTGTGTCTCCAGGTGAATGGGTCTTCCTCTTTCTTCCCTTTCTCCCTACCAGGAAGTCCCATCTTCCATTTCCTGCCCAGCTATTAGCTATCAGATTTTTATTAAAGCCAATCAGAGAAAGCCTTAGATAGGTTAGGAAGGATAGAGACACAACTTCACTCAGTGTATCCCAATACCTCCCCCTTTTAGTCCAATAAAGGGTCTTTCTCTTCCAATAATAAACTGTATACAATAAGAACAGTTATAATAACTATCATGTAAGAATTACATTCACAATGTCCAGTTCACTTGTATTTAGCAATCTTGGGGAAAATACCGTATGTACCCTTGAAATCTTCCTTGCCTGCCTTTAAAAATAAGAAAAGCTGCAAGATGTCCTGCCCCAGACTACTAGTTGAATAAGGAAAGTGGCTTTTTGTATAATAAAGAGCTGGCAGCTGGAGCTGGGGTGGGACGTCTGGGCAGACAGAGATGCAGGCAGATGTGGAAGGAGGCAGAGGGAAGATGGAAGGGAAACTGAACCGCACAGGGAGGTAGGCAGTGAGAACCATGTGGAGAGACAGAGCTCTTGAGATGTCAGGTCAAGTTAGTAGCTAGCTGAGAGACTGCCCCAGCCAAAGGCCAACAACTTTAAACTTTGTAGATGTCTCCACGCCTTAATTAAACCTTAAGTGGGATCTGAGAAAGCCCTGGAAATACATTTGATTGGGTTTTGTCTGGTTGGTTTCTTGAAATCTCCTTTCTGAGCAAACAGAGTCCATTTATCCAGTAGGTACTTTGATCCTCTGATGGCTCGGACACGCAGTGCTTAGAGGGAAGGGTGAGGATGTGACACAAAGACCACATGACAGATAAGGCCAGAGGAGTGGTAGGACGAGGACTGGGAGGTTTTAAACGTGTGTGTGTGTGTGTGTGTGTGTGTGTGTGTGTGTGTGTGTGT
>CAJQZJ010032178.1:10195132-10237782 GCA_907164525.1 Lophiomys imhausi | reverse complement strand
GTGTGTGTGTGTGTGTGTGTGTGTGTGTGTGTGTGTGTGTGTGTTATGAGCATGTGTGTCTGTGTGTTTACACTCCCATATATGCATGCTCACACATGAATTCTTGAGGCCGAAGGTCAAATTGGACTGTCTTCCTCAGTCACTGTCCACCTTTTTAGAGACTTTTCCTTGGATCTCACCAATTTTGTGAGCCTGGTTTCCAGCGAGCCCAAGGGATCCCCCTTCTCTACATTGTTGGTACTACAGAAATGTGCCACCATGTCAGGTTACTGCTGTCTCTACTTTTTCTTCTTCTCTTCCTCTTCTTCCTCCCTCCTCCTCATTCTTATTCAAGGAGTTTTAAAGTTTACTTCTTGGAAATCTACCACATGTGTATGTTGTATCTTGATTATGTGAAATACTTTCAGAAGACCCCCCTCCCCTGCAATACTACATCTCCAACCATTAGTTCCTCTTCTTTTAAAAAATTTTTTATGCCCTACTCAGATCAATGAGTGCTGCCCAAATGGGCATGTGTGTGTGGCCATCCAACAGAGCATGGTCAACTTACCAGTGCCCACAAACGGGAAGAAAATTGACCCTTCCCTCAGCAGCCACCAATGGATGATAACTCTCAGCAAGGGTGGTGGGGCTTCATGAGTCCCTTTCCTGTTCTTGATGGAATGTCAACTCTGCCAGGCCATTTTCATATGGGTCCTGGGGAACTGAATTCCAGGTTCCTGTATCAGCCATCATCAGAGAAGCTTTTATCTGCCGCAGGTGGGAACAAATATGGAGACCTACAGCCAGATATTATTCAGAGTGAGAGATTTTGGAATACTCAGTACTAAGAGGGATGTCTCCATCAAACACATCCCACAGAGTTCAGGGAACTCCGAGGAAGAGGAGGCAGAAAGGGTGTAAGAGCCAGAGAGAATGGAGGACACTGAGGAATTAAAGCCTTCTAGGCACAACAGGGCTGGTACACATATGATTTCATAGAGACTGTAGCACATGCAAGCGTCTGTACCAGGTAGGGTCCTAGATCTGAAAGGAGAGTGGACAACCTAACTCAGATGCTATCTCTAATTGATAGCCATTTGCAAATGAAAAGTTAGTTTTCTACAAGAGAGTCTCACTGGGGAAACAAACCACTCTTAAGAGGATCCCCCATGTTCAATAGTAAATAGTCAGCACAAAATAATTCAATGACATTTTTGGAAGTTCTTCGTCTAATAATAATAAATGAGGGTGGGTTTTTAACTCCCTACCTTACAGGTCCTTTGTATATATATCACGACTTCTGGTTTTGGGTTTTTATGGGATTCCTGTGTATGTCTCCGTATCTATATAACTTTCTTGTACTTTTTCTTTGTCTCTTTCTTCTTGGGTGTGGCTCCAAAGATGTGTGGCTGGGAACAGTGAGATGGAGTGGATCCAGACACAGGATACCTCAAAGTTGGGAGCTGCAAGCACCAACACCGAGATCTGCAGGTGTTGGGGTTTAGCTCTTTCTCTGCTTCTGGGTGGGGTGTCTCACTGGAGCACCTGGACAAACCCCAAAGATCTACCTTCACTGTGACATGTAGAAGGGACCCCACAGGTGGTCACAGGTGAGCCCACCTTTCCCCCAGGTAGTACTGCCAGCATGCCAATCCCAGCCAATAAAGTGTGTCTGTGCCTACACATCCTACCGTTTAAGAGAGGGATGCTGACCCATCTCAGAGAGCACATGTGTAGATTTTAGGGGTCCTTGGGGGAGATAAGATCCATCATGATGTAAGCTGTAATAAAAGGCTCACCAAATATTTTGTCTCAGAACTGTTAGATTTCGACGCTGTCAGACAGAATGCTTTCTCAAACTGAGCCTGCACTTATCTGGACCCAACATATTCACTGTGGACTGGAGCCTCAGTCCCCAGGGATTCTAACAACAGCCCACAAGGCTGTATCCAGTGGGATGATCCTGGGGAACAGGGCCCACTCCCGCCCCAGCCGGTATACTGCCCCAGACACACACAATGCCTGGGACACTCAACGCCCACCCCTCAACAACACCACCAATTTTTTTTCCTCTACACTTTCCCCACATTTGGTTGTTTTGTCATATTGCAAGTTGTTTGTTTTTATTCATATTATTTTTATTTTATCTTATTATGTATATGTCTTTCTGGGTCTGAGTAAGTTTATTCAGGATTTTTTTTCCTAGTTCCATCCATTTACCTGTGAACTTCATAATTTCACTTTTTTAGTGGTTGAGTAATATTCCACTGTGTCAGTGTACCATATTTTCATTATCTATTTATACATTAGCAAACATCTAGTTTGTTTCCAATCTCTGGCTAGTATTAACACAGCAGCAATGAACACAGTTGATTGAGT
This sequence comes from Lophiomys imhausi, assembly GCA_907164525.1. Lineage (NCBI taxonomy): Eukaryota > Metazoa > Chordata > Mammalia > Rodentia > Muridae > Lophiomys > Lophiomys imhausi. Next base: position 10,235,421 of record CAJQZJ010032178.1, on the reverse strand, counting down.
GTCTCTGGTAAAATGAAGCATCTGTTGGGTATATGTAGGATAGAAATTTTTGATGCATCTATTAGAAGAGAATTCTCAGAGCTGTCTCCTGTGTACAACTGCAGGCAAAGCCTCAGCTATACCAATCTAGTGCTTCCACCCCAAAAAGCCTTCTTCAGTGTTGAGTCCAAGTGCTCCAGAGTTCGGATAACAGCAGTCAGAGATGCCAGTATTGGATAATGTACCACATCCTTAAGTCACTGTCCTATGCTAAACCAGCTCAGTGGGATGAGGTATGAGGTTAAAACTCACTTTCCCCCACAGGTACTAAATTATTACTGCTTCCCCAAACAAATGTCAAAACTCCAGAAAAAAGAGTAAGGCTTCCACAATAGAGTGCTCACCTTGGAGCCACATTACCCACAAAGCAATCACGTTCAAGCGGCTTCAGATGCTTAGGAGCACAATGAGGATTTGAGCTCAGCCACGGGGGGCACTTTCTTCTTTAAAGAAAAACGTCAGAGGCGAATTTTAATCCTCTGTTAAATTGTGCTGTAACTTTAAGGCTTTTTTATTAGCTGTAAGTTTATCCATTTAACTTGAATGATCAACTTAGTCCTGTGACAGGTCCTGTTAAAACGTCTGACCGATTTGACTATAGTATTGGGTCAAATTATCAGGCACCTGAGAGCAGGTGAGGGGAAACAATGGATCATCGGTGGTCACAGTACACTAAGCATTTTGCCCACTTCATTTGGTTCTCACAACAACCTCTGAGTTACATGCAATTACTCATGCTTTCCACTTGACGTCACCACTCAGGGAGATTAAGTAATTTGTCCAAAGTTATAAAAAATACAGAGAACAATGATACTGTGGCTTTTCTGCTCTGAAATCTGGCCTTCCTTCTATTTTATACTATCTACTTGTTATAAATACAATTTGGAAATATGTCACACCATCAAATTATCAAGGAAACCATTAATTTAGAAATTTAAATTATAAATTCAGAGATATGATCTACTCTACCTATGATTTATGAAGACTTGTGTGTGTTTTTAAAACATGTCAGCTAATTTCTCCCTGATTGTTTACATGTCTAGAATTCAAGCAAGTTCAGTGTTCTCTAAACATTTCTTCTCCTTATTGGAAATATTGATCTTATAATCAGCATTCTATTGGCTTTGTAACAATGTTTTATAATCAATATATTTTATTTTATAAATACTATACCAATTTATAAACTCCAACAGTCCACTTAATTGTCTATTCTAGAGTTTATAGTTAGTTTTGTGCTACATTATCTTTTGATAATATGCAACACTTTAAAGTGGTTTCTGTTGTGAATGTAAAAGCAGAAAAATTCTATTAAAATTTTAAAATGTACATTAGGGTTATCTATATTTTTTGCTTATTGTATCCTTTTCATGTGTCAATAATGAATTATTATGAAGAAGAATGAAGGTGGAGGTTTTGGAAAATAACGAGGGAAATGAAGGTGTGGTGTTCTGTATCCTTTTCATGTGTCAATAATGAATTATCATGAAGAAGAATGAAGGTGGAGCTTTGGGAAGTAATGAGGGAAATGAACGTGTGGTGTTCTGTATCCTTTTAATGTGTCAATAATGAATTATAATGAAGAAGAATGAAGGTGGACCTTTGGGAAGTAATGCAGGAAATGAGGATGTGGTCTTCTGAAATGTCTATGCATCTTTAGTGATGGTAACTGTTTCCTGTCATTGCTACTACTGCATTACTGAAAATATGGCTAATAGTAATGACTGTATCCTAGAGATGTATGCTTACTTCTAGTCCTCAGCAGCTTCCAATAAGGTTCACGGTAACCATATTGATAAATATTTTTTATTGATAAAGCTGGAGAACCAAGTTCCTTTCCTGAGTAAGACAATGTTCTATCTATGGCGTGTTGGTGGTCCTTTGCATTCCCAGCGTCTTCCTTCAACATTCCTGTCCAGGATTGCTGCATCAACTGTAGCCTGTACACTCTTAGAACATGCCAGCCCAACTTTGAGTACATTTGACATTGCAAATGCTTCCAGCCAGAAATGGCTTTCTCTTATGATTAGCTGCTGATTTGGTGGCATATATATATATATATATATATATTCTTTTGTGGGTTGGAAATTACCTGGAGATCTATCTATCTATCTATCTATCTATCTATCTATCTATCTATCTATCTATAATCTCTCTCTCTATATCTATATCTATATATGTATATCTCCTGGATATTTCTATGTAGCCCAGGATGTTTTCAAACATGTGGTCCTCCTGCCTCAGCCCTCTTGATTGCTGGGGTTATAAGTGTTAATTATCCATGCCTGGCTTCACATGGAAGGTTTTCCTCATCCAGTATCTCCTAGTCTTATGCTACTCCTTTGGTTATATGCCCAGCACAAAATGTAGGCATTAGGCAAATATTTATAGAATGAAATAATTGACAATGATTTGTGGTGACTGAGAAAGGAATGCAACAGGATGTCTGACAAACAGCATAGACTTCCGAGACACTGGTTTTACCACTTAATGTTCAGAGTGATTCAAAACAGGCTTTAACCACAAACAAAAAGCCAGCTGTCATTGCAACTCTAACACATACAAGCTGTTGAAAAATTTTCAGACTATTTACAAATTTTATTATGTTTTAAAACAAATGAGAGAGAGAAAGAGAGACAGAGAGACAGAGAGACAGATGAAGAACGAGTAGAGGGTGTGCTTCTTGGTATTATGTAGGTTGGAATTCTGTGGCTTCTAAAATTAATATTAGAAAACTGACTGCCTACACACATATATTACATATATGTCATATAAGTATGCAAATTTTATTTTATGTGTATGTGTGTTTTATCTGCATGTATGCATGCACATCATTTGTGTGCCTGACGTGCCTGTGGAGCCCAGAAGAGGGTAGCAATTTCCCTGGGACTGGAGTTATAGATGATTATGAGCCATCAGATGGAGGCTGGGAATTAAACCTGGTCCTATGGAAGAACAGTCAATACTGATAATTCCTAAGTCATATCTCCACTCTCCAATTGTCATTATATTTTCAAGTATTTTTCTGCCATGAAATTCTCTCTTAGTTCTCAAGCATTTTGACTATCTGTTCTTCCCAAGGCTAATATTGTCTCTTAGACCTTTACCACGTATTATCCCTCACCTCAAATTTGGTGATATTCAACCCACTAAAGGAATTCTTCATTCATGGTGTGATATTTTCAATTGTTTCATTTTCTTTGGCTCCTTCCTCCCTCCTTTTCTCCTTCCCTGCCTCCCTCTCTCCCTTCTTCCTATCCTATATTCCTTCTTTCCTTCCTTTCTTTTCTTCCACCCTCCCTCCCTACTTTCTTCCTTCCTTTCCTGTTCTTCCTCCTACTTCACTGGCATTTTCATTTATATACACCCGTTTGACTCTTATGGTAGATAATTTAGTGCATTAATTATCTCTTGATTAGGTGTTGCCATCTTATGTTTCACAGTGGATGCTCTTTTCTTTTAATCTTATTCTTTTGGGTGTTGCATCATTTTCTTTCACTGAATGCTGGCCATTATGTGTAGGCATAACATTTAAACTATTAATATCTCTAAACACCTACCAACCCACCAACCTGTAATACATTTGAAAGGATACCAAAATGATGACATTCTTAGGCACGGTTCCTCGAGGGCAACTTGTCAGCAGTCCATCCATATAAACATACACAGGGAAACACAGCAATCAGTAGCCACTGCAGTGGTCACCTGGCTCTGGCATTGCAATGGCTGCTCCTCACTTCTGCTTGGGGTGGAGGCTTCCTCCATCCATCCAAGACTGACAAATTTACATGGGGCGGGTGCGGAACTCCGCTGAAGGGACCGGCACTAGCCACCACCTCTCTTCAGGCCATCCAGCTTTCCCAAACCTCCTTTGACCAGGTCCTGTGTCACAGCCCCTTCTGCCTGCCTGAGCTTGCTGCCTTGGGCCGGGGCTGTCACTTGAGGCCACAGTCTCTTCACTGTCCATTGGTCTAGGCACAGGCCGTTGGCACTCATCAACTTGGCACCATGGTCTCTGGGCCGGTCTCAGGCTTCAGCTTTGCTGCTGTGGCTCTTTTCCTAGGCTACATCCAACCTCGGCTGTAATCTTTCTGGCGTCTTTCAAAGTGAGGCAGCAATGAGCAGTGATGTGAAGCCATGACAAGCAAAAACCTCTCTCCAATTTCCTGGGCCTTCCTTTTTAAGCGCTCTCTCTAATTATGCACCAGGATGTCTTCTCATTGGCCAACCTTATGCACTCCTCCCGAGGTACACCTGTTGACCAGGACCAGGTGTGCTCCCAGGTGTTTCCCACAGGTGCCAGACTGATCTGCATGCTCCTTTTATAAGTCTGTATTTCAGAAACCCTTACGTATTCATTCAAAATAGCTGTGTTTCCAAAGAAATCCAAACCTCCATTACAATTATGTGTGAAAGAAGTGTGAGGGTGGCAGTGATTTGTATGGCCAGAAGGAGCATGGCTCTTTTCTAAAGCCCTTAGTGCATTTGGGGGAGGAGTACTGGACTTCTCTGGAGCTGGAAAAACATCTAATTCTCCAAGTAGGGTGGGTACCACTGTGGCCCGTGTTTAGTATGAGGCAGGGAGAGCCAGGTTCCTCTCAGTATTTTAGCTCCACTTTCTGATTTCTATAGCTGCTGCAAGAGTCTTCCATGAGGATGGTCTTTTTCTGTGGACAAATGGTAATAATTTATGGTTGTTCTTTAGTATTTGCTTTAAGACTTGTAGTGAAGACAGGAAGAAATTGTGGTTCTCCTGTTCCAGGTTCATTCTTAGAAAGGTCTCATAGGAGTGATTGTCAGGGAGAGAAACTTAAAAAACATCCCAATCCTTCCCAACAGCAAGTAACTTCTGAGTCCTATTTGGTGTGGGGTCTGGAGTACAGGTGGGTATCCATGTCTCCTTGGGAACAGAAGAGTGTTGACATGCATCAGTGGAGTGTCCTGCGTAGGTGGATTTCTTACTTCTTATCCTGCATCACCATCAGAGATTGGTACTGTCAGGAAGTGGAGAGGACAGATAAATCCCTTTCTTTCTCCCATCGGCAAACAACTTCTAAAATGGGAAATTTGCAGAAACACATTGTCATTATCTTTCCTGCAATAAATCTGTGCATGATTTTAAGACTTTTTTCCCAAGAAAAATATTAAGATATCAGAGCCTGTGATGGTTAGTTTTATTTGCCAACTTGAGATGATCTAGAATTACCTGTGAAGGGAGTCTCAGTAAGGGATTGTCTACGTTACCTTGGCTTGTGGGCATGTCTGTGGTGATAATCATAATCAGGTTAGTTGAGGTGGGAAACCCAGCCTAAAAGTGGGTGTACCATTATCTGCATTTTGGCCCAGAGTTGTACTAGAGTAGAGAAGGCGAGCTCAGCTGAAGGTGTGGATGTTTTCAATTCTCTGTGCTTTTGACTGTGGGTATGATTAGCCGTGTCACTAAAGAAATCCTTTCTCCTCTTAGTTATGTTAATTCAGAGTATTTTATTATAGTAACTGAGAAGGGATCTAGGGCAGGGGCTGATTTTGTACTTCTGGAAAAGCAAACAATTTTTTAGAGTCCTCCCCATGGTCTCTGAGAACTACATTCTTCTCATGGATGAATTACAGTTTATTTCCTCATTGCTTCTCAGGGGCCCTTTACCCTCATCTCTCTGTGCTGTCTTACATAAGGAGTATTGACCAACATTTTAGTGAAGAGGGATGAAAGTTACCCCAAACCGCAGGAATCGACTACACTATTAGAACTTGGACTGCGTCATGGATGCATTTTAATTGACTTGTGTGAATAATAGTTGATCTAATGCTTTCAAAATTAGAATCATGTAATAGAAAGACATGGTGGGAAGAAGGAGACTGGAAATCTCTAAGTTTAATACCTAGTTCTCTTGTAGAAGGAAATAAGGTTTTGAGGGGATAAATATTCATCAGAGCTTCAATTTTAAAAACATGTTCCTTGAGAATTTCAGCAATTGTATTTTGATCATATTCACTTCCACTCCTTCCCCTAGTTCCTCCCAGATCCACCCTCACATGGCTAACCACCTCTCCAACTTTGTATCCTTTAAAAAACAACCTATTGAGTCCAGTTTGCACTGCCCATGTACTCATAGGTATAAGGCTTTCTGCTGCAGCCTGATTGACCTACCAGGAGTCACACGGTTATTGACACCTGACTTTTCTACTCTAGAAGCCATGAACTGTCAGTAACTCTCCATCTAGGAGTGGGGGCTCCTGAACCTCCTCCCCTCTGTGCTAGCGTGTTAAGTGGCTTATCTTATATAAGTCTTTCACAGGCAACCACAGCTGCTGTGAGTTTATGAGTTCCTGGCCCTGTCATGTGTAGAAGACCCTGTTTTCCCTTCTCTACCTCTCCTGCTCTTATAATCTTCCCACATCCATGTTCACAGTGATCCTTGAGCTTTGAGGAGCAGGTGATGTAGATGTCCATTTGTTCCTCAGCACGTCAAACACTTACTCTCTACATTTTGACCAACTGTGCGTATGCGTAGCCACTGACTGCTACACAGCGATGCTTCTCTGATAAGGTCTGAGAACTTCACTAATCTCAGAGTATACACAGGAAGCAGGGGGCATTTTGCTATTGTGTGCATCTATGCCTTCTGTGTATTTTAGTTTTTATTAATTTCTCTGTCCTTCTTTCTCTCTGTGCTTGTGTGTGCATATGCATGTGTGTGTGTGTGTGTGTGTGTGTGTGTGTGCGCACAAAGAGGCCAGAAGAGGGTGTTGGGTTGTCTAGAGCTGAATTTACAGGTGGTTGTGAGCTCTCCACCATGAATTGGAATATTCTGCCAGAGTAAGTGTTTTTAACAGTTGTGCCGTCTCTCTAGACCCTCATTTTAGATTCTTTCTTTCTTTCTTCCTTTCTTCTTGACAATTATACTTTACTGATGATTTTTCTATATTTTAAAAGTGGCTTGAATTTGCTTAGCTATTTCTTTTTTTATTGAAAATTCATACAATAAATTCTAATCAGTTTTTCTTTCCCCATCTCCTCCAGGATCCTTCCAATTTCCCACCCATCTAACTCCATGCCTTATATCAATATTTTAAAAATCAAACAGACAGATAAAACGACAAACAAAGCAGAATTAAAAAAAAATAAAGCAGTGAAAAAGCACAAGAAACACGTGCACATGCAAACACAAACACACTGTAAAAGCACAAAAATCGGAAACCTTAATTTATAAGCAAAAGACCAGTGAGATTTAAAAAAAAATCCCCCAAAAGCAATATGTTACAAAAAATATCTACAAAACACCATTGAGTCCCTATATGTTGGCCTTCTATTGTAGGGTATGGGATCTACCCTCAATTTATACACCCAGTGAGACTCCCTTGGAGAAAACCAAGTTTTCCTTTCCAAGCAGTGCCAATTAGAGACAGATTCTGGTTAGGGATGGGAGCTCATGTCCACTTCCCTATGCCAGTGTTTGGATCTTGTCTGGTGTGGATCTGGGCAGGCTCTAGGTTCATATGTGCATGAGCCCTGTTGTGTCCGAAAGACACTGTTTGGCTCTTATACTCTTTCCACCTCTTCTCGTAGCTGAGCCCTGAGGGAAGGGGTTTGATGGAGACATCCCATTAGGGCTGGGTGTTCCAAAGTCTCTTACTTTCTGCACATTGTCCAGTTGTGGGTCTCTGTATTAATTCCCTTCTACTGTAGGAGGAAGCTACTCAGATGATAGCTGATCAATTCACTGATCTATGAGTATAGCAGAATGTCATTAGAATCATCTTATGATCATGAAGGGAACATCTCACAAAGGCCACATAATGTTTTTTCACAAGCTCCTGCCATGTAGTGGTACAAAACCATGGCTGTTTATGAGTCAGGAAGTGGCATGCTATAAACACTGGATCTTCTGGTACTGTATTTTGGACTTCTTTATCACCAGAATGGCAAGAGATACATTTCTGATGGCTATTTATTACCCGGTCTATGATATTTGGTTATATCAGTTCCAAAAGATGACTGTACATCTTAACTTTTTCCAAGAAAATCTATGGTTCCCACACTTAGTAAATAATCACAGTAAATTTAAAAAAAATTAAAAAAAATTTAAAGTGATTATTGTATATAAAGATGAATTCATATCACTTATCTTTTTAATTCAATGAAATATTACTGATAGATGGCAGAGAGAGCACCCTCCTTTTCTCTTCCTCTTCCTCATCTTCTTCCTTCTCCTCCACTCCATCTTCTTTCTTCACATGTAGCCCAGGAGAGCTCAAGAGGGCCTCAAATTCACGATCCCTCTACATTAGTCACCCAGTAATAAGACTACAGGTGTGCTACTAACTTTAGACCATGTTTTGAAAAACTAAAATGGACCTCTTTGCAAACCCTCATGGTTAATATAAATGCAGTTATGGTGGCTTTGTTTTCATTGCCCTGTACATCACTCTGAAATCTCCTTATCTTCCTGAGGAACTCCAGTCCAACTTGTTAAGTCAGTGAGACTTCCCTAGAGAAAAATGAGTTCTTTGACACACTTATAATGGATCCTTCTTTCTCCCTGTGAGTCACACCCACAAGTACTCACTCGACAGATGGGGCATTCTATGGAGTTATTCGTACTTTCCTTTATTTCCTAACAAAGGAAATAAACTCAGAATTTGTGTATTTCTGTAATCCTCACTGTCTTAGAAACTTGGAAAGAAAAGGGTTTATTTGGCCTACACTTCCACATTGCTGTTCACCACTGAAGGAATTCCAGACAGGAACTCAAACAGGGCAGGATCCTGGAGGCAGGAACTGATGCAGAAGCCATGGAAGGGTGCTGCTTACTGGCTTGCTCCGCATGGCTTACTCAGATAGCTTTCTTATAGAATCCAGGACCACCAGCCCAGGGATGGGCACCAGTCACAATTGGCTGGGCCTGCCTCCATTGATCATTAATTATAAAAATGCTTTACAGCTGAATCTCATGGAGGCATTTCCTCAACTGAGGATCCTTCCTCTCTAGCTTTAAACTCTGGCTTGTTTAAAGTTGATACAAAACCAGCCAGTACACCCTCTACCACTTATAAAAGCAAATAAACATATAAATGAAATATAGTTCATAGTTTATCTCTTTCTTTCTTTTCAACCCCTTCCATATATACCCTCCAATCCCTCTTAAATTCATGACCTCTTTACAAAATTTTTGTTGTTACATGTATGTCTAAATGTATAAATATACGAATACACCATGACAAGTCTTCTTGGTGTTTCTTGTATGTGTATGGTTTTGTGGATGTCTACTTGGAATTGGATAACCAATAACTGGGCTCATCACTGGGGATGACTTATTCTCCATCTCTCAGCAATACTTGATATCCTGTAGTTCTTTGTCTAGGAGTAAGACTGGAAGATTTCCACCTTCCACTCTAGCATGTCTGTTGGCATTGTCATTGTTCAGGTCCTGTCTTGGTAGCCATAATATTGAGGTCATGTGTGTAGCTTCCCTGTTATTTCGAGGAGACACAATCTCAAGCAAACTGGGGTCCTCTGGCTCTTACCATCTCACCCCCTTTTCTGTGATGTTCCCTGGGCCTTAGGCGTTGTGTTGTAGATGTATCCACTGGCGCTGGGCACATGCTGACCAGTTGTGGCCTTTTGTAGTGGTCTCCATCTGCTGCAAAGAGAACCTTATTGGATGTGTGAGTGAAAGCTACACTTATCTGCAGTATTTAGAGTGCACTCAGGGATGACGCTCTTAGGGTGATTAGTAAAATGGCAGTAGGAGGTTCCCTCTGATCCATGACCTCAATAGCTGCTGGGAGATTGGGTGGGTTCCCAGTGCCAGGAAAGATTTTCCTCCTCTTGAGCAGGTTAGATAGCTGTTGGTAACTGCCGAGATAGGAGCTCCACTTATTGTACATACAGGGATATCTTGCCATGCAGCTCATTTTTGTTGATGATTGTCACATCTGGGTAGTGCTTTTGGCTGCTCACCTCCCTTGGAAGCTTCTATCGTGCCTTCTGGTAATGTGAAACCTAATCCTCAGGAAGGAGCTTCCAGATCACATATATAGGTTGGCATTTTAGAAAAATCTGGTGTCCGAAGTACATGATGTCTTCAGCAGTAGGGACTTACCTTTAATCTCTAGAAGGCAACCAAAGGCAATAGCAATAGACTATATTATTTTCTGGAGTCCTTTGGACTTCTCTGACCTGATGCAGTGCTCTGTTATGTATTCTACATGTTAACTAACTGGTCCCAGAGGCCTGCTTGCTGTCTGTTACCTTATTTGCTAACTATCGTCTCTGATTGGTTGAATAAAAGCTGAGGCCTGTGATTGGGGAAAGACAGAGGTAGGCAGGACTAAGGTGTGCTAGCTTTTGAAACAGAGAAGTTCATGGGAAGAGAAGAGACCAGAGGGGCAGGAAGGAGGACCCTTGCCATAGGCTTGAGAAAAGAACATCATTCCCAGTGGCCTGGAACATCGCCATAGGGTGGAAAAATAACAGCCCACGGGATGTATGTATATATGTGGTCATATTTTAGGAATAGAATAATAAGCTGGTTTAGATGTGCTAAGATTGCACAAACCAGGCTAGGTAAGGCTCGTTAAAATCCATCAGGTGTCTGTGTGTGCACATTTCTAATGGAAGGTTAAGGATTAACACCGCTGACCAGTAAATGATAATCTAAATACTGGTAAATAGTTTAATTAAATACTTCTACACTGACCCAGAACTTGAAAAGAGGTTTCTTAAGCCTAGCACTGGGGTTTTAAATTAGTCTATGGCTCTTTCAGGGGGCATTGTTATCCTAAGTGCCACAGTTTTATTTAAACTACATACATGCATACACATATACTTATATATAGTATATCCAATGTCTCTGCTGGAGAAACTTCCATGAGATGTAAAGTTGGAGACCTCCCTCCCTGTTTCCTACACCTGTCTACTACCCGTGTTGGTGACCCAGGGTGATCTTCCAAGCGAGCAGCAGCTGCTTTGTGTACGAGGGAGGCAAGGAAGAGAACATGTTCTAATGTCTACACCAAGCAGTGCCTTTCCTTCTCAGTTACCCCTAGAACGAACATTGGAGGCTACCAAGAGAAAGGCAATGCAGATTCTGCAGGAAGTCATCCCTATGACATGATGTCAGTCTGGAGAGAAATGAAGGTACATCCGCAGGAAGAGATGTCTGCAGACTTTACAGTCTTGAGCAGTGTGTGATAGTGTGCTGAAATCGTGAGTTCTTGTAATGTGGACTGTGGTAGGTGCTGGGGAAACAGTGACATGAGGCGAGACATATCAGTGTTATGGTATGTATCACTACTCACAAAAGCTCAGTAGTTGTAGCCAGTGTGATAAGACTCTATTGATTGAAGAAATGTATGAATTTATTAGAAAATGGGCAGAAATACTTGCATGCACTCATTCCTACATGGGAAGAGACTGTGTTCAGTTAGCCCTCTACACTTGTCTCCCAGGTTCTTTACACAACTGTGAGGAATGTTTGAGGTTCACTTGCCTTGGAGCCTCTGTCTGATTCTAGGAAACCAGAGCAGAGAAGAAGCAATGGGCTCCATCCCCCAACTAGCGCATTTCCTTCCTAAGTACAACTAAAGTGACTTATTACCAAAGACATGCTCAAAAGGTTGACAAATTTGGAGGATAGAACACAAGATATTAAAAAAAATGTTAAGAGTTCTGCTAGAGTCCTCTCCACTAAGATTGGTTTCTCAGGGTATTCCGCTGTTCGAGTGAGTCATACAATCTAGGACCACTAGATGGCAGCATCACACCAATGGAAAAAAACATCTCTCCCAGCAACAGAGCAAGGTTTTAGTCCAAAGACTGGAGAGGCGCAGTGATATGCGAGGAGCAAAACTATATAAACCTATTAAAAACAAAAACCAAAAAAAAGTGCCTCACTGGATTACTCTCAAGCGAGAAAAATATATCTTAGTTCTTCATTGTTTTGGCTCCCAAGCAATTCAGCTTTATGAATTGGAATAAGCTGAAACAATCCTGTAAAACTTTTTTTTTTCCTCCTTATTCCCTGAAGAACTTATGCTACCTCTCAGATGTAAGCAAGCCTGTAAAGAGAGACTGGGAGGATTAAAAAATAGAGGATGGTATCCAAACCCAAACAAACAGCCCTTCTGCTTAAACAGCCCCGCCTCACCGCGTGTGTGTGCTTAGTAATAGCAGACCACCTACGGCCTTGCATGGTGTTTTTATCCAGCTTGTCTGTCCCTCACATGTAAGTGGGAACTGATTACTGCCTTATCAGCACACTCTTTCAAGTCAGGAATAGAGAGCTTGTGTGAGAATCCAATCCCCCTGCCTCACGGCAGGGTTCATCACTCAGCAAACATTAGTAAGCCTGTGCTTTGTAATGTGTACTATGGTAGCTGGTGGGGGAAACAGCGATATGAGGCCTTACATATCCGGGCTATGGTATGTCTGGCAAATGACAGACAGACAGAGGCACTAAATAAATGGCATCATCCTTAACAAATCAATTAAACCATGAGAAAGGACCCAAAAAGACGGAAGGTAACTTGAGTTTTGTAGGTTAAGTTTGACCTGGTTGACTCAACAAACGCTGATGGTTTGTACAAACCGTTCACTCAACAGACATTTGTAGCAGGTCCTTTCCACAGTGAAGCAGGTAAGGAATGGCTTTTGATAGCTTGGGGTGTAGTTGAAGCATCCAGACAACATTTTTAGGAGTTGATGTCACAGCGAATTAGAAGGCAAGGACCATGGAGATGTATGGGGCAGGAGAGGAGAGGTTTAGCATGATTTGGGGAAGGAGGCAGTCTCTGAGAGTGGGGGCATGGGGTGCCGGCTTGAAATACAGCAAGGGAAGAGCTGGGTGGATACCGGAGCGAGTTCACTCTGGTCAAAGACAGGGGAGGCTCTAAAGAGCCTGGGGCAGAAACTGTGATGCGCCAAACGACCTGGAAAAGAGACGATGGCTGATGGAATAGAATGAAGAGAGGCTGAGGGAGTCTTGGAAGGTAGTCAGTGATAGACTATGCACAGTCCTTGCATTCTTCTGAAGCACGTATTTAGACGTGCTTGTGAGTGCCAGGCTCCCTGGCTCCTCACATGTTGGGGTGCATGTGAGGAGCCAGGGAGCCACTGAACACTTTGAAGAAATGTGTGATTTGCAGGGTGTTGATATGGAAAAAGTCCTTTAGGGATCAAAGAGAGAGGATCAGTGATCCAGGAGGAAGATAATAACACTGTGGCCCTAGATAGCACAGGGCAGACAACGAGCAGCGGTAGATAGGGTGAGTTTTTCAGCCAAGAGGATGGATATCCTCATGGTTTATGAGGAACCTAAGACATAGAGAAGAGAAATGCAAGTGACTGCTGAGGATTCAGTCTGATCAGCCAAAAGATAGAGGAGCTGTCGAGTTAGGGAGGGAAGACCGAGGTGGAGCAGGTATGTTGGGCAACATACAGTTCTGTGATAGATGCATTCAGCTTCAAGTGTTGGTTACCCATCAAAAGAGAAACATTCTGTACCGTTTGGAGTGCAAGAGGAAGGTCAAGGTTGGAGGTACAAATTTGGAAATCGATGCCCTTTAGATGTCGTTAAAGGCTGCATGTTGGGTGTATGAATGGAATGGTGTTGGGGTGCATGTGAGGAACGGGGATGCTTTTTGAAGAAGTGAGGCTCCAGAGAGACATGAAAGATGAGGAAACCAGCAAGGAAAACCTGTCTCCTCAGTAGCAGGACATGATCCTTTTGGCAAGAAGATAATTTTATTGGCTTTCAGATCTAAACTGACAGCCCAGAATTGTGTCCTGAGAGTTCCTATAGGTTCTTAATAAAAATGAGGCATGGTATTTATGACTGACAATCATATCCTGACACTTTTGTGTAACAGAGGTCTTCTGACATTTGTCCTCAACTGGTTGCATATCTTCCTCAGTACCAGCTGAAGGTTTTAGGGTACTTTTCTTGTACTTTTGTTAGATGGTGGTCATGGAAGCCATAGCTGGTAAGAGCAGGGAGGTTTGGATTCAAATCCAGGGCTGCCACTTAATAGCTTTGAAATATCAGAAAGAGAGCAGGATCCAAGATGGCGCCGACCATAGAACAGTGCATCTGAGTAGTAGGTGAATGAGATTAGTCACTGTGGAGTGAATGTGAGGTCCCCTAGCCTACAGTGACACACAGACGGTGTCTGAATTCCCACGGTGAACATTGAGACCAGTCACCAGGTAAAACATCCCACACAGTTCCCGGGAACACTACCCTGAGATCAGCCAGCTCCGTCACTGGTCTGGAGAGGAGCGCTGGCTAGAGATCTAGCCCAGGAGCAGATCCAGCCCACGGCTCCAGCCACAGACCAGTGGCCCCGCCTGTCTGCCTGATATCCAGCCTGCACTCGGACCTGTACACCCAAGAGGGAAAAACAGCCACACCACAAGAGCAAAGGTAAGTGATATTATTTTTTCCGGAGTTTCCAACATGGCGGCACAGTGTGCACTGTAGCAGAGAGGCAGAGACCTAACCCAGTCACAGCAAAGCAATTAGGAGCCAAGACTGCCTGCAAACAGAGCCCGCGACAGTGTGTTCTCCACAAATACTGGGGCGGGTGGGTCACTCACCCTAGCACCCAAGCATCTGAGGCAGTCAGCAACAGGCACACCAAGGCCGGCATCTGTTGTGGGTGGAGCTCCCTGCCTGCATAGTCAGCCTAGCTGGGGAGCCAGAACGACTGGGTCAGTGAGAGGAGAACACAAACCCAACCACAGCTCTACCTGCCTTTCTGAGGAGACCTGTCAGCTCCCAGGTCCTCAGAGGCTAGCCCTCTCCCCACTCCAATCCTCTCTATATTGGTCCAATTGGGTCATAAGCAGTTGAGGAGAGCCACAGCCACCCTCTTCTCTGAGAGCCTGTCTATTACAGGAACCTGCCTGCCATCTGGAGGTAAACACCAGGATCTCAGGATCAGCCAACTCCCAGGGCAGGGAGTTTTCCTGAGCACCAAGGTCAGGTAACAAAAGAAACAAACAGATAACACCTGGATCCATCGGATGACAAAAGGTCAGTGCAAGAACATGGTAAAAAAAAAAAAAACCAAAACAATAGGATGTCTCCAGATCCTAGCAATAATGCTACAGACAACTCTGGACAACCGAACACAATTGAAGCAAAGGAAAATGACCTTAATCCTACGCTTATATTAATAATAGAAGGCCTAAGGGAGGAAATCAAATACCTCAGAGAGCAACAACAAAGTACTGCAAAGGAGGTGATGGAAATGAATAAAGTGCTTAAAGGAATGGAAGACCTGAAAAGGGAAGTTGAAGCAATGAAGAAAATCCAATCCGAGACATCCATAGAACTGGAAAACCTTAAGAAAAGAATCGGAACTACAGACACTAGCATCATCAACAGAATACAAGAGATGGAAGAAAGAATTTCAGGCTCAGAGGATAAAACTGAAGAAATTGATACATCTGTCAAAGAAAATGTCAAATCTAAAAAAGTCTTGACACAAAACCTTCAGGAAATCAAGGACACAATGAAAAGATGAAATCTCAGAATAATAGGAATAGAAGAAAGAGAAGAGTCCCACCTCCATGGACCAGAAAATATCTTCAACAAAATCATTGAAGAGAATTTCCCAAATCTAAAAAAAAGAGATGCCTATAACTGTACAAGAAGCTTACAGAACTCCAAATAGATTAGATCAGAAAAGAAAATCTTCCCGCCACATAATAATCAAAACACTAAATGTACATAACAAAGAAAGAATTTTAAAAGCTGCTAGGGAAAAGGGTCAAATAACATATAATGGCAAACCTATCAGAATCACACCTGACTTTTCTTCAGAGACTCTAAAAGCCAGAAGGGCCTGGACAGATGTCTTGCAGACCCTAAAAACCACAAATGCCAGGCCAGACTACTATTCCCTGCAAAATTGTCAATCAACATAGATGGAGAAAACAAGATATTCCATGACAAAGCTAAATTCAAACAATATCTGTACACAAATCCAGCTCTACAGAAGATGTTGGAAGGAAAACTTCAACCCAAAGAGGTTAACTACACACAAGAAAGCACAGGAAGTAAATAGCATGCCTGCAGCAAAACCAAAAGAAGAGAAGCTCACTCACACACTATTTCCACCAACATCAAGATGGCAGGAAGTAACAATCACTGGTCATTAATATCTCTCAACATCAATGGACTCAATTCCCCAATAAAAAGACAGAGGCTAGCAGAATGATGCAAAAACAGAATCCCATATTCTGCTGCTTACAAGAAACACACCTCAGCAAAAAAGATAGACATTATCTCCAAGTAAAGGGCTGGAAAAAGATATACCAAGCAAATGGACCCAAGAAAAAAGCTGGAGTAGCAATTCTAGTATACAACAAATTGGACTTTCAACCAACATTAATCAAAAGAGATGGGGAAGGACACTATATACTCATCAACGGAAAAATCCACCAAGATGAAATTTCAATACTAAACATCTATGCCCCAAATGTAAGACCACCCACATTCATTAAAGAAACACTACTGAAGCTCAAATCCTCACACATTAATAGTGGGAGACTTCAACACACCACTCTCACCACTGGACAGATCAGCAATGCAGAAACCAAACAGAGATATAATGAACCTCACAGATGTCATGAATCAAATGGACCTAATTGATATCTACAGAACATTTCACCCCAAAACAAAAGAATACACTTTCTTCTCGGCACTTCACAGAACCTTCTCCAAAATTGACCATATAGTCGGTCACAAAGCAAGCCTCAACAGATACAGGAAAATTGAAATCACTCCTTGTAACTTATCAGACCATCATGGAATAAAGCTAGGCTTCAACAATAACAAAAACAATAGAGTGCCTGCAAAAACATGGAAACTGAACAACTCTCTCCTCAATGACCTCTGGGTCAGGGAAGAAATAAAAAAAGAAATTAAAGTCTTCTTAGAACTCACTGAAAATGAAGGCACAACATACCCAAACTTATGGGACACATTGAAAGCAGTGCTAAGAGGAAAGTTTATAGCACTGAGTGCATTCAAAAAGAAACTGGAAATATCCGAAAGATTGTTTTAATTTTTTCCCTCTATTTGCAGTGCTGGGTCTTGAACCCAGAGTCTTGTGCATTACTTATACATGCCTTGGCTGAACTACATTTTGTTCTCAGCATCTTTCTTAGTAAGACAAGCATAAAGCTAGGAATCAATGAGGCTGTGATGATTTGATGTGTCTAAAAACTTACTAAAACAAATGTGACTAGAAATTGTTTGTGGCATCATTGCTGTGAATTAATACAGCCTTATTATTTGTTTGTTTGCTTTTGAGACAGAGTGTCTCCTTATCCTATCTTGGTCTCAAATTTTTGATGTTGCTGAGGATAACCATGTATTTCTGACCCATCTGCCTCTACCTTCCAAGTGCTGGGATTGCATCTCCCGTGACCTCTGGTTTACCTAGTGCTAGGGGTTCAACTCAGGGCTTTGTGCCTTTTAAATGGGCACTCTGCCAATTGAGCTATATCTCCAGTCCACACAGCCTTAAATTTTAAGATAGAGAGAACATAGAAATAGTCAGATATATTTCAGATTGAGGAAAGTGGACTAGAATGGAAAAAAAAATCCATCTACTTGTTATTTACCATGATTTCATCTAGCCTTCAAAAGACTGCTGTGCTGATATTGATGTCCTCACAATGCCTGCAGCACATTGCTCATGAAACTGCTCTGCTGGTAGACAGATTACTTTGCAGTCCTCCTGGGAAGACACCAACTGCTTCTGAACATGAGATTAAAAATCTTGATAGATGCGTGGGGATTAACACTGTGTGTTCCTAGACAGTTTTCCAAATTATAGATCTGGTGCAAAGGGGGAGAAACGCTCTACTCACATCTGTCTTCTAGAATTGTGTGTCTTTTAGTCCAAAAAGGCCACACTTTGGAGTGCATCCAAGTTGCCGTGTGCATGTTTCTTTCTTGACCACAATTCTTCCAACGCAAATCAAATTTAGAGGCTTCCTATAGTTCCAGATGGTCAGAATCAGAATGGATCTATTTACCATTTCCCACTGGAGTTAATGCCAGCTAGGAACTGGGCTTGTGCTGAATGACAGCTACATTCTACCCCTGTGCTTACAATTAGAATGTGTAGCTTGCTCTCAGCTTCCCTGGCTTTATTCAGAGAGGAAAGATATCATGTGTCTTTTAGTTTAAACTGTCTAAAGGTGAAGGATTTTAAAATAGAGCAGATAGGTCTTTGCAATGTCCTCTGTTTCTGAAGCTCTTTCATCTCTTCTTTTCCTGTCTTGAATCAAAGTTGCGTGAGCATGGGTTTTGCAGAACTCATTGCCTCTCCGTGTGTTTGCTTAGTATGTACTATGGCTACTGACCTCTGTTAAGTATTGTGAGAGGCTCAGTAAAGTGGGTGAGATTTAATTCTATCCTGAAGGCATTTGTAATCCAATTTAGAAGTAGATATGCCCTGAACAACACAATCTTATCTGTTCTATGCTGTTAGAATTAAATGGTGCTGTTAGGGAAGGGATGGAGATCAGTAGACAGAAGGCTCTGAGTTTTGAAAGCGTTTCTCCTTCTTTGTGATTATAAACAGTCTAAGTAATTTTTTCTCTCTTTCTTCCTTCTCCAATTCTTCCTTTCTTCCTTCCTTCCTTCCTTCCTTCCTCCCCTCTCCCCCTTTTTCCACCCCCTCCCTCCTATCTTCCACCTCCTTCTCTCTAAATCTTCCTTCTCCCTCTCTTTGCCCTCTTTCTTTCTGTCTTCTTCCTTCCCTCCCTTCTTTCTTTCTACTCCTTTCTTTTTTCCTTCTTTCCTTTTTTCTTTTCCTCCCCCTCTGCTTTTTCTTTCTTTCTTCCAGTGAAGGCTGGTCTCAAATTGAGTATATAGCTTAGGATGACTTTGAGCTTCCACTGTTCTCTCCACCTCTTGAGTGCTGGGATTACAGATGTGCATCACCACATTGTGGTTCATGCAGTGCTAGGGATGACCTCATCATTCCATGGATGCTTTGCAAGCACTATAGAAGCTGAGTTATATCCCCAGCCCCCAAATAAGTGATGTTATAAAATTAGACATAAAAAAGAACCCCATAAGGCAGATTGCCAGTGTCTTCATAGAACTGAAAATACAATTTTTGAAGGGAGGAGTCATGGGTAGAACGAATTCTCCTGGGAGGACCTGGGCGGTGTTCTGTAGAGAGCTGTTCAGGTGGACAGAAAAGGGAGGACCTGAGCAGTGATGTGGGAGGATCTGAGTGACTGAAGTGGGAGCATCTGGGCATCTGAGGTGGGAGGATCTGGACATCTGAGGTGGGAGGATCTGGGCATCTGAGGTGGGAGGACCTGGGTATCTGAGGTGGGAGGACCTGGGTATTTGAGGAGTGAGGATCTGAGTGACTGAGGTGGGAGGATCTGTGTGACTGAGGTGGGAGGACCTGGGCTGCTGAGGTGGGAGGACCTGAGCATCTGAGGTGGGGGACTTGGGCATCTGAGGTGGGAGAATAATTTTTCACTAGTAGGAAACATCCCACACAGGGGAGTCAGAGAATCAAGTTTGTCTCAAGAAACTTCAGAGAGGGAAAGCAGTGGACAGAAAAGTTCATAGTAAAGGTGGAAATTCTTCAGAACATTCAAAGGAGTTTTACATATTTCTTTACAAATAACTCTGTGGAAGGAAATACAATTTTTTTCTCACAGAGTGAGCAATTATGTAGTGTAAGTACATACAGACATTGATCCATATGCATTAGGAACATTTGTTTGTTCATCCATACAACACTTTGTAAATGGGTATTCCTGTTACTCTCATTTATATGTAGGGGAGTTGAGGTACCAGAATGCTAAGGAACATTAGCCATGGGCTAATAAGCATGGTACTTTCTCTTTACATATATGCTCCAAAATTCCAGAAATAATGTATAAGCTGTAAGTTGTGTACCCTTCTCAGTGGGGCAAGGAGATCCTACATCATTGTACTCTGTGCTGCCTGGCATGTGGACCACTCTTCAGCATATTCATTCTGTATATACTATCTTCCATTAGTCATTCCAGCATGTGTGATCAGCTTTTGATGTTTTGCAGATTGCATTGCTTCCATTCCAGTAATCCTTACTATTCTCAGTAATTGTCCCATGCAGCAAAGTAATGGAGCTCACAGTTCAGGTGTGCGAGGGAAGCCTCAAAATGCTTCCTGAAGTGAGAACTGAACGTTCTCGGTATGCATATTTCGATCCATATTGTTTGGTCTTTCAAGTGTCCACTGGGGTCTTGAAATGTTTCCTGTGAATAAGGGCTAATGGCCATGGTAACTTTGAGACTCGACCTTGAGCAATCTGGCAGCATGGTCTATCTTTTCAGTCAGTGTAGTATCCGAGTCCCCTTGACACCATGAGGTAATGGAAAGCTATGGAAGGTTTGTGAACAATAGTGTGATGAGTTACAAGGCCCTTCTTTCCAATATCTTACCTTGGAGGCTAGGATTTCACCACATGAAGTTTGGGAAGATACAGATATTCAGAGCATATCTGTTCCTATGTAGAGAGATGGAACTAGAGCTGGTACTTGAGGCAGGAAGCACACCCATTTTGTTTATTGTATTGGTCTTTACTTTTCGTGTGGGTTTGAGCTTTTTCAAAATTAAGAAAATGACCCATGAAAATCACTGGGAGGAAACATTCTTCTCTGTCTAGTTTTCAAGTCCCCTTCCTTCCTGTGATAATTCCATGAAGAGAACGTTTGCTCCAACTTGTTCATTTTTCCCATTGTGTAGTGTTTAGCTTTAAGTTTAGAATCACTCTGTTTCCCAGCAGGGGATCTGAACATCATCACAGCGAGGAGTTTTACATTTTTAGGTTCTATTTTCTTTTGGCCCTACTCTTTGATTACTATATAAAGTGACAGCAAGGGACTTAAGACTATTTTGGTTCTTGTTATTCCCTGCAGCTGCAAGAGTGGGTTCCAGAAGGCCAATGAAGAAATGTGGTAGAGGCATGGCGCATTCTTCATGGTTCAGGGGAAAGCTAGAAAGGTCTCTAGCTTGAATGAATAGGAGAGAAATACCTTCAGACTTCTCCACGTGGGTCTGCTGAAGCCATCATGACATAGTGTTTTACAGGGTTTGGTCTTTTTCCTTTGGTTTGCAGGTTTTGGCAGCCCTGGCATTGTATTTAGGCATTTTGAACAACTTTCAAGGAAGGATGCCTTCTTGGGTCATTACACATAAAAGTAGGAGAAGCAGGAGGATTATTTTATCATATATTTTATTTCTCCACAGATGAGTAGAATTTGACTTACAACTTATGGTTGTTTCAGGTCATTTGAAAACTCAAGTGATTGGTAAGTAGAATTTTATTAAATAATGATCCAGTGAAGGAGGAAAGAATATGACACTGACATTCTCTACTAAATGGAGTTTTTATGTGAAAATTAAAGATGCTTATAATGATGAGTTTATTGAGTACCTTTTGTGTATTTTCATTTAATACAGTAAATTGGGCATTGCTAGCATTTCTTCCAAGAATACCTTGTGGTGGTTTGAATGAAAATAGTCTCCCTATGGAGCTCATTTACTTGAATGCTTTGTTTCCAGTTGGTGGAACTGTTTACGTAGGATTTATTGGAGTAGGTGTGTCACTGGGGGGTAGGGTTTGATGTTTCAAAAGCCCATGCCAGGCTGTCTTTCTCCTCCTCTGTCCTCTCTTCTCTCCTCCTCTCCTTTCTTTGTCTCTGACTCTGTCAGTCTCTCTGTCTCTGTCTTTCTCCTCTGTTTCTGTCTCTGTCTTTCTCTATTTCTCTTTTTGGATCTCTCTGTCTGCTATCTGTGGATCAGGATGTAAAGCTCTTAGCTACTGCTCCAACACGATGCCTGCCTGCTTCCTGTAATGATAATCATGGACTAAGCCTCTAACATTATAGACAAGCCCTCAGTTAAGTGACTTTTTTTTTTTTAAATAAGAGTTGTCATGGTCATGATGTGTCTTCAAAGCAACAGAACAGTAGCTAAGACATACCTTAATGATCATACTTTGTGTGTTTTATATGTGTGTGTATGTATGGTGCTGCATATGTATTGTGCATATGTTAGGTTTTGTGTGCTGTGTGTTTGTGTATGTTCTATATCTTTATGTATTATGTGTGTTTTGTGTGTGTGTGTGTGTCCTATATGCACAGGTGTGTGCAGGCTATATGCCTGTGCACATATATTTGGAGGCTAAAGGAGGATATTGGGAATCCTTCTGTATTGTCCTCT
This sequence comes from Lophiomys imhausi, assembly GCA_907164525.1. NCBI lineage: Eukaryota > Metazoa > Chordata > Mammalia > Rodentia > Muridae > Lophiomys > Lophiomys imhausi. The sequence goes on along the minus strand of CAJQZJ010032178.1, from coordinate 10,213,129 downwards.
GTTGTATAACAAGATTTCTCACTTACCAGAAACTTAACATATAGGCTAGACTGGTTGGCCAGATGGTTCCTGGGATCTGCTTGTGTCTGCCCCTCAGTGCTGAGATTTCAGGCGTGTGCAACCACCCCAGTCTTCTTACCTGTGTCCTGGAGATTTGAACTCAGGTCTTCATGCTTATACTCTTACCCACTGAGCCACCTTCCTAGCTCCATTAAAAAAACGTATGTAAGGGGAGGTTGCCTCACTTTGCATTTTTATTGAGTTTAAGAACCATTTTGAGGATTGCGGTCTGATAAAGGTCCCTGGTTTCAGTTTCGCATCTCCCTTCGAGCAACGACACAGCACACTGAAGATTAATGATGGCTTAGAGAGCTAGGATTCACAGACTGTATTTGATGTCATTGAACAACTATGTGTGGAGCAGCACCACCTATTGGGCGCTATGCCAGTATAGATAAAATGACAAGAGGGCATTCCAGAGAATCTGTTTGGTGACTATCAGTGACACAAGGACATGTGCTTGGAGCAATGTCCTGCTCTGACTGACCTCATGGATAGATGTTACCACTTGCTTTTTACATTAAGTCTATGCACAGAAAGCTCCATCCAATCCCTTCTTGCATTGTTTCAGCTTTGTCATATACAATTTATTGGGGGAAATGAGTTCCAGATGCTTAGTAAAGTTGTTCCAGAACTACCTTCTTTCTGGCTCATATTTAGCTTGTTGGGATTTCGTGGCTGTATTTATGGTCAACAAATGTGTGTTCTTCATGACTTTTATGTCTTCTTCAGAGTGCGCAATACATACATATATACACATACACACATACACACACACTCATACTCACCTTCAGTAGTCAAAAATAACTGTGAAAATGTTTGCTTTCTTTCTGTAATTAATTTTTAAAAATTTAAAAATTTGCATAAAGAAAGGATTTGGTCACTTCACAGTTATGTACAAATTTTTTTTGGTTGATATTTATTTCTCACTTTTCCCCCTACTGCTCTTTGCCTGCCTCTTGTACTCCTGGCTCTTCAGTGGTTTTCTTTCTACTTTCATGTCACATGTGTGGTATTACCCCGTTTGTCCTCTTTTTTTCAATAAGCCCTCATTTTCTTTTCAATTTCATGATTTATACCCCATTTATGACCCATTCAAAAATAAATTATAGCCTTCTTAGTTCAGCAGACTTTTCTCTTCAAGCTTGTGATGTGTCAAGCATTCACAGTTCTGGGTGCCCAGCTTTCTACCCAGCCCTGCCTGCTATGAAAGAGAACTCATGAATGTGCCCCTATGTGGCGAGCCACCATTTTCCTGAAAATTGCTAAATGGAGTTTCATAGTCCCTGCCAAATACAATTACAGCACATATATATAACATAAGTGACATATCTCTTTTAATGTGTATGGAAAACTGAGTTAATCCAGATCTTGACTATTATGAACATTACTGACAAAACATTTCTGTAAACTGTGATCACCAAATATATATGTTTACCCCTGCAAAGCTCTAGGTCAGTCTTCAGGGTTAATTGAATGCTTGTGGAGCTTGGTTAGTGGCATTCTAATGATTACAGAGATCTGGCTATGCCACCATTTTCCTTTCCTCTGGGATTTGAAATCACTGAGCATGAACATTCCAGTAACATCAATCTATTTATCTTCTTATATTGCCCATGCACACGAAGTACTGATGGGACGCTCTGAAAATTGTATTTTTTATTAAATTTACTTTGTCATCAATAGACCAAGGTAACATAATGATTCTCAATTATTTCTTCTTCAACTACGTGCCCTTTGTAGGAAGATACTCTATTTCTCATTAAGGAAAGATTCCAGAGCAAGTTTTCAAAACAGCTTTCTGTTGAGTCATTTGGACCAATCTGGAGCCAGGCAATTCTCGAGAGTTTTGCTACCCACCCTCTTGTTTTATACCCATTTTCCCTTCTTTATTACTTCATATTTAAAAAACATTTTATTTATTTATTGCTTCAGTTTACATCTCCATCATAGTGTCCTCTTTCAATCCTTCCCAGTCCTGCCTTCTCACCCTCTACCCCCTAACCCTTCCATCCCACTACTCTGGAGTGGAGTGTCCCTACATAACAGTCCCCCACCCCAGTTCAGCAATCATATGAGGGCAAAGAGCCTCCTTATACACTGGAGGCCTACAAGGTAGCACCATTAGGGCAAGGTGTCTCATTGTCAGGAAGAAAAAGTCTATGTTCCTGTTCCCTTTGGTGCGTTGGTTGTAGTATAGATATCCTGTACTATACAGCTAAAATCCGACTATAAGGTGAATAGATGCCCTGTGAATTCTTCTGGGACTGGGTTAGCTCAATCAGAATGAGCTTTTCTAGTTCCATTCATTTGTCTGCAAATTGCATAATTTATTTGTTTCTGATAGCTGAGTAGTATTCCATTGTGTAGATGTACCATAGTTTTTTAATCCATTCTTCAGTTGAGGGACATCTGGGTTGTTTCCAGTTTCTAACTATTACAAATAAGGCTGCTATGAACATAGATGAGGAAATTTCCTTGTGATTTGGTGAGGAGTCGTTTGGGTTGTATGGCTGGGTCCCGAGGCAGAGCTATTCCAAGTTTTCTAAGATATCTCCATACTGACCTCCATAGTGGTTGCACAAGCCTGCACTCCCATCAGCAATGGAGGAGTGTTCCCCTTTCTCCACACCCTCGCCAGCATGAGCTGTCATATGAGCTTTTGATCTTAGTTATTCTGACAGGTATGAGATGGAATCTCAGAGTCATCTTGAGTTGCATTTCTCTGATGATTAAGGATGCTGAGCATTTCTTCAAGTGTCTCTTGGCCTTTAGGAATTTCTCCTTTGTGAATTCTCTGTTTAACTCTGTCCCCCTTTTTTGATTGGATTATTTGGTTTCTTGGCATTTAATTTCTTGAGTTCTTTGTAAATTTTGGATATTAGCCTTCTGTCAGATGTGGGGTTGGTGAAGATTTTTTTCCCAATCTGTAGGCTGTTGCTTTGTTGAAATGACAGTGTCTTTCCTTACAGAAGCTTTTCAGTTTCATGAGGTCCCATTTATTGATTGTTGGTCTTAGGTCCTGAGCTGTTGGTGTTCTGTTCAGGAAGTTGTCTCCTGTGCCAATGATTTTGAGGGTTTTTCCTACTTTCTCTTCTAGTAGATTTAGTGTGACCGGGCTTATGGTAAGGTATTTGATCCACTTGGACTTAAGTTTTGTACAAGGTGATAAGTATGGGTCTAATTTCATTCTTTTACAAGTGGACATCCAGTTGTACCAGCACCATTTGTTGAATATGCTGTCCTTCTTCCATTGTGCCATTTTGGCTTCTTTGTCAAGTATTAGGTGACCATAGGTGTGTGGGTCCATTTCTGGGTCTTCAATTCGATTCCATTGATCTACTGGTCAGTTTCTATACCAGTACCATGCTGTTTTTACTACTATTGCTCTGTAGTACAGCTTGAAATCTGGGATGGTGATACCTCCAGATGTTTTTTTTATTGTACAAGATTGATTTAGCTATTCTAGATTTTTTGTTGTTCCATATGAAATTGAGAATAGCTTTTTCTAGGTCTATAAAGAATTGTGTTGGTACTTTGATAGGAATTGCATTGAATCTATATATTGCTTTTGGTAGGATGGCCATTTTTATTATGTTGATCCTACCTATCCATGAGTATGGGAGATCTTTCCATCTTCGGATGGCCTCTTCAATTTCTTTCTTCGAGGGCTTGAAGTTCTTGTTGTATAGGTCCTTTACTTGCTTGGTTAGAGTTACCCCAGGTATTTTATATTCTTTGTGGCTATTGTGAAGGGAGTTGTTTCCTTTATTTCTTTCTCAGCCCATTTATTTTTTGTATAAAGAGCAACAAATGATTTTTTGAATTAATTTTTGTATACAGCCACCTTGCTGAAGGTGTTTATCAGCTGGAAGAGTTCTCTGGTGGAATATTTGGGGTCACTTATGTATACTATCATATCGTCTACAAATAGGGATACTTTGACTTCTTTCTTTCCAATTTGTATCCCCTTGATCTCCTTTAGTTTTCTTATTGCTCTAGCAAGAATTTCAAGTACTATATTGAAGAGATATGGTGAAGGTGGGCATCCTTGTCTTGTCCCTGAGTTTAGAGGAAATGCTTCAAGTTTCTCTCCATTAACCTTGATGTTTGCTACTGGCTTGCTGTATATTGCCTTTATTATTTCCCTATGGTCCTTGTATGCCCATTCTCTCCAGAACTTTTAGCATGAAGGAGTGTTGGATTTTGTCTAATGCTTTTTCTGCATCTAGTGAGATAATCATGTGTTTTTTTTTCTTTCATCTTGTTTATGTGGTGATTTATGTTGATGGATTTTCATATGTTGAACCATCCCTGCATTCTCGGGATGAAGCCTACTTGATCATGGTGTATGATACTTTTGATGTGGTCTTGGATTCGGTTTGCTAGTATTTTATTAAGTATTTTTGCATCAATGTTCATGAGGGAGATTGGTCTGAAGTTCTCTTTCTTTGTTGGGTCTTTGTGTGGTTTGGGAATCAGGGTAACTGTGGCCCCATAGAATGAGTTTGGCAGTGTTCTTTCTGATTCTATTTTGTGAAAGAGTTTGAAGAGTATTGGTGTTAGCTCTTCTTTGAAGGTCTGGTAGAATTCTGTTCTGAAACCATCTGGCCCTGGGCTTTTTTTGGTTGGGAGATTTTTAATGACTGTTTCTATTTCTCTAGGGGTTATAGGGCTGTTTAATCTGTTAACCTGATCTTGATTTAGCTTCAGTAGGTGGAATCTATCAAGAAAATTGTCCATTTCGCTTAAGTTTTCATATTTGGGGGAGTGTAGATTTTTAAAGTAGGACCTAAATATTCTCTGGATTTCCTCAATGTCTGTTGTTATTTCTCCCTTTTCATTTCTGATTTTGTTGATTTGAGTCTTTTCTCTCTGTCTTTTAGTTAATTTGGCTAAGGGTTGTCTATTTTGTTGATTTTCTGGAAGTGCCTTTCTGGAAGGCACTTAGTGCTATGAATTTTCCTCATAGCACAGCTTTCATTGCGTCCCATAGGTTTGGGTATGTTGTACCTTCATTTTCATTAGTTTTTAAGAAGTCTTTGATTTCTTTCTTTATTTCTTCCCTGACCCAGTAGTCATCTAGTAAAGAGTTGTTCAATTTCCATGTGTGTGTAGGCTTTCTGTTGATTCTGTTGCCGTTGAAGTCCAGCTTTATTCCATGGTGGTCTGATAAGATACAAGGGTTATTTCAATTTTCTTGTATCTGTTGAGGCTATCTTTGTGTCCGACTCTATGGTCGATTTTTGAGAAGGTTCCGTGTGGTGCTGAGAAGAAGGTGTATTCTTTTGTGTTTGGGTGAAACGTTCTGTAGATATCTGTTAGGTCCATTTGGTTCAAGATCTCTGTTAGACTCATTATTTCTCTGTTTGGTTTCTGTCTTGATGATCTGTCCATTGTTGTGAGTGGAGTGTTGAAGTCTCCCAGTACTAATGTGTGGGGATCAATGTGCGATTAAATTTTAGGAAAGTTTCTTTTACAAATGTTGGTCCCTTTGTATTTGGGGCATAGATGTTCAATATTGAGATGTCCTCTTGATGAATATCTCCTTTAACGAGTATGTAATACCCTTCTCTGTCTTTTTTATTATTAACTTCAGTTGGAAGTCTATTTTGCTTGATATTAGGATGGCTACTCCAGCTTGCTTCCTGGGACCATTTGCTTGGAAAACCTTTTCCCAGCCCTTTACTCTAAGATAGTGTCTATCTTTGATGGTAAGATGTGTTTCTTGTAAGCAGCAAAATGATGGGTCTTTTTTACGGATCCAATCTGCAAGCCTGTGTCTTTTTATTGGGGAGTTGAGTCCATTGATGTTGATGGATATTAGTGACCAGAGGTTGTTATTTCCCATTATTTTGGTATAGGTGGTGGTCCTGTGTTTCTTTTGGTTTAGTTGCTGTGGAGTTTTCTGTTTCCTCTGATTTTTTGGGTGTAGTTATCTTCTCTGGGTTGGAATTTTCCTTCTAGGATCTTCTGTAGGGCTGGATTTGTGGGTAGATATTGTTTAAATTTGATTTTGTCATTGAATATATTGTTTTCTCCATCTATGTTGATAGAGAATCTTTCTGGGTATAGTAGTCTGGCTGGGCACCTATGTTCTCTCAGGGCTTGTAGGACATCTGTCCAGGCCCTTCTAGCTTTTAGAGTTTCTGAGGAGAATCAGGTGTAATTCTGATGGGTCTGCCATTATATGTTACTTGACCTTTTCTCTTACAGCTTTTAATATTCTTTCTTTGTTCTGTACATTTGGAGTTTCAATTATTATGTGGCAAGGAGTTTCTTTTCTGACCTAATCTGCTTGGTGTTCTGTAAGCCTCTTGGAATTTTATTGACATCTCTTTCTTTAGGTTTTGGAAGTTTTCTTCTATGATTTTGTTGAAGATGTTTCCTGGACGTTGGAGTGGGAGTCTTCTCTTTCTTCTATGCCTATAATTCTTAGGTTCCATCTTTTCATTGAGTCCTTGATTTCTTGGATGTTATGGGTGAGGAATTTTTTAGCTTTTTCATTTTCTTTGGATGTTGTCCTGATTTCTTCCATCGAATCTTCCATTCCTGAGATTCTGTCTTCCATTTCTTGTATCCTATTTTTGATACTCATATCTGTAGTTCCTGTTCTCTTCCCTTGATTCTCCATTTCCACTCTTAACTCTGACTGTGTTTTCTTTATTGCTTCCATTTCCAGTTTCATGGCTTGAAAGATTTTATTAATTTTGTATATTTCCTGCTCCAATTTGCTTGTCTTTGCCTGGAAATCTTTCATTTCTTTTAAATCTTTCATTGCCTTGTCTCTTTCCTGTTCAGTTTGATCCACTTTGGTTTGGAGCTCTCTAATGGTATTATCCGTTGCTTTCACTTGTAAAATTGTGCACTCTTTGAATTCCTTCATAGATTTAAATTCTTCTTGAAAGGACTCTATCACTTTCCAGACTGTAGAGTTGTCGTCGTTTTCATGTGTTTCAGCTGTGGTGAAGTGGTCAGAGCTTGCTGTGCTAGCATTGCTGCATTTTGTTGGGGTCATATTTCCCTCGGTTTTATTGATTCTGCTTTTTTGCTGTCCTTTTGCCATTTGGTTGTTCTTAGCTGTTTGTTTCTGTTGTCTTCTGGGCTTGGAGCCAAATGGGGCTTTTTGGTGTAGGAGTTGTATTGCTTGGTGATCTGTCGCTTTCCACTGGCTGAATGGGGCCTTGTGTGGAGGTTCTCAGTGTGTCTCTGAGAGCTCACCCCTTCCTATTTTGTCCCAATTGGGGACTCAGGTGAGGGGTTGTGATGGGGATGTGTTCCTGTAGGTTCCTGGGATCCAACTGGTCTTCATATAGATGACAGTGCAGGTTGGCAGGCCTCAGGCTGTTGGGTGGGGTTGTAGCTCCCCTGCAGCTTACGTGTTTGTGGTCCTCCCGGGCTGCTCACAGGGGGTTCTCAGGGTCAATGTGCATCTAATAGCCAGAAGCCCTGTGAGCTGGTGCAGCCTATTCCCAGTCAATGAGGAATGGCCTGGGATTGTTTCACTTCTCAAAAGTCAGAGCTCTGTATGTTGCACTGAGTGTTCAGCCTCCAGTGGCTCTGGTGGTATGGTCCTGTGTGTCCAGGCACAGATTCTGTGGACTCTGGAGGTCCCAAGTTTGGGGGTTGAGACCGCCCATTAGAGTCTTGAAAGGACCTGACTCCACACCCTTAAGGTGAGTCACTCAGCAGTGTCTCCCAGGTTGAAACCTCACCAATCCAGGGGTGGAGCTATATATGCTTAAGCTCTCGTTTCCTGCCAGAAGGGCCAGCACTAGCAAAAGAGTCTAATAATAACCCCACAATTTGCCCAGGACTTGGACCCTGTGGAGGACAAATCTTCCTTCTAACACTGCCGCCTTTTCTGCCACTCTCACAGCTCCACCTATGTGTGTATGGAGCTGGCTTTGGATACAGGCAAATGGTGCCACTGTCTTCCAAGTTCCGGTACACAGCAGTCAAGCTTCCTTGTAACCTGCAGCTGGAAGAGTATCCTGCTGCTTAGTTCAGCTGCAGTGTTTTTTTCCAATGACTGTAACCAATAGAGGGGCCTGTATGTATGTCCAACACCCCTCTGGGGGAGCATATATATGCTTGCACTTTCCAAAATGCAGCTATGGACCTGCTGGCTGCTGGGCTGACCTGTTGTGGAACCATCAGCTGCTGCACGCCCTGCCGTTGTGGCACTCTGCTAAGAGTGTATGGCACTCCCACTGGTCTGCAACATTTTGCTAAATAGCTGGAATGCCTCCGTGAGAGCTTGGGGCCCAGTAGGCTGGCGAGTAACCCTGTGTGGGATTTGAATCTGCCCGTTGGGTATTAGAGTGGATCCTACCCAGCGTCTCTCCTGATTCCCAGATTCAGTGGCTTCTGTGCATGTCTAAGAGAGGGAAGGAGAGTCCTGCCCAGGGACTTTTAATGATCCCTGGATAGCTGGGTGAAACCCAGGGAGATCAAGTCACTCAGATTATTGCACAGCGTCTTATAACTCTGCGGCTTTATGGCTGTTTTCCCCAAGTTCAAAATGCATCCGCCATCTTGGATCGCTCTTCTGATCTTTTCCTACTTCATATTTTTATTTCAAGCCAATAACCTCACAATAATTGTGTGGTTTGAAAAATTACTTTCACATGCTAATTTTTGTGTTACTTCTTATTTTCCTATCATTGACATTAACATTATCCTATTCAATAATGTGCCGTTATTTAACCCCATATTGGACATTTCTTTCCCTTGTTCACTACAGTATCAGCATAGAGATGAGAGTCTGTATCTAAATTTTCATATATTCATGATACTTTCCTTAGATCAGATTCTTTGGGGATTAAAGTATATATTGATATGTTAGACAGGGCTTGATAACAGTAAACAATTTATGTTAGTAATGTATCATCATTATTAATATATCATAATCACCTCCAATGACTGAATACCTCACTTTATGTTGAGGCAAGCCACTGTGTCTTATTATCACTACCATATACAATTATAGCATATGTATATTAAGGTATACATACATATATTATATTATATACATAACATAATTGACATATCCATCTTAATGATCCAGATCTTGGCTATTATGAACACTATTGATAGAAATGTTTCTGTGCTTGTCTCATTGCACAAGGTAAGTGCTGGCCTAGATCTTCAGGCATCTTCCCAATAGTAGAATTTCAGGATCTAGGTTATATGCTCATTTCACTTTGCTGGAACCTATAATACTGAATAAATTTTGACAATAATGGTACTAGTTATTATCCTTGCTAGAATGTATAATTGTTGCTTCTTATTTTTACCAACACTTGGCACTATTTTAGCAAATTTGTGGTAGGAAATACTATCTCTTTCTGGTTTTAATTTAATTTCTTTGATTAAGAGTGAGGTTGATTCATGGGAGTTGCTTACATATGCTGGATATTAGTCCTCACTTGGTCACTGCTATGCTCTGTGTGTTTATATTCTCTTAAAATTCATATGTTGAAACTGTAACCCCAATGCAGTGGTAGCAGGAGATCCCACTGTAATTTGATTAGGCAGGATCATCACTGTGGGGCTCCTTATGGTAGATGCATACATAAACACTTAGAGAGTGAGGTCAATGATTGTTTTCTCAACAAAACAACAGGAAAGCAACTGTCTACTATACAAAGATAGACATCCCAAACCTAGAATCTGCCAGTACCTTGATCTTGGATCACTCATCTTCTAGAAGTGTGAGAAATGAGTGTTTGCCGTTTTCCTGGTCACTGTCACTCTGCCACAGCAGCCCAAGATGACTAAGGCAGTTACATTACAATTGTCCCTTTGCAGTTTGTGGCTTGCTTTTATACTGCTTATGTTATTTTTGGATGAAGAGTTCTTAATTTTAATGTGGCTGACGCCATCAGACTTTTCCTGTATGGCTAGTGTGGTGTCAATGTGACTAGGTATATCCAAACTTTTGGTCAATTGCTACTCTGGGTGTGTCTGTGAGAATGTTTCTGGATGACATCAACATTTGAATCCATAGAATGTGAAATGACCCCATGAAGCCAGTCGAGGGTCCCTTTGGAGTTGACAGGCTGACTGCCCTGTGGATAGCCAGTTAGCTCTACTGCCTGACTGTTGTGAGCTGTGGGCTCTAGTTATCCTGGCCTTTGAACTGAACAAAAGCATGGAGTGTTAGCTGGGGCTTCCTAGATGTGCATGTGAGGAGATTTGTTGGGACATTGGCTCCCATGACCACAGACGATGATAAGTACCTCTGTTCTACACAGCCAGCAACAATGACTCAGTTCAAGAAGTCAGAACCTTCATCTCAAGGCTCAACGTTGGCAAACATTAAGAGGATGTCTCAGGGTTGCTATTGCTAGGACGAAACCCCAGAACCAAAGCAACCTGAGGAGGGAAGGGTTTGTTTTACTTCCACTTTCATATATGGATCCATCATGGAAGGAAGTCAGGACAGGAACTCAAATAGGATAGGAACCTGGAGGTAGGAGCTATGCGGAGGCCATGGAGGGTGCTGCTTATTGACTTGTTCAGTCTGTTTTCTTGTAGAAACTAGAATAACCAGCCCACGGATAGTATCACTCAGTATGGGCTGAGCCCTCTCCAATTTTCTTAATCACCAATTAAGAAAATGTCCTACAAACTTGCCTCAGCCCAATCTATGGAGTTGTTTTCTTAGCTGTGGTTCCCTCCTTTCAAATGAAATTAGTTTATGTAAAATTGACTTAAATCTATCTAGGACTGAGGGCCACTGGGCAAGTCTTAGAAGCTCATATTAGAATCTGGAATTTGATATTCAAGGGAAGCAGTATCAGAAAACATGCTTACTCATGAAAGAACTGGGAATAGAAAAAGAGAAGAGGAAAAAGAAGAGGTGAGGAGGAGAAGGAAGAGGAAGAAGAGAGGAGGAAGAGGAGAGAGAAGAGGAGAGGAGGAGGAAGAGACCTTTTCTTCTTTTTCTGCTTTCTGATCCATCTGTTGCTACCAGAGGATGTAGACCCACATTCTGAGGATCATGGATCCCCCACTCTGTTTACTACACACCAACCTTCTCTGGAAACACTCTCACTGACATGCCCAGAACTATGTGATACTAATTCATTAGGCATTCCTCAATCAGTATGACACCCCAAATTATTCACCATTCACAGCAAGATGCCACCTTTTCTTCTACCTCTCAGGCCTTTGGTGTAGGATTGGACACCATGCAGGGCTCTCTGGGTCTTTGCGTGGTAGACTGTAGACCTTAGGGGTGAGAAGTCATAATCACTTGAGCCAATCCCTTTTTACATACACATGGAACCTCTTACTTCCCTTAAGGCTCATTGTACAGTTAGCCTTGGCTTTGTTTTAGAACTCCTCTACTCTTCCAAAGTCCTATGCATCCTTTTCAGTACTGTGCTTTAAAAGTGTCATAGCTTTGACTTTTAAGCATAATGTTTCCTTCTGACTTGAATGAATTTTTTTGCACATTATATAGTTGAGATTAAACTTCTTTGCTCTCAACATGGTAACTAATTATTCAAGAATGTTTATTGAAAGTCTGTTCTTTCTAGACTAGCTTGCAGTGTGTACACTTTTATACATTCAGTTTCACATTCTGTGATAGTTAATAGCCATTGTCACCTTAACTGGATTTAGAATAATGAAAATACAACTCTGTCTGCATCCATGAGGATCATTCTAGAAAGATTTAATTGAGCAAGGAAGTCACATGCCATCTGTGTGGGAGTCATTATCAGAGACAATGTTCCCATGAGCTGGGTCTCCAACTAAATACAAAGGTGAAAGTGATTTGAGCACCAGCATTCATTGTTCTCTGCTTGCTGGTGTGAAACCTGAACAGGAGCCAAATTGTTGTTAGGGGGCCACGTTGTGATATATTGTTACAGCGTCTCCATACCTTATAAGAATATGTGTCTGTTTCCTAAACCTAATGTATCCTACAAGCCATGTTTTTCAACCTACAATGAACTCGGGACTCCATTATGAGTATGCCTTTGCCTTGCCAACCTCCTGAACCTGTGATATATGATTGTCCTTTTGCCTTATGAACATGTACCTTCCCATATACCTTGATAACTCCCCTTCCACATGATGTATTCTTGCACTAATCTACTCCACAGGCAGCCTTGAGCCCTGAGCCTCCCACTCTTCTCTCTGTCCAGGTGTTAACAACCAACCATCCCAACAGCTGTTTTCTATCAACTCTAACCCTTCCCCATAAAAGGAACCTCAAAAACCAGTGAGGGACTGTTTTCTGAAATCTTGAGTTTGGGAGAGGCAACCGGCTGGCCAGTTCCAAATACAGCTTGCTTTAATCAGACAGTCTCAGAACTGTTTTTCTTTCTTTCTTTTTTTTTCCTCCTCAGGTCTAACACTGACTACAGATGCAATGTGACCAACTGCTTCAAGGTCCTGTCACCATGCCTCCCCTGGCAGGATGGAAGTCACCCTCACACTGTGAGCAATGATAAACCCTTTTAACTTGCTTTAGTCAAGTACTTTGTCAGTGAGAGCTATTCCTTTATTCCATCAGCTTGCCAACCTTGTGCTTTCCGAACAATCACAGCTTTGTACTAGACATTCCCGTGTGAAAAGCCATGATCTCTACTTTCTTGTTCTTAGAGTGCTTTGGCTCTTCCTGGTCTCTTATTGTTTTAAGTACATTTAGTTAACTGTTTTTGTTCTTATTTCTGTATAAATTCTAGAGTGCTCAGTTCCGTGAAAAACATGTAATGAACTAAACTATTAATGACTCTTTTTCCACTTGTGGCTCCCTTTTTATGTTCACAACCTAGATCCCCATATATATATATATATATATATATGTACACATCCATAAAAATTTGAAATCTAGAATCCAAATAGTACAGAAAACATGCAGTTGTTTTTCTGAGTCTGGATTATTTCACTTAATAAAATTATTTCCAAGTCCACCTGTTTTTTCTGAAAATTTTATGATTTCATTTTTTTAAATGGTTGACTAAAATTCCATTGTGTTGTGTACCATGTTTTATCTACTCATCTGTTGGAAGAAATACAGGTTGATTCTGTTTATTAACTATCTTGAATAGTGAAAAAGTAAACCTGGCTGTGTAAATATGTGTATAAGGCTCACTCACTCAGGAGTAGGGTAACAATAATCTTAGCACGTGAGAGGTGGACACAGGAGGGTATAGAATTCAGGGATAGGCTTGAGTAGTTGGTGAGTTGTAAGTCATCTGAACTACAAGAAAAGGAGACTGTTCCCTAAAATAAGATAATATATTTGTGAATTACACTTAAGTAGAGTTTCACATAGTGATCTTCACACAGATACAAACATGTCTGAAATCGGATTGTATTTTTTTTCAAACTGTTAGGAGAAATCTCAATGGAATTAATTCATAGGAACCTGAACTGAACTGCTATTCTATACTTTATTAGCTCAGAATTTACTCTTGCTGTTTGGCTTTGGTGTTTGGCTGTTTGTTGCTGACATACTTTTAATCTGGCCAGAATTTTCTGTTCTTGGTTATAAATTATGTCTTGTGTCAAACTGAAGGAACTTTCCCTAATTTTTCCTTAAAATATTTTCCCCATTCTGTCCCTTGTTTCCTTTTGAGAATCCAGTCACGTGGGTGGCTAAACCTTTTGTGCATGTTTCATGAGTCCCCTGAGAGTCTGTTCAGTGTTTATATACAATATCCCCCTATTTATGTTTTTTAGATTGTAATTTCAATGGACTTATAGTCACCTGTTCCCTATCATTATTCTTTTGAAGCCGTTCTGTCCATGACTTAACTCAGACTTGGCTTTACAATTTCCATTTGTGTTTTTCTGTAATTTTTTTTTTAGCTTTCCAGTGATATATATATATATATATATTATGAGTTTGATTTCTTTTGCATCATTGGGACAGTTAAGCTGCTATTTGAAGATATTATTTGCTGATTCTCATGTCTGGATTTTGTGTCTCAGTCTCCATTGATTGTTCTCCCCCCCCCAAATAATGAGAAATATTTTCCTATTTAAATAATTTTGTATCATATCCTGGACATTGTGGATATTATGATGTGATTGTTGATTTTCTTAAGTTTCATCAAAGAACACTGATGTTTTTCTTTTAGTAAGCAATGCATCCCGGAAGCTAAAATTGTGTGCTGTGTTTTCAAAAGCTGATAAAGTATCATTTCAGGCTTTCCTGCCTGGCTGGAAATGTGTACATTTTTCCTTGTGGATATATAGAAAAGCTGTATGTTTGGACAGAATTTGGGGCTCTGTATTTTTCTTCTCAGCTTTTACATTTCATTTTCCAGAACCTCTTCTTGCCCTTGACTTTTTGTTCTCTTTCTTCAAGCTCTGTTATGTAGATTCTCACAGTTCAGTCTCTGAATCACTGCAGCCTGCCCACGGGCTCAATGCAAACTGAGTGTGTGATGGAAGCTTGTGATCTTACTCTACTCTCTGTTTCTGTCTCTCTGTCCCTTTGCCTCTCTGTCTCTCCCCCATCCATTAATTACAGGCAAAAAGGGGATAGGAAGCTAACTTTTTCCATCTAGTTTCAATTCTGTCATGGTTTATTGTTTGATTTTCTCCATTTTGTGATAGACATGTGAGGTCAGCTTCCTGAGTATTGAAGTAGCAAGAACCATCTTTGCAATTCCAGAAGAGGCCCACCTGTGTTGTCCCCATGAGGCAGTGACTGTGAAGGTCCCATCGGTCATTTGGACAATCGGTTTTATTTTTCATTTGTCTAGGATGCTTAAGTATGTGGAGTAGGGTCAGTTGGTTAACAATTTATATGGAAGGAGAACTTTCTAAAAATCCACTTTTTCATTGTGTCTAATTAATCAATATAGCTGTCAGTTTTTATATCAAATACCACCTGTAATGGTTGGTGTGACTGTCAACATGAATTATTTAGATGACAAGCCTTTATGAATGTCTGAGAAGGATTATTTAGATCCTATCAGCCTTTTGGCATTCCTGTGAGGGATGTCTTAACTGGTTTAATTGAGGTAGGAAGAACCACCCTAACGGAGACTGGCATCATTCCCTGACTTGGGTTGTGGACTGTGTGAAAAAGGGGGAGTAACTAAGCACATGACCACTCTCACTCTCTTCTTCCTGGTTTTTAAATTTTATTTATTTTATTTTTAAAAAGAGGATCTCACTGTGCAGTTGGATAGTTAGCAACTCACAATGTAGACTGGGCTGACTTTGAACTCACAGAGATCCCCTTGTCTCTGCCTCCTGAGTGCTGGGATTAATGCTGTATAATACCTGGTTTGACTGTGGCTATAGTGTGACCTGTTGCTTCGGTCTCCTGGTGCCTGGACTTCCTAACTATGGAGGATTTTACTCTTGAATTTGGAATAGAAATAAATCCTTTTCCCTTCAGTCTCTTCTGTCAGAGTATTTTTTATTATAACAGCATAGAAATTCCATTTGGTTCAACATTCAAATCTGTTTTTTTTCTCCTTGTTAATTATTTTTAGTTCTAATTTTGTTTTTTAATTAAATATTCTATAATTTATAAAAAACTATATTTAAATAAAATGAAACATGAAATACAGTTTATAGAACCTTGAATATCAAGTAAAAACCAAATTATAGAAAGTAGTATGTTCAATATTAAATAGAAACTACCCAAAGATATTTGCATAGAATTCTAATATTATTGACTGGCTTTAGTTTCTTGAAGGATTTGCAAAAAATATTTCTGGTGAAATTAGTGGACAAGGCATTGGAAATATGGTTTAACCAAAATTGGGGCATTTTTTCGGAATGTGGTATGAGTCAGGGTGATTGGCCATCTAGCAGGAATATACTTGAAGAATTGGCTTCTCTGATCTTTTTTCTTTTTGCATTGGCTAGGCTTCAGCTCTCAGAAGTAACTCAAATTAGAAAAAATTTCTTTGATGTGGAATGAAAATGAGTGTTGTCAGCTGAATCACCATCTTAGCATGAAGGACATCATAAAACTTTCATCGGGACAATGCCCAGAGAAGCCAAGGACAGATAAAACTTGAGTAGGCTCATTTGATTATTGTCTGTTTAGGGTATGCAATAAGAAAGGCATATTTTGATGGCTATGTTCAACATATTTTTCTCTTAAAGTTCATGTGGTCAGGTTTCTTCTAGAGCAGAATCTAGCTTTGATTTTTGGACTATCTGTAATTCTCATTCTCTTCTTCTCTAGTTTGGGGATGTTGCTTCTATTGTATCTTCCGAGACTTCTATGAGTTAAAAAAAAATTCCTGTTATGTATCTGTATTTTAAACTGAACCACCATCCATTCAAAAATAATATCTTGCTTTAAACATTTTCCCCCTTTTTCTTTTATTTATTTCATGCGTATGGGTGTTTTTCTTGCAGATATGTCTGTGAACCATTGTATACGATTCCCTCAGAGGCCAGAGGGGTAGGACCCTCTGGGACTGGAGTTACAGATAGTCACAAGCTGCCATGCAGGGGCTGGGATTCCAGTCTGGGTCCTGTACAAGAGTAGCCAGTTCTCTTGTCAGCTGAGCCATCTCTCCAGCCATTCTGTATTCTGTTTTTTTTCTTTTTAAACATTTATTTATTACTTTTGCTTCTGTGTATGTGTATATCTGCACTGTATTCACATGCATGTGCAGATGCTGGTGGGATCCAGAAGAATATGTCAGATCTCCCTTTAGCTTGAATTAAATTTTTTTAATAATTTATTTTTTATTTCTTCAAGTTACATCTCAATCACAATCCCCTCCCTACTCCCCCCTCCAGTCCCACCCTTCCACCCTTCTACCCCTCAACTCCCCATCCTCTTCCCTTCTTTTTTTTTTTTTTTTTTTTAGTTTAAGGTATTTCTTTCCCCCCCTCAACAGCTCTCCCTTTCAGTCCAACAAATGGTTCTTTTTCTTATAACTATAAATACAATACAAAACAATAGAAATAAATAGGCCACAATTATAAGAGTTATATGGCTTAGCATACATTCCCAATGTCCAGTCCATATTACTTGGCACCTGACTTTAACATTCTACTATCTAACCATCTCCGTGAGTTTAAAGTTCTATATCTAATTCAGCTTTCATACTAACTTGCCTCACAATTTTAAAAATATCTTCTTAGATCCAGAACACCCTCTTGATTCCTAAACAACTCAAAATTTAACTATGAGACTCTAGCTATCTATTCTTCAACCACCTCAGAGACCTGAGAGGGATAAATATATCTGATTATATAGGAAGTGCAGGGCCTGTAGCTTCCAAAACTAAGAAATGACATATGAGTGGCTGCCTGGACAATTCCCATTTTCTCTCCATACATTACAGCATCAGTCTTCATCCATTTGGCCCCGTTTCTCTGACAGACATTGATTGTAGAGCAGGATATGAAGGACTTACCTACCCTGTCTTGGCAGAACTAGGCTGTTGACTTACCTGCTTCCAAGTTTTGTCCTTTTTGGACAGAAGTCTGTCTACAGTTGAAACAAGGGGTTTTTCTTGCCAAGAGAAAGGCTTACCACCAATTCAATCATCTCCCACTGGAGATTCTTTGATGCTCATCTTCTACTTGGAGTAGAATAGGGGGTGCTGTCAGGAGCTGACATGTCTCGATATCAAAAAATCTTAAGTTAAGAAAACATCTTTGTATCAGTATACAAAGGTATAAAGCTATATTCAATAATCTGTCCTTTTTTCTTGTTCTTTCCTATACTATGTCTATGTCCCATTTTTCTCAAGTCTGTTCACTCCTATATAGGAGAGAAAGGAGGATACAGAAAAGCAAAAGAGAGAAGTCCCTGGGTCTAACCTCCAAAACCCATTTAACAAGACCATTTAACAGCTTGTAGTCTTTTCCCCTAAATAACAAAATTTTCTATTATCTATCAAATAACCAAAGGGGGAGAACACCCTCCCCACCTTCTGGGGATGGGACGTTGTTCTCTTAAAATGACTTCCTGCTGATTTG
>CAJQZJ010032178.1:10154884-10183681 GCA_907164525.1 Lophiomys imhausi | reverse complement strand
AAAAAAAGAAATGGACTCCCAATAACAAACATTTGAGAGGGTGTCAAAGGAAGAGAATACAGAGCGGTATAATGCTGGTGCTGATACTGCAGACTATGACAATTGCTTGTGTACTGAATGCTCACTGCATCCCAAGAACAGTCATACCCATAAAAAGTTGTTTACAACCATCAACTTGTTTCATTCTTGTACGAGATGTAGGTAGGGAAAATAGGTTAAAAAATGGAAACATAACTGAGTGGCAAAATCCAAATTTGAATCGAGACATAGTGGTTCAAACACTGAGCTCTGGAGAAATGATACTGCAAGAAAGAAGATATGAAGGATAGCCAATGTAAACACACACATGTTGTGTAATATATATATATATATATATATATATATAATTATCTATATTACAACAGTGAAGAAGAAGAAGCTAATGTATTTAGTTAAATATTTTAGGATATAAGGTCAATTGATTTAATATCTTTTGAGTTTGTCTTATTATGAGGATCTAAATATAGCAGCTTCACACATGTTTCAACAATGAATTGAATTTGCCTGGCCATATTTAATGGACTAGGTAAAAATTATTTGCCTACAAAGAGCTAATTAATTGTGCATCCGAGACGTGTTGCTTATACTTGGCAACCATGGAGCTGTAGCATTCAAGAGACTGTTGAGTTGGATCTTGATTTTACCTTAAGGAATTAAATTGAGCTCTCTGACCCTGCTTCTTCTTCCATGTAGGGGCTAGCTATATATTATCTTCATATGTCTTCCACAGTCATATTTGGAAGGTGCTGTCCATCCTGAACCTTTACCATTTACTGGAGACTCACTCTCTGAGTCTCCTCACTGTCAGAGAGGGATGCCAGGAAATGCATCATCTCAGGAACCAGGTTTCCTAGATATTTCTGCTGGGAAAAAGTGGGAAGTGGGTCAGACATTCCCATTAATTTTATGAGACGTCTCTCTTAAAGAACCCTGAGGCTCAAATTACACATATTCATCACAAGACCTAGACATTTTCCCATTGAGCTGTGTGCTGGGCAAACATGGTTAAATCTTTTGAGTCATAGAAAGCATAGCACCAATGTGTTCAGTGTGGTAATATTTTCCTAAACTGCAAAGTAGTGTGTACTACTCTTTAAGTGCTGCCCCTGGACTGACTGTGTGCATCCTCTGTCAGTCCCAGTGGGGAATTTCAAGATGGTGTACATCTCATTGTGCTTTGTTTCTTAACAGACAAGTGAAGAGTATCTAGCCGGCTATTGTCTTTCAGAACAAGTAAAACTTTTGTTTTGAGGGTGTTGGAATTTTATTTTATTTTACTCTCTCTGTGTGAGTGTTATTTATTCTTCTGTCATACATTACATCCCCACCACAGTTACTCCTCCCCCTACTCCTCCCAGTCTTTCCCTCCCTCCTCCCCCTCCCTAGATCCAATGTTTCTCCCTTTCACTTCAGAAAAGAGTGGGGCTCCCAAACAAGACAAAACAAGATACAAAAAGACAAGACACAAACTCTCATCTTAAGGCTTGGTGAGGCAATCCAGTAGAGGGAAAAGGGTCCCAAGAAAATGTGAAAGAACCAGAGATGCCCCATCCCAACTGTGAGGTGTCCCAAGAACGCCAAGCTACACAACCATATTACATATGCAGAGGACCTAGCTCAGATCCAAACAGCCTCCATGATTGTTGCTTCAGTCTCTTTGAGTACCTATGATCCCTGCTTAGTTGATTCTGTGGGCTGTGTTCTCATTGTGCCCTTGAATCCTTCCTCTCCATCTTCCGCCTGGTTCCCTGAGCTCTATCTACTGTTTGGCTGTGGGTCTCCGCATCTGTTCCCATCAGCTGCTGAGTGAAGCCTCTCTAATGATGATTGGGGTAGACACCAATCTGAGTGTAGCGGAGTATCACTGAGAATTATTTCATTGACTTTTGTTTGTTTGTTCGCCAGTCCTGTTTGCCCAGGTCTCTGGGCAAACCAGCCTCTGGTTCTTGGCCCTCCAGGAAGTGTCAGGCATGGACACCCTCTTGTGGCATGGGGACTCAATTTGGACCAGTCATTAGTTGGCCAGTCTCACAAGTTCTGCACCACCATTACCGCAACATATCTTGCAGGCAGGAGAAATTGTTGGTCTAACATTTTGGGGCTGGGTTGGTGTCCTGGTCCAACCACTGGAAACCTTGCCTGGTTACAGAAGACGGCCAGTTTAGGCTCCCTATTCATTAGTAGTAGTCTTACTAGGGTCACCTTCATAGATTCCAGGGAGTTTTCACTGTACTAGGTTTTCATATCACTCTTAAATTCCCCACCCCTTCTTCTCATTTCTCCTGGTACTCTCCCCCTCAGTCCCTCCCTGCTATGTTTGATCCCTCCTGTTCTCATCCCACTTGTCAGTCCTCCCACAAAATCTATTCTATTTCCCATTCCCAGGGAGATCCATGTGTTCCCCCTTGTGCTCTTTGTTACTTAGTCTTTCTGAGTCTGTGAATTGTAGCATAATTGTCTTTTACTTAACAGCCAATATCCACTTATAATTGAATACGTACATTTTTGTCCTTTTGAGTATGAGTTACCTCACTCAGAATGATTTTTTTACAGTTCCATCCATTTGCCTGCAAACTTTATTATGTCATTGTTTTTAACAGTTGAATAATACTTCATTATGTAATTGTACCACATTTTCTTTATTCATTTTTCAGTTGAGGGACATCTAGGTTCCCAGTTTCTGGCTACTATGAACACAGATGAGCAAGTGTCTTTGTAACAAGAAGAAATATCCTTTGGTATAGGGCCAGGAGTGGTACAGTTGGGTCTCAAAGTAGATCAATTTGCAATTTTCTGAGGAACCACCATACTGATTTTCATAGTGGTTGTACAAGTTTGCCCTCCCACCAACAATGAAGGAGTGCTCCCCTCACATCGTCCCAAGCATGAGCTGTCATTTTTATTATTGATCTTAGTCGTTTTGGCAGGTGTGAGATGGAATCTCAAGATAGGTTCAATTTGCATTTCTCCGATGACTAAGGACGTTGAACTTGTCTTTAAGTGTTTCAGCCATTTGCAATTCCTCTGTTGAGAATTCTCTGTTTAGATCTGTACCTCATTTTTAAGTGTTCAAAAATATTTTTATTCTATTTATTTATTAATTATTTATTTACTCATTTACAGCCCAATTGCAGCCCTCTCCCACCTCTCCACCCTGTCCCATCCTCCCACCCTCTTCCTCCTTTTTCTCTGTCAGATAAGGGGAGCCCCCCTCTCCCCTAGTATCAACCCACCCCAACTCATTAAGTCACATTAGGACTAAGAACATCCTTTTCCACTGAGGCCAGACAAGGCAGCCCAGCTAGGGTAAAGTGAGCCACAAACAGGCAATAGAGTCCACGTCAGGGACAGTGTCTATTCTACTTGCTAGGGGGATCTACATGAAGACCAAGCTGACTATCAGCTACTTATTTAGGGGCCTTGGTCCAATCTGTGTATGCTTTTTGGTTTATGCTTCAGTTTCTATATATCTCTAGGGGCCCAGGATGTTTGATTCTGTTGGTCTCCGTGTCCCTTCCATATCCCTTTATTCTTCCTCGCATTCTTCTACAAGACTCCCCGAGCTCCACCTAATGCTTGGCTGTTCATATCAGTATCCGTTTCGATTCGCTGTGTTGTGAGGCCTCTCAGAGGATAGTTATATTTGGTTTCTGTCTGCAAACACAGCAGAGTATCATTAATTGTGTCAGGAATTGGCTCTCTCCCATGGGGTAGGTCTCAAGTTGTGTCAGTCATTGGTGGTCGTTCCCTTAATCACTGCTCTATTCTTATCCCTGTATATCTTGTAGACAGCATAAATTATGGGTCAAAGGTTTTGTAGGTGGGTTGGTGTCCCCTTTCCTACACTGGAAGTCCTGCCCAGTTAGGAGGTTCCCACTTCCATATCCATGCCCTCTGCTGCTAGGAGTTTCAGCTAGAGTCACTCTGATATCCCTGCCTCCAGGAGCATACCCTTTGGCAGGTCTCCCACTTGTTTCAGAGTAGCCCCCTCCCCATTGGTTTTCCTTCTGTCTCCCAGTCCTCTCAACTCTGGTCCCCACTCTCACTACACCTAATCCCTCCTTGTTCCCCTCCCTTTACATTCTCCCACCCAGTTTCCTCTCTTCGTCCACTTCCGATGTCTATTCTATTTCCCTTCTGAGTGAGATTGAAGCAATCACCCTTGGGACCTCTTTGTTACTCAGCTTCTTTGGGTCTCTGGATTGTAGGTTGGTTATCCCATACTGTACGGCTAATATCCACTTATAAGTGAGTACATACCATGTGTATCTTTCTGGGTCTGAATTACCTCACTCAGGATGATCTTTTCTAATTCCATCCATTTGCCTGCAAATTTCATTATTTCTTTGTTTTTAATAGCTGAATAGTATTCTATTGTGTAAATGTACCATAGTTTATCCATTCTTTGGTTGAAGGACATGTGGGTTGTTTCCATCATCTGGCTATTGTGAATAAAGCTGTTATGAACATAGCTGAGCCAATGTCCTTGTGGTTTGGTGGAGAGTCTTTTGGGTATATGCCCAGGATCTCTTGAAGTAGAACTATTCCTAATTTTCTGAGGTACCGTCAAAAATGGAGGAGTGTTCCACTTTCTTCATATACTCCCCAGCATGTGATGTCACATGAGTTTTTGATGTTAGCCATTCTGACAGGTGTAAGATGAAGATGCTTTCCTTTTTCCATTGTATGGTTTTGGCTTCTTTTTCAAAAATAAAGTGTCCATAGATGTGTGGATTTATTTCTGGGTCTTCTGTTAGGTTCCATTGATAAACTTGTCTGTTTCTATGTCAGTACCATGCAGTTTTATTACTATTGTTCTGTGGTACAGCTTGAAATCAGGAATGGTGATACCTCCAGAAGTTCTTTTATTATACAGGATTATTTTAGGTATTCTGGGTTTTTTGTTTTACTATATGAAGTTAAGCATTGTTCTTTCAAGGTCTGTAAAGAATTGTATTGGGATTTTATGGGCATTACATTGTATCTATATATTACTTTCAGTAAGATAGTCATTTCTATTGTGTTAATTATACAGATCTACAAGAATGGGAGATATTACCATCTTTTGATATCTTCTTCAATTGATTTCTTCAGAGTCTTGAAATTCTCGTCATATAGGTCTTTCATTTGCTTGGTTAGAGTTACACCAAAATATTTTATGTTATTTGTGGGCTATTTTGAAGGGTTTTGTTCCCCTAATTTCTTTCTCAGTCAACTTATCTTTTGTATAAAGAAAGGCTACTGATTTTTTTGAGTTAATTTTATATCCATCTACTTTGCTGAAGGTGTTTATTGGGTATAGGAATCCTCTGGTAGAAATTTTAGGATCACTTACTTATATAATCATACTGTCTGTGAATAAGGATACTTTGACTTCTTCCTTTCCAGTTTGGATCCTCTTGATCTCCTTTAGTTGTCTTATTGGTCTGGCTGGAACTTCAAGTACTATATTGAAGAGAAATGCAGAGAGTGGGTTGCCTTGTATTTTGCCTGATTTTAGTGGAATTGTTTTGAGTTTTTTTCCATTTAATTTGATGTTGGCTATAGCTTTGGTGTACATTGTTTTTTTTTTATCTTTAGGTAAAGGTCTTGTTTCCCTGATCTCTTCAAGACTTTTATCATGAAGAGATTTTGGATTTTGTCACAGACTTTTTCAGCATGTAATGAGATGATCGTGTGATTTTTTTTCTTCCAGTTTGTTTATATGGTGAATTACATTGATGGAGTTTCATATATTGAGTCATCCCTGCATTCCTGGGATGAAGCCTACTTGATCGTGGTGGATGATGTTTTTGTTCTTGGATTCAGTTTGTGAATATTTTACTGAGTGTTTTTGCATCAAAGTTCATAAGGGGATTGTTTTGCAATTCTCTTTTCTAATTGTCTTTGTGTGGTTTAGGTATAAGGGTGACTGTGGCCTCATGATTGGTAATGTTCCTTCTGTTTCTATTTTGTGGAATAGTATTGTTAGCTCTTTTTTGAAAGTCTGGTAGAATTCTGCACTAAAACTGTCTGGCCTTGTGCTTTGTTTGGTCGGGAGACTTTTAATGGCTGCTTCTATTTCCATGGGCGCTATAGACTATTTAACTTGTTTACCTCATCTTCAGTTAACTTTGGTGAGTGGAATCTATCAAGAAACTCATCCACTTCATTTAGATTTTCCAATTTTGTGGAGTACAGGCTTTTGAAGTAAGACTTAATGATTCTTTGGATTTCCTCAGTGTTTTTTGTATTGTCTCCCTTTTCATTTCTTATTTTGTTAATTTGGATATTGCCTCTCTGCCTTGTAGTTAGTTTGGCTAGAGTTTTGTCTATCTAGTTGATTTTCTCAAAGAATCAGCTCTTGGCTTTGTTGATTCTTTACATTGCTCTCTTTGTTTCTAATTTATTGTTTTTATTCCTGAGTTTGACTATTTCCTGCCATCTACTCCTCTTGGGTGTGTTTGCTTCTTTTTGTTCTAGAGCTTTTAGCTATGCTTTTAGATTGTTAGTGTGAGAACTCTCCAATTTCTTTATGACCGTACTTAGTGCTATGAACTTTCCTCTTAGCACTGCTTTCATTGTGCCCCATAAATTTGGGTATGTTGTGCCTTCATTTTCATTGAATTTTAGGAAGTCTTTAATTTTTTAAAATTTATTCTCTGACCCATGAAGTAGTGAGTTTTTCAGTTTTCATGAATGTATAGACTTTCTGTTGTTCTGTTGTTGTTGAAGTGCAGCATTAACCTATGGTGATCTGATAAAATTCAAGGGGTTATGTCAATTTTTTTGTATAGGTTGAGGCCTGCTTTGTGACTAAATATATGGTCAGTTTTGGAGAGGGTTCTGTGAGGAACTGAGAGGAATGTATGTTCTTTTGTGTTTTGGTGAAAAGTTCTATAGATATCAATTACATCCATTTGATTCATGATATTTCTTTGTTTAGTTACTGTCTTGATGACCTGTCCATTGGTGATGGTGGGGTATTGAAGTCTTCCACTATTAATATGTCGGAATTGATGTGTGATTTAACCTTTAGTAATGTTTCTTTTGCCAATGTGGGTACTCTTAAATTTGTATAGATATTCTGAATTGAGATGCCATCTTGGTGGATTATTTCCTTTGATGAGTATGAAGTGTGCATTCCCATCTTTTTTGATTAATTTCAGTTAAAAGTTTATTTTATTTGAGGTTAGATCGGTACTCCAGCTTGCTTCTTGGGTCCGTTGGCTTTGAAAATCTTTTCTTAACTCTTTACTCAGAGGTAATGTCTATCTTTGCTTCAGAGGTGTGTTTCTTGTATGAAGCAGAATGATGGATCCTGTTTTTAGATCCAGTTTTTTCACCTGTGTCTTTTTATTGAGGGAATTGAGTCCATTGATGTTAAGAGATATTAATGATCAATGATTGTTAGTTCCTGCTGTTTTGATGTTTATGGTGGTAATGTGTGTGTATGTGTGTGTGTGTGTGTGTGTGTGTGTGTGTGTGTGTGTGTGTGTGCATGTGCATGTGTGTCTGCACTTATCTTCCTTTGGTTTTCTCCAGAGTAATTATTTATTGCCTGTGTTTTCTTGGGTGAACTTAACCTCCTCGGGTTGGAGTTTTCCTTCTAGTATCTTCTGTAGGGCTTGATTTGTGCCAAGATATTGTTCAATTTTTTTTTGTCATGGAATACTTTGTCTTCTCCATCTATGGTAATTGAAAGCTTTGCTGAGTATAGTGTTATGGGCTGGCATCTGTGATCTCTTAGAGGCTGCCTGACCTCTTTCCAGGCCTTTCTGGCTTTTGAAGTCTCTGTTGAGAAGTGTGGTGTAATTCTAATAGATCTGCCTTTATGTATTACTTGGCCTTTTTACCTTGTGTCTTTTAATGTTTTTTCTTTGTTCTGTACATTTAGTGTTTTGATTATTATGTTGTAGAGATTTTCTTTTTTTGGTCCAGTCTATTTGGTGTTCTGTAATCTTCTTATATATTCATAGGCATCTCTTTCTTTAAGTTAGGGAAGTTTTCTATGATTTTGTTGAAAGATATTTTCTGGGCCTTTGAGCTGGGAGTCTTCTTCTTCTGCAATTCCAAATATTCTTAGGTTTGGTCTTTTCATAGTGTCCCAAATTACCTGGATGTTTTCTTAGGTTGATTTATTATTATTATTATTATTTTACTATATCTTCTGAGCCTATGATTCTCTCTTCCATCCCATGTATTCTGTTGGTGATATTTGTGACTGTAGTTCCTGTTCTCTTTCCTAGGTTTTCCATCTCCAGGATTGCCTCAGTTTGTGTTTTTTTATTGCTTCTCTTTTCATTTTCAGGTCTTGATCAGTTTTATTCATTTTGTTTTCCCATTTGTCTTTATTTTCTTGTATTTCTTTAAGGGATTTAGTCATTTCCTTTATCTGTTTGATTATATTTTCCTACATTTCTTGAAGGGATTTATTTTTATCTTTTAAGTCTTCTATAATTTTCATAACATCATATTTAAGGTCATTATTTTTGCACTTTAGGTGTGATAGGGTATCCAGGGCTTATTGGTGTAGGATAGTTGGGTTCCTTTGGTGCCATGTGGCTCTGGGTTTTGTTGCTGGTGTTCTTACACTGACCCCCTAGCCATCTGGCTGTCCCTGGTGTTGGCTGGTTGTTCCTGTTGCCCACTAGGCCTGCCAGGAAGGCAGTTAGAGCTCTGGGCCAGAGGCTGGATATTCCTCAGGTTAGGCAGCCTTCCTTGGGATACTGGAAAGTTCTGTGGACTATAGGGAGGGCCTCAAGGAGTAGCCTACATCTCACTTTTGCTGGCTGTGTCTCAGTTGGACCTACAGTCAGGCGATTGGAGTGAGGGGTGTCTAACCTGGATGATCCTGAAGTCCAGCTGATATCCTTCAGAAGGCAGTTAGGTCTGTTTGGAGGCTGAAACCCAGGAAGTCAGGTAGATTCATGGACCAAAGGTGGGATTTGTGTGTCCTTTGGGCCAAGTAGCCCTTCTCAGGATGGCAGGTGGAGCTGTGGATGCCAGAGGCTGGTATTTCCTGGAGCCTGGGGGCGGGAGGATGGCAAGGCCCAGCATTCACCAGGGTAATACAGACACTGTCTGCATTTTGCAGTCAGCAGTGGAGCCTCACAATCACTCCACAGTGTCTGAGCTTAAGCTTCCACTAGTAAGATACCATGTGCACTGATCGTCACCATCTTGGAATCTGTCGTCCTCATTTTTTAATTGGATTGTTTGTTTTGTTGATGTCTAGTTTCTTGAGTTCTTTATCTATTTTAGATATTAGCCCTCTGTCAGTTGTGGAGTTGGTGAAAATATTTTTCCATTCTCTGGGTTGCTTCTTTGTCTGATTCACAGTGTCCTTTGCCTTACAGAAGCTTTTCAGTTTCATGAGGTCTCATTTATTGCTGTCATTCTTAGAGGATGTGCTACTGGTTTTCTGTTCAGGAAGTTGTCTTTTGTGCCTATGTGTTCAGTGCTATTCCTTACTTCCTCTTCAATAGGTTTAGTGTATCTGGTTTTATATTGAGGTCTTTGATCCACTTGGACTTAAGTCTTGTGGAAGGTGATAGATATGGATCTATTTGTATTGTTGTACAGGCAGACATCCAGTTAGACCAACACCATTTGTTGAAGATGCTTTTTTCCTCCATTGTGTATTTCTTGCTTTTTATCAAAAATCAGGTGTCCATAGGTGTGTGAATTTATGTCTGGGTCTTTTTTTGATTCCAGTGATCAACCTGTGTTTTCATGCCAATACCATGAGGGTTTTTTTTAAATAGCTCTGTGGTACAGCTTAAAGTCAGGGATGGTGATATCTCCAGAAGTTCTTTTATTGTACAGTATTGCTATCCTGGGTTTTTTGTCTTTCCATATAAAGTTGTAGTTGAAAGTTTTCCATATTATCCTTTCAAGGTCTGTAAAGAATTGTATTGGTATTTTGATGGGAACTTCATCAAATCTCTAGGTTGCTTTTGGTAGGATGGCATTTTTTTTTTTTTTTTAAGATTGCTGCATGAATAGAATTTATTTATTTATTTTTAAACATTTATTTATTTCTTCAAGTCA
This sequence comes from Lophiomys imhausi, assembly GCA_907164525.1. Classification (NCBI taxonomy): domain Eukaryota; kingdom Metazoa; phylum Chordata; class Mammalia; order Rodentia; family Muridae; genus Lophiomys; species Lophiomys imhausi. Next base: position 10,173,610 of record CAJQZJ010032178.1, on the reverse strand, counting down.
CATCTCAGTCAAAGTCCCCCCCCCAGTCCCCCTCCTACCTTCTTCCCCCTAACCCTCCTATCTGCTTTTTGTTGTTGTTGTTTTTAATTTAAGGTGTATCTCTTTTCTCCCCAACAGCCCCCCCTTTTAGTCCAATAACAGGCTCTTTTTCTTATAACAGTAAATACAACACAAAACAATAAGAACAATTAGGCCACAATTATGAAAATTATAGGGCATAACATACATTCCCAATGTCCAGTCCATACATATTTAGCAACTGATATTAATATTCTGTTGTCTATCTATCTCCATGAGTTTAAAGTTCTATACTTAACTCAGTTTCTATCCTAACTTGCATTACCAACTTAAAAACATTTTCTTAGACCTAAAACATCCTTTTAATACCTAAACAACTTAAAATTTAACTGTGAGACTATAACTATCTAGTTTTCAACCACATCAAAGACCCGAGAAGGATAAATATACTGGAATAAACAGGAAATGCAGAGCCAGCAGCTTCCAAAACTAAGAAATGACAGACAACTGGCTGCCTTGACAGTCCCCAATTTCTCTCAATACATTGGAGCATCAGTCTTCAGTCTTTTGGCTCATTATCTCTGACAGACATTAATTGTAAAACAGGAATTATGAAGAACTTGCCTACCCTGTCTTGGCAGAGCTAGGAGGATGGTCATTTTTAGTATGTTAATCCTACTGATCCATGAGCATGGGAGATCTTTTCATCTTCTGATATCTTTTTCAATTTCTTTTTTTTTTTTTAAAGACTTGGACTCTTTGTCATACAAGTTTAAATTTGTTTTAAGGCATTTGTAATTTATTGTATCTTTGTGTCTCTGAAGATCTTGGGCAAAAATATATGCAAATTTAAAAATTTAAAAAATATATTCCCTTACCTGTCAGATAATAATTCATAGACAGTGACTACTTCTGACCAAATAAAATTGAGTAACTGTATAAGACATGGATTTTCAGAAGGGCATATAAAAAGCTGCTTGTGGCTGTGGTAAGAATGTCAGAATTAAAAAATGCTTGCCCTCTCATTTTATGGACTTCATAACTGTGGTTCCAAACAAACAAGAATTGGCTTTTATTAGCTACCATTTGGTTTGTCACTAAATATGCAATGTTATTGAGAAGTCACTCAATTCATCAGTGAAATAGCTCTCTTCAACAAGTAAGAGTATACATATTTTTACAAAATCATTTGTTTCTGAATATAAAGAACGTTAAGAGTTTTTAGAGAAAAGGCAGAAGTGCAGAGCTTTGTCTCACTCACCAGTTCAATAGCCAAATATGTCATACTTTTTCCCATGGAGAAGAAGGAGGACAAGGTGGAGAGAGAACAGAAATGTTGCTTTAGGTTAAATACCTTTAAATAGAAACATGAAGATAAAAGAAGTGGTTTATTAGGAATCAGTATTTCAGAGTAAGGTGGAAGAAGAGTAGATAGACTAAGATGATGATGGTGATGGTACCCAAGACAATGACACTGATCTCTAGAGGAAGCAAGATCCAAACAGAGGAATAATGATGTGGCTTCATGTTCTCTTTTGTGCCCAGCCCTCACTTTGGTGTATAGTACAGTCTTCTCAAATTTTCTGGTATGAGAGTCACAGACCTAGCCATGTGTATCTATTCTTTGAAATATTAACTGGAGAAGGGAATGGGTCCTGTACTAATGTCTTAACCTGTTCTACCTTCTTCCCAGTAGCAATTCTGCATCCAAGAAAGGTGTTATTCTTCCTTCTAATGGGTGGTAAATGATAGTTTGTCTTATTCAGCTTCCTTATGTTATGGTTATCTCTTACAATCTCTATATTCTAAACCTTCTCTATGGCTTTTAAGAGTACACAAAATCTTCTTCAAAGCTTAGGCCTTCCAAATGAAAGCCAGGGCTTGTTTTGCACCTCTAAAGGTGGCAGTCTCTTTTGGTTCTGGGTATGTTTTCTCTCTAAATGATGAATACCTCAATCCTATCAAGGGACTATGTATTAGGAAGAATTATCAGGCAGGAAATGATTGGATGATTTCATAGTGTGTGACTGATACTGATGGAACTCTGAGGAAAGCAATATCCCTTCCTTCTTACTCCCCAAATAGAAATCTGTAACAGTCACTTCCTGTTGCCTAGTACCTCAGTGTCTTTGCTGAACACTAAGCCTACACTTGTGCCCATGTAGTTCTTGATGGCACACACTACATTCATACATAATGATGATATAGTTATCACAATGGTGATTATATATATATATGTGTGCGTGTATGTATGTATAGTACATACATGTCTTCACACATGCATGTATGTGTATTGATTATATACTTAGGAAAAAAAAATGGAGATCGAACCTAGGGATCTGAAAATGCTAAACAAATGTTGTATCACTGATCCAGACTCCAGTCCCTTAGCTTGTGTTCATTTGTCATAGTCACAGCATGTGGTTAAGGCTCTTGATTATCTCCAAAAAGATACAGGAACATTCTCACTTTATGTAGGCCACTAACTCACTCAATGCCTATTATGGCACAATACTAAGGTCTAAACACAAACAGCTACTAGTAAAATTATTGAGTGAAATACTGTGTAGTGGTACAAAGAGAACACAGAGAATCCTTTTTGGTTTTCAGGAGCCTTTGAGGTCACTTCCTGGCTATGTGTCTAGCATTTACCACTGTAATTAATTCTCCTGGCAAGCAGTTAGTTCACGCAGTAACTGTGCATCTGAGATCTACATTAAGGAAAGGGTTTTAGGAGTTAAGTGTGTGAAATCTCACACAGAGCTGGCCTTCCTTTCACCCTTCTGGGTGTACACCTGTCAGCTGTAAGCCTGGGCATTGTGCCAATTTCAGATTCTGTGCTACAGGTCTGCCGGGGCCAGGCAGGGTCACTGTAAATGCACTCCCCTCACCCGACACAGCCTCTCCTGAAGAGCTGGAGAAGGCAAATTCTAGTTGTTTATTTGGAAAAGTTTTGATTCTCCTGTATTGAACCTGTGTTTCTCATGTTCTTAGTTGGAGTGAAGCTACAGGTTCCTTCCTAATCACTGTCTAAAATCCCCAGGATTAGAAACTCCAGATATCTGCTCTTAGGCCACCATGGGCATGTCTTCATAGGCTTTGACTAATTACCAGTGTTGTTTCATGTCTATACTCTTCCCTGGCTCATGAGCCCCATGAGAAAATATCTTGATACTCCCACTTCTAGTTCTCAGTCTGTATTTGGCAACAATAGGGCTCCCCTACCTACCTTGAGGATATAGCCTTTATTAAATCTCATGACATTTGGATATAGAAATTTCATTTCTCTATCTATCAGGTTAGATATGATTTAGGTTGCCATTTAACTTTTTTTTGTTAACCCATGAGAATATGATATCTTCTGCCAAAGTTCAAATGATTAATAACCTAGATAGGTATGGTGACATATATCCCAGATCTTAAGACATTGAGGTGGGAATATGGTCTAACCTGAGTTATATAATGAATTCAAGGCAAACCTGGGCTACATGGTGAAAAAAATGTCTTAAGTAATCTGAAACCAAACCAAACCACCATTACTGACAAAGGTTAATAGTCTACTTGTGCTATTGCCATTTGGAATTTGAAAATTGCCTATTTGGTGAGTTAAACAGAAACAAGGCAAGACAAAACAAAACCATTTCTGTTCACATTTCTTTAGGAAGAAATAAATGCAAATCCTTCTTAGTACTTGTGCCCTTACAAAATAAAAGAAGTCGGACTTTATCCTCTGGGCTCAGCACTTTATAATGGTCAATAATATAAATGACTCCTTGGACAAGACTCTGAAAGGCCTTCAGTGAGCATTTCTACTATAATCCCATCAGTTGACATTTCAGAGAGTCAACACAACTGTGGAGTGTCTATTCTATTTTGCTGAATTCCTTTCTGGATAGTCATTCTCTCTAGTCCTTCATCTTCATCTCCCCCCTTCTTTCATTTTCTCCCCTCTTTTTCATTCTCCTGACCCCCTTTCTCACCATCATCTGACCCAAGAACCCCTGTTAACCCCATTCATTGCAGAGTGATACTTTAGTTGCTTTGTGGCACACCTGTGCCCCACAGCCATGGGCTGCTTGCAGTTTTGCTAATTTTTTCTTCTTTCCTGTGTAAGTAATATTATGCCCTGCCCTTTACAGGCAGCTTCATTAGTTGCAGAAACCTCATCTTCGTAACTCTAGTAGACTTTTACTTCCCTGGGTATTTCTGAGCTGAATTTTGTTCAACTGTGTCTTATGAAGTCAGCAGGTTTCTTCCAAATATTATCATTAAGAGTTTCCTGTGCAAAATCCTGTCCTTTCCAATGTACTTGGAAGAAGGAAATAGAAAAAACAACATGGGTATTTATATAGGCTCTTTTCTCTTTACAGGCAATTGCCCTTCGACAGTTTCAGTGAGAGTAAAGAGCTGATTGGAGCTGGGCAACAGCAATGGAGATGGTTGAAGTCTTTCCCAGTATTCCACAGGGGCCGATCTAGCTTGTGTGACCTCATAAAACTGTTTGAGTTAATTCCCTTGTTGTCACTGATCTAGATTATGTTTGCAGAATTCAAGAAACTGATATGCCTATGTATGGAGAAACCCAAAGCACTCTAAACACCCCTTGGTCCCTCGGCAAATGGCAAGTATCATGTAGAAGCTGAGTCTTGGGAAAGGTTGAACTTGGCATGGAAACTGATGAACACCTTATACAATTCAGGAACTAGGTATCTTAAGTAGAGTGGGTGGGGGAGTTCTTAGAAATTAAAAGGTAGGATCCACATATGAGAGAGAACATGGGTTTTTCATCTTCCTGGGCCTGGATTCCTTCACTTAATACAATATTTTCTAAGAAATGGAATAGTAACTTTTAAGTGGGCATGATATAATAAGAAAGAGCCAGGGGAAAATTGGAAAGAAATTTTATATTCAAGCTATTATTTAAAAAAATGAATTGTTGAATAGGAGACATGAAAGTAAACATGAAAAGTTGAGTCTTAAAACTCTGGGAAAACAAAAATAAGCCTCCCCCTTCATTTCATTGCATTTTATGGAAATTATACATAAATTATATATGCATCACTCCATGAAACTTTTTTAATAATTAAGAGATGTATTTATTTATACAGTTATTTATTAAGTAATTTATTTTTCCTTATTATATTTACATTTGAAATAATTTAGAAAATTACTAATGTGCTCAACTTTTATACTGTTACTATATAAGCTTTGTCCTATTTTTCTTCAGATTCATTTAAAGAAAACTAAGATTTATTATGTTAGTAAAACAAAGAAAAAGAATGGGAACTCTTAAAGCTTTTGACATGCAAAATAGAATTATGTAGTAGGACTACTTCTGTTTTTCTTTTTTTCAGGAGGGTTTCTGAACTTATTTCCTCCCTTTACGGTATTATATTCCAATCCTAGAATAATTACTTTATAGTTTTTCCCACTAGTAGAGAAAATTTATCTCCGGGCCAGAAAAGTAGATTCAAGAAGAGGAGATTATACCGTAGGGAGTCCATCCCTTCCAGGTCTTGTGTATGGTGAAAGTACAGGGGAGAGAGAGCTCATAGTTCTTGGGTTTGCATGTCCTGGTTTTCCTATGTTTAGCATATTATGGGAGACTCTAATGAAAAGGAGTGAGGACTCCAGGGAAGAGACTGTTTCTTGTGGACATCCACCTGCAGCTTAGTTCTTCAGTGACAGAGATGGAATCTTATAAGCAGCTGATAGGAACATTGTGCTTGAAGGGTTTTCTAGTTGGATGAGGCGGGTGTAAGTTATGGCTGCAAAGCAGGTTGCACAGGCCTGGCCTGGATGTTAATCTCAGACAGTCTTTGGACAGGACTAGTGAAGCAGTGGAAGCAGTGCAATATGCCTTGGCATAGAGGGTTTCCAGGAGTGTGTCAGAAACAAGAGGAGTAGGCTTCATGATTTCTTGGTTGCTGAGACTGGAGGCTGCTAGCATCATTAGATGATACGGGTGTCAGCCATAGATACTGGTGTCTCAAAGCACCCTAACCCTCAGATATCGGCTACTATTAAAATTATTAAGTGGGACTTAGTGTTAACTATATTGAGTCTTTCCCCTTCTTTTATATATACTTACTTTCCCCCTCTAGGAAGAACAGATTTCTCTATTTATTTATTTATTTATTTTTCATTTTTCCATTTCTATTTTCTAGGCTTTCAACTATAGACCACTCTCTCATAAAGAGTCCTAATGTAGCCTCTGTACTTTCTGTTTCTTGATAAAGCAGCATTAAAGTGTCACAATATTTTATTTCACATGGAGATATTTACACTGAACGTTTGTATACGAAATGCTCAACATTAAAGCTAAAGAAAGAAAACGATAGCGAACTCTGAGATTTCTCCAGCAGTTGAACAAAGAATTGAGACAGTGCTTTTCTCTCAAAACTCAGCACATAGGCGTATATTTCAGTGAGGGAATGCAGCACCTACAAAATGGTTATTTATTCCAGACCACAGGAATTCCCATTATTTCCAAGTTTTCATTTTCTAGAAGATGGAAGGTATTTGTCTGGTCAGCTGTATTCTGGGACAGACAGGGCTTGCCAAACGTTGGGGGAATAGGTGCCAAGTACAAAGCAGGAAACGAGAGAATCTGACCAGAAGGGACAGGCTTAGCCCTGCTCTTCCCAAGGTGGTTTGCAGAGGGGATGTCATCAGGGTTCTGTGCTAGTGAACCTTTGATGAAGAGCAGAAAATCAATGCCATCAATCTGGTGGTGGGTGAAGGGAGCTGAGGGCTTTGGGATATTTTGGGAACACACCTTTAAATATCCTTAGCTATTACTAATACAAAGTCTGTATAAATTTATGAATGTGTGAGTCACATTCATTTTTACAAAGTGCAAATTTATGGCTATTATTTGATCTTTGTTGATGATGAGAGACGAATGTGGGTCTAAATTATTACAATGCAATTATGAGGCTAATAAGTAGAGCACAGAGAGTAATGGGGTGCTAAGGTAAATAAATACTTGTTTTATTTGCTGTCATAAGTAGGTGGATGAGATTTCTAGGCTGTAATTGCAAAAGCATATTTATTTTGAACCAAGAACAAAGAGATCATAGATCATGTTAAAAGAGTCTCAAGTAAAATATCTAGTAAACAGTTAATATATTACAAATTGATGTGTGTATCAACATGGTTTTAGGGCAGTGCACCTAACAAATGGGACTATATGTATAAGCTTTAATATTCTAGATTTAAATTATGGTTCAGACTCTTTTATTGGATGAATGAATTTATGCAATTAACTTAAAGTTCATGAGACATTTCCTTCTGCAAAAATAATGGTAACAGTTTAATAGCAAATTATTGTTTATAATGTATATTTCATTTACAGATTAGGTAATTGAGAGTCATGAGACTAGAGAGTCATGAGAGAGACACGCTGCCTACATTTAGGTGAGACAAACACACACACACAGACACACACACACAGACACATACACACACACACACACACACACACACACACACACACACACACACGCACATGCATGAGGAATCCAGAGAAGTTAATTCAAAAGTGATCAAACTTGGTTGAGCTAACCTAGACTCAGAAGGATGCACATGGCATCTATTCACTTATAATCGTATTTTAGCCATATAGTACAGGATAACTATATTATAACCAATGCACCAAAGGGAACAGGAACATAGACTTTGTTTCCTGTCAATGAGACACTTTGCCCTAGTGGTGCTGCCTTGTAGGCCCCCAGGGTATGAGGAGGCTCTTGGCCCTCATATGACTGCTGTACTGGGCTGGGGACTGATATGTAGGGACACTCCACTCCAGAGGAGTGGGATGGAAGGGATAGGGGGTAGAGGGTGGCAGGGCGGGACTGGCAGGGGTGGGAAGTGGGCACTGTGGTGAAGATGTAACCTGAAGTAATAAATAAATATTTTTGAAAAATGGCCAAACTTGGTAAGTGATATGCAGAAAAAAAGCACAGAAGACATAAGACAAATAACTCTGGGTGAAAGAGGATTTTGTGGTTTTAAATAGCAGCATTTAAGAAAATCCTAAAAATAAATAAATAAATAAAGGTTGAGCCAAGTTAAGAGTTGGGAAAGGTGATATATAAAGGGATAATGCAAGGACAAAAGTCATATGGTGGGAGACATTCCATTGGCCTCTGCATCACTCAGATCCGTGTACTGGACAAGAGTGACCAATGATGTCTGATGTAGCAGGATATGAGAACAAGGAGGGAAGCAGATAGTCTAAAGCAGCTGTTCTCAACCTGTGGGTTGGAACCCTTTCACAGGGGTAGCTAAAGACCATAGGAAAATGCAGATATTTGTATCACAATTCATAACAATAGCAAAGTTACAGTTATGAAGTAGCAATGGAAAGAATTTTATGGTTGGTGATCACCATAACAAGAAGAACTATCTTAAAGAGTCGCAGCCCTAGGGAGGTTGAGAACCACTGCTGTATGGCCTTGCAGATGATTTAGAGGAGCTTGAGTTTTTCTGTCACTGAAATACGATGTAATTAGAAGGTTTGTTAAGAGTTCTTGTATTTGAGCAAGGCCACTTAGGCTGATACACTGTGAGAGGCTCTAAAGGGATACTCACTAAGGTTATAGAGTCTTGTTAGGAGACTGTTTCAATAATCTACACAGAAAGTGAAGTTGTTGATAGAGAAATAGAAAGTCTAGTTTGTGTGAGCCCAGCAGCGGCTTGGAGTGCCAATAGATGGATGTATATTTTAATAGGAAGAGAAATTTCAATTCAGGCAGAGGATGGAGTCCATATGTACAGAAATGAGGGAGAAGGGCTGAGAGGGAAGGTGAAATACTCAGGTTTAGGATATTAGTCTTAAATATCTGTTAGACATTTGAGTGAGGTTATGGAGTAGGTGTTTTGGTGTATGAATCTGGAGTTCAACAGAAGTGTCTCAGCTAGGGTTATAAATTTGCAAATTGTCAGCACATAGATGATATATAAAACCATGGTGTTGGATGAGATCATCAAAGGAGTGATTATAGAAAGAGAAATGGTCTGAAGACTCAGCCTCAGCATACATCAACATTGATATACTGAGGAGCAAGAGTAATTGGGAGTCAGAAAGAGTGGCCAGTGAGATAAGAGGAAAATCAGGTGAATGCAGCTTGCCAGACATTAAGTAAATAAAATGTTAGCAATGAAAAATAGTCTCAAATGCTGCTGAAAGCTAAGTAAAAAGACTCTAGGAGTTGAAAATTACTTTTTGTTCTTTAAATTTTTTTAATAAAAAATTTATGTGTATGTGTGGGTTCCTTCACACATGTGTGTACTAGTTGTATACCTAGTGCTGTGGAGACCAGACAAAGGTACCAGGTCCCATGGAACTGGGATCAAAAGTGGTTATGAGGAGCCTAATGTGGGTGCTGGGAACTGAACCAGGTCCTCTGCAAGAGCAGCAAGTTCTTAGCTGCTGGCCACCTCTCAGCACTGTGTTTTGTAACTGAGTGGTTCTGTGTGAGCCATTGAAATGAGGGCTCAAAGAATGAATGAACGAATAGCATTTTGTTGTAGAAGGAAGATGAGAAATAGAGCAACATGGAGATGTGTATGGACTCAAGCAAAGTTCTTAGTTTAACTGGACAAGTAATAACACACTGATGTGCTATTGGAAAAGGTTCATGTAGGAAATAAATAAGAAGGACCATGGAGCAATGCACTAAGGCATTCAAGTAGATGAGAGTGAATAGGAGTTAACACTACTATATGGAGTATTTGGGCTTTGGTAAGACGAGGGCAGTTTGTTCGAAGTTATACAGTAGAGGGAATAGGAACAAAAGATTCACTCAGCTTGGGAGGTGTAATGGAAGAGAAGTTTATGACATATCATCTAATTTACTATGTTTTCGAAAAGCAAGGTGAGTTGTGGGAGATTGAGGAATAGAGAGGGGATGGTCCAGAGAAATGCAGAGGGCTACTGGTAACTAACTAGGCTCCTTTGATGCCTGAACAACTACCTCCAATATGCACACATTCTAGGAATGTCCAACCTATGGTCTAAGCATGAGACATGTACTACTATGAGAGCTATGAGTTTGGCTCAATACATCTGTAGGTACAAAAATCATATAAAAATGTCAGGTGGTTGAGTCTGGTCTCATTCATTTGTGTAGATACACACAAGGAACATTGGTAAATTAGATTTTACCAAGATTAGACTTTTTTTTTTTTTCAAGAAAGCATGAGGTCATGAGAGAGGCCCAGGAGATTTGATATATATGCAAGGACTGATTGTAGTGACTGATTGTGAACTTCAAACTGACTATAGAAATGAACAAGAAAATGAGGGACAGTGAAGGATAATTGCTAGGATCAATGGATTATATACCATAGTAAGTAAAAATATCACAGAGCTGGGAACAAAAGGAATCTTGAAAGGCATAAAAACTGGTAGTTAGTGATATCTATTCTTGCTATGAAGATGGGGAAACGATTTTATTTTTTCTTCTTAAAGGAAGGTTTATTTTTAGAGCATTCAAAAATGAAAAATGGCAAACTCTAATTTTCTCTTTCAAAAATTCTAGTTGTTCTTTGGAGAGTATATTATAGTATGGTTGGTAATAAAATCAGCAATAAGGGGTGATGGAAACTGGGGATATTTGGAATATACTTTTGGATGAATTTAATAGAATTGATAATGATTTGGGTGTGGGAAGGAACAAAAATGAAGAATAGAATATTAGCTTTATCTTTTGTGGTACAGATACTGGGTTGCAAGCAGTACTGTGATTTCCTTTAGGAAGATTGCAAAACCTTCTTTCCAAGTTACACTAGCATGTGGCTTAATGGCAAAGATTAATTTCTAAAAGGGCACAATTAGGGAATTTCATCACATGAACAGTGTGGAGAGCACATGCATAAACATACATGGGATTCTATCCTACATGCAAAGGTTGTGGGGTATACCAGTTGTTTCTAGCATACATGGTATACCCTCCTACACACATGTATAGTACCAGTTATTTCTAGCATATAATGAATGGAGCAACCAATCAACAGAAAATTAAATAAAGCTCAAGGGAAACCATTGTGCACCAACAACAGGATAAACATGAGATTAAAAAAAAAAAAGACTGCTTTAACAGTATGGCATTCTATTTGACAGCAAACTTGTTTTGTGGGTAAAAGTAAACTATAAGATAAGAACAAAGTAGGAATGAGTTCATTAAGTAAATAACAAGCAAGTGAATACATAGTAGTAGAGAGGCAGCAGATAGATAGCAAAACCATCAATAAATCATGTGCTCACACTATCTAGCATAGATGACTGGAGTAGCCCAATTGAGAGATTTTCCTACTGTAGGCTTTCTGACAACATGAGATAAACAATAACAGACTCTGTTGGAGATGGATTGTCTTGCAGTTATTCTTAAGGACAGAATGCTTTTAATACTACTAGCAACTTTTCTGTTCTCTTTCTTCCATGTCACAGAGTTGGGGGGCAGGCAGCCCATCTGTGGACAAGTTTGGAAGATACTTTGAGACAAACACAGCTCAAAACAGCACATGACAATTTACCAATGTAATGTATATTATAAGCGTATAGAATCACATTCACACTTCATTTCTGACAGCAATACTCTCATGTGTATGACAGCATTATATTTGAGAGGTTTACCAGATGTCTATAAAAATGATCAGTTTGTAGTACTTATGAAAGAGAGGGGAGAGTTGCAGTTTGAGGATGAGTAGGAGTGTGCTATGTGATTTGTGGTCCTGTGTGAGCTCACTCAGGCACTCAGAATAGTACTAGAGCAGTGGCATGGTTCTTCAGTGAGCAGGCATTTGAACATGAAAAAGAAGAACGAATACATTTGAGAAATATAGAGCAAAGCTAACTAGCGCTGAAGCAAATGCTTAAGGAAGACCTGTGATCTCTTCCTTAATTCTTCCAGTATTGAAAATAAACTGCTTCCTGGGTCAAGAAGAACAGGTGGAAAAAAAACTTCCTTTTGGTCTCTACAAATGTTTTACAACCTGAATATTTGCTTCAGTCAAAGTCACTGAAGAACTTACACTTATGACAGTAAAAATTACTGGGATTCTTAGTGTATTAAAATACTTGTTGACTCATTAATGCTTGTACTTAGCTTATTGTATCTAATGTTTAATGTTAATATTTATATTGTTATTTTTAATTTGTACCTTAGTAAACAATAATATTTAAGTTAATCTTGTAGAACTGCGAAGAAATAGGCCAAAACCTTGGTGAATTAGATGACGATAGAACCTTTGTCTTTTGTGAGTGTCAATTATCATGGAAGAACATCTTCATTAATGAGTGCTTTTACATGGAGACCAGAGAATCTTCTAGAATATTTTTAAGTCACCGATAGCCTTGCACCTGACTGTGTTGCTCCTTTTCCACACAGAAAGCTTACAACTTTATTTTTGAAATGTTCTTCTAGCAGTAGTTTATAAACATAGCAATTACATATTTGTGATTAGATAATGGATTTACTCCAAGGATCTCTATGGATTTTAGTCATCAATCAACATTTGAGTCCCCTATTTGCAGCAAAACTTACAGAGAGGTAATTATAGAAAGATTTTTTAATATTCCAAAATGAACTAAATGTAGAGCCATCTTCCCCTTTCTCCTTTCTTCTTCTCCCCTTTTCCCTCACCCATTTCCCCTATTTCTCCCTATTCCTTCCATTTTTGTCAGAACACTTCCTGCTCAGAAACATCTACTTACAGTTTCAATAGAATTTTTTTCCTTTTAAAGAGGCTCCCTTTTGTTTTGCAGTCTTAGCACCACAGAGAATTAAGTTCAACAACTTCTACAGTGTACTGCAATTAGTATTGTGTAGGTGCAGTCATGGAAGAAAACATGTACACATATGACTATTTCCTAGTGTGGTAAGTTCCACAATGGAAGGGGAAAGGAATAATGATGGAAATGTTTGGAGCATGGGTTTCAGAGCCAGAATGCATGGTGCTCATGTGTGATGGTAGGCACGTTACTTAGTCTCAGTGTGCCTCAGCTTCCTTACTCAGAAAAAGTGATAATAATACATGATTTTTAGTGGAGCTTCAGTAAGATAAATATTAGAACTTTGGTATATAGTAAGAATTATATAAGTAAAAGCATTATATAATTTATGTATGTATGTATGTATGTATGTATGTATGTAGAAAAAGTTACAAAATTATAGCCATAGTATCTGTTAACTTGCTTGACTCTCTATCAAGCTTACCCAAGTAGGAAATGTGAACCCCTCCTTCTAGAGTGTACGGGTCTCCTTCATGTGTCCTCTGCCTGGGGTCTCCTTCATGTGTCCCTGCCTGACTGTCCATTTTCACTGATATATGTTTGTGTAGTTTATAATGGTTGGTATACTACATCTTGACCCTTGTCTTTCCCCACTCTATATTCTCCCCAGAGAAGCACTTATTACACAAATGACCCCAACTCTACATCAAAGTCTGTCTTATGTACTAGACTTCATCTCTGTCTATATATCTGTAATCTATAATTATAGGGGACATATAACAGGGGTCAGCATGGATTTCCATCTTTTGCTTCTCCTACGTGCCTCCTGTTATGTACTTCTCATCTAACAAAGTAGTATGGTTATAACTGAGTGTGCACACAAGTATTTGTGCACAGATTGGGCTTCGAGCGGTACCTGTCACTCATGGATCCTCCAGTGATCTTAAATACAATGCCCATGGACTAGTGTGCTATCTTCTCTTGGTGGTGGGATAAATGGGGAGCCAAATGAATCTGTAATGCTTTCCTTGCCAAGTTCCTATTCCGCTTTCTTAATAAACCAGGATGAATTGCTTCTTCATTCCCTCAGTGTCTCATCCCCTTCACTGTCTCACCCCAGCTCATGTGTTCAAGGGCAGCTCCTCTGTTGCTTCCAGGGTACTCATGTAAAGCAAGCTTCATCGATCTGTGGGATTATAATACCTGGGCCAGTCAAGACAAGAACACAAACTTGTTCCATTAAAAGTGAATTCAGGGAGTGGTGTCAGACCCACTGGGAAATGGCCTGTGTTGCTACAGTCAGAACCTTCTGGATATCAGCTTGTCACTCTGTGGAGCCTTAGGAGAAGAAAAATAGTGTCACTAGGCATGTCCAACCTGCAGCTTTTGGGCCCCATGCAGCTACATGTAACCTAGGACCTCTCTGAATGCAACTTGACCCAAACTGGTAAAGTGACCTAAAATACTATGATATTATTTTGTAGCCTGATTACAAAGCTCTCAAACTTTGTAAGAGACAACATAGTGGATCAAAAGGTTAGACATGCGTGGAAACCCGAGGTAGCTTCTTAGTGTGACATCTAAGTCAATAAATTGCCTTTTAAAATTTCCGTCACTTGCCAACTGTAGACTGTTAAATAGTATAAAGGTGTATTATACATGAATTCCAAACTTTTTACTTTTTTGTAAAAAAAAAAAAAAAGTCACATGTTTGTGTGAGCACACATTGTGCATGCTTGTGTACACACATGTGCATTCTTGTATGGAGGACAGAAGCCACCCTGGGTTGTCATTTTCAGGTGCCTTTCACATTATTATTTTGAGGAAAGGTCTTCCATAGGGGCCTGGAACTTACCGGTTTCACTAGGCTTTCTGGTCATCAAGCACTAGAGATGCCTGCCATGCCCCCCCCCCCCCAGTACTGGGAGTATAAGCATACACAACATGCCTGGATTTCTATGTGGTTGTTGGAGATTGAACTCAGTTCTCCGTGCTTGTGCATTAAGCCCTTTACCAACAGAATACCTTCTCACCAGCTCCCCAAGTCACACTTTATAACATACCATGCCACAAGCATTCCTATCAGAACATTTCACCTGTAAAGTAAATGATAAATAAACATACATCATAAAGCTGATGTTGAAATACAGTAGGTCATGGTGGCGCATGCCTTTAATCCTAGCACTCAGAGGCAGAGGCAGGTGGATCTCTTTGAGTTCCAAGGTTGCCTCAATTAAATAACAAGTTCCAGGCCAGTCATAGGTACAAAGTGAGACTGACTTAGAAAAATGCTGGAGTACAAACAGTTTCTGTTTGTGTAATTCATTGTTACACCGATGTCATTGAGAATCACATTTTCCCTAGTGCTCCATTGAAGCCCTCTATCCCCACTTGTTAGGGTCTTTAGACTAGCCTCTTTCAAAACCATAAGAAAGCCATGTTCTAAGCCTTGCATCCAGGCAGAACAGGCTGAATGAAAGAAGAGGTAATATTATTCCCCCAGCTCTTAGCTGAAGAATGAGAACACACTTCTCAGGTTTTCTCCCCTTTTTAATGTCCTCAAACTGGGTTACATGCCCACTCTTAAGACAACCGTTAGCAAGATAATGGAATGACCATAAGTGGTTGAGACTTAACATGTTTTAACTATAGTTTGGGAATAAAATTACCTCCTCTTCAGCTGAAACTATGAATAAAATCAGTGTTCTTTTGGAAGAAAGGAAGAAGGGGAAACAGGGGTGGAGTAGACCATCACAGAGAAACAAAAGGAGTGCAGTCACAGACAGGATAAAGTTACTTATGTCACAACTTCTGAATTCCCACTTTTCTTCCATCTCCTCTCAGAGAGTTAGGATGTCATTTCAGAGAGTGGGTTTGTGTACACAGTCACTTTTACTTGAGGGAACAGGCTGTGTCTCTTTCATGTTGCCCACAGTTTCATTTGGGCATTTCATGTTTCTTGTCTCTTTTTTCAGACTTAAACCTTCCTAGTTAACAATCATTCCTGTCGTCCTATTTAAACATTACCATGTAATTCACCCTTAAATATGTCTTCTACTGGTATCCTCCCATGAAACAATCTCCCTTGTGAGCGTGGGGACCCATACTCCTGCCATCTTCGGAAGCTTGCACAGCCCTTTGTTCAGGCCCTCCTCTTAGCTGCTGACTGCCTCAGTTTCTCAGTGAAGCTCCACTCCCCATCATGGGGAGTGCTCCTGCTCCCTTTTCATGTGGCACGGGGGTCAAGCAGCAAGAGCTGATATTTCCTCAGATTTTTATCTTTTTGTAGGCCTTTATACTTGGCTCTTGTTCTAATTTGCACTTCTTTAAGACCCAAGTAAATATTTCAACTAGATATAGCTTCTACTTTTCCTTTCCAAAAATCCCAGACAATGACATAGTTATGTCAAGAATCTTAATACCCACATTATCCTCTTTTATTCTTATCTTAGCCAAGACTTGGATTTCATAATAAATGATTAATCTCAGAGCTCATCACATGTCTCCCCACTTCCCATTCTTCTTCTCTGTCTCTTTCTTCCCTATATCTCTCATCACTCTTCTTGTCCTTTCTTTTTAGCTGTGAGTGCTAATTGATGTGTAATAAAATTCACACACATTAAAAAAAAAATATAGCTAGATACATTACAAGAGAAATATCCTGGAGAGGATTTCTACTGGCCTCACCGGGTTGCATACCCACCCTTGTTAGTCACCCAGGCTCCCATGATCCTCTCTTGTAGCTGGCGATCATGGCTAATGGTAATAAACTAGGCAGACTTGGTGGAGGGGGTGTCATGCTGCAAAAACAAGATGGGGACTCAATCAGCAGAGCAAATAAATAAATAAATATCCCCAAGGCCCTCTTTGATCCTTCCTCTGTTGTCCCTACAATTGGTGAATATGCTAATTAAAGTCATTATTACATTCTCCCTGTGAGGAGATATATATTCTGTGAGGGCAGACATTATTTATTTTTGTTTCCAGATATCCATTGAGTAGAATAATTCCCAGTTTATGTCAGTGCTTCACACATATTCATTTTTGGAATTTTATTTATTTAATTTTATCTCATGAATTGCTCTCTTACTTGGGCCTTCATTATCCCTGAACAGTTGATATCTCTACCCATGCCTTTCTCAGGTTGGTAACTTTTTGGGAAAAAAAAAACAAAACCCTGTTGAAAATTTATTATTTGCCATTAGCAAATAGGCAGATTATAACCTGTAAACTATGCTAATAAATCTCATGTTGTCTACATGAATTCTATCAGTTATATTTCTCTAGGACATCCTGACTGACACAGCCCCTGTCTCTCCTCTTTAAGTTTCTCTTTACATTTTCTAGGAAGAGCTTCTTCAGCCTTCCTCTTTGTTGTACTT
This sequence comes from Lophiomys imhausi, assembly GCA_907164525.1. Lineage (NCBI taxonomy): Eukaryota > Metazoa > Chordata > Mammalia > Rodentia > Muridae > Lophiomys > Lophiomys imhausi. The sequence continues at coordinate 10,156,468 of CAJQZJ010032178.1, read as the reverse complement.
ATTTTTCTCTTGCCTTCATCTGCTGTCATTGTCAATCCACCAGCCAGTTCCCATTCTTGGTGCTTCTCATGAGATGACCGGCATGCGTTGACTTTGAATTTTCTTGTTCTGTGTCCTTCTGATCCTCTTCCTATACCTCTGACTGGATATTAGTGTTTGTTTGTTTTTATATTTAATTATTTATGACAGGGGTTCACTATGTTTTTTTTGGCTGGACTTGAACCCTTGATCCTCAGCCTGCCAAAGGACAGATGTTCACTTTCATGGTTGTATTGATTTTTCTTATACACCACTGAAGACTAAGGGTACAAACAACAAACCTGCATCAGGCAGCTTTAAAAAAAAAAAAAAAGCTTTACATTACTTGTAATGGTTATGGTGTGTGTGAGTCTAGCAGATGTGTAGATATTGCAGTGCATTTGGGAAGGTCAGAGGACAACTTCTGAGACTCATTAGTTCTAGTCATTTTCTTCCACTGTGGGTCTGGAGATTGAATTCAGGTTCTCAGGGTTACATAGCAAGTGCCTTTACCCTCTGAGCCATCTTGCCGGCCCTACCAGAAAGTTTTAAAGTAGTTATTTCTGCTTTATTTCCAATAAAATTTTATGCCTGGGTTGGTAGACTGGTCTCCAGGTTTTAAACTGTAGATATGGTCCTGTATGAGGTTTATAACTGTATGTGGGGCTGTGAAGAGTTTGGCAATAGTAAAACGCTTCTAAATGGTCAGGGACCAAAAAGTGACTCAAAATCAAACACACAGTGAATCTGAGTTGTTTGTGGCAGCACATGCCAATTTATTATCTTATGACTTCACTGCAGTCCTAAACACACGGCGTGCACAAGAGGACACTCAACAGCAGCGAACGCTGCCTGGAACACTCTGCTAAGATTCCGGACTACTCTGTGTTGAGAATTGCAGTACCTTTACGATACAACCGAAGCTCTCTGCTCTTGTGGATAAGAACTTAATTATGGAAAACAGACCTAATATTTTCCTATTGTTATTCCTCAGCATAGTTTTGAATGGTATTGTGTTAGAAAGTACGAGTTTAAAAATTGCTCTTTCAGCTGCTGACTTGAGTTTTGTCAAAATCATGAAGTCATTTTGGCTTGGGACTAGGATAGATTTTCCAGTAATTTCTGAAATGGCCAAAAACACACTTCTATCACTTTGTACTGTGTATTTATGTGAAACAATGTCCTCAGTATTAACGATAATAAAATCAAAATATCAGCCAAATCTGGAAAATATCGAGGATGCTTGGTGTCTTGCAGTGTCAAATAAATATCAAAGATTTAATTACTTATGTAAAACTTAAGTATCTAAATTTGTTTTCCTCTTTACAAAATGGTAAAGTTAATGACTATGAAAGAATTTCTTAACTGTGATTTTCTGTATAATTTCCTATTGTTAAATGTTTGGTTTATATTGTTCTTTTACATACAGATAACACCAGGAATGGGGTAAAAATTTCTCTGACACAAAGAGTTGGTGAGTGGGAAAAAGAAGTGCTGGAGTGGTCCACTAAATTCATTTCTTCCTTCCTTCCTTCCTTCCTTCCTTCCTTCCTTCCTTCCTTCCTT
>CAJQZJ010032178.1:10092321-10154874 GCA_907164525.1 Lophiomys imhausi | reverse complement strand
CTTCCTTCCTTCCTTCCTTCCTTCCTTCCTTCCTTCCTTCCTTCCTTCCTTCCTTCTCCTATCCTCACTCCCTCTTTCTCTCTCTATCATAGAGCCCTGCTACTTCCATATTACAGATGTATCTAAATGTCGACTCTGCAAATGAGAGGAGAAAAAACTCCTTAGGTTGATTCTATAGCTCAGCAAGGATAGCAATGCTTCAGTAAACATGAGTATGCTGGTATCTCTGCCATATACCAACTCAATTCCTTTCAGTGTGTTGAATATTGCATTATTTATAGACATATTTTCAGACATTAGTTTCTATCACGTTTCTACATTTTATGGCCCATCCAACCAATACCATGCATGTTTACTTCTTGCAGACTCCCCTCTTGGACTTCGATTCATAAGTCATTAGTCCCTTCTGTGAAGGCAGATAGTGTTTGGGTTTGTTTTAAGAATCTGGAGGGGGTGTGTCTAGTATGTTAATCTATGTCCCAGGTGGGCAGATAGCGCACAAAGCTAAGGGAGCACAACTGCTCAACATCTGCTGGGATATAGCTTATTACTTACTATATACGAGAAGAATGAGTAAGCATCTGAAAGCAGCCCTGCAGGAGTACATGGAATTTGCCCTAAGAACGCTTCTACTGGCCACAAAGAGCCCAGATAGATCTTTTCCGTGTTGTTCTTAGTGTTGTGCCAGAAACAACACATGCACAGGACTTTCACAGACAAGATAAGAAGGTGGGCAAGTGAAGAGGCATATGCACCACAGTCCCATCCCTCTGGCCTGCTGAGACGCCATTGCCTTCTCCAGATAGGAGGGAATCAGGAGTGGGAAATCATACAATCACTCATTTTGGGATGTTGATGATTTGCTAGTTAGGATAGGTGATGCTGTTAACAGAATCGATCAATGTAGTGGGATGGCTGTCATCATCGATACCAAAAGGTCCTTCTTAGAGACTTTGGGTTTAAGTGCTCAATGGATCAGCATTTTTAGATAATAATTTTAGTTAAAAGGATAATGTCCTTATTGTTTTGTATTGTATTTATTGCTGTAAGAAAAATAACCTTCTATTAGATTAAAAGGGGGAGATGTTGGGGGAAAAGGATACACCTTAAAAAAAAAAGAGGATAGGAGGAAGAGGGGGATCAGGGTAGGATGGTGGGACCAGGAGGGGAGGTAACTTGAAGAAAGAAAGAAATGAATGTTGAAAAAAAAATTCACGTTGACTACAATATAATTAAAATGACTAACATCACTTGACTAGAAGAATAAATTAGAGCCACACCATGGAGTTCATGAATCCCTTCTCATCAGGGAGTTTACAGTGGTTCTCTGCCTTCTGTTAGTAAAGGAAGAAACCTTGGCCATGCTACCATTTCAAAGCTCAGAGGAAAGTGACTGTGCCCTGTCATGTTTCTCAGAACTCTTTGCCTTCTCTGTGCTGGAGAGTGTTTTCAGTCTCCTGCTGGGGTGTCTTCTATCTCTTCTCAACTCCCATTTCTGTCACAAAGCCTTGTTGTCCTTTGGATCCTCAGACACATGCAACCCCTCTTTGACCTTGACTGGTACTGTTCATTTATGGCTGGCTGTATCCCCCCCACCTCCCACTGCTCTCTCTTGCTCCTTCTTACTCTGTATCCCACACAATAATACAATCTGTACACAGTTCTTTCCCCTCCAGGTTGCTCTTTCCCGACACACAGTGTTGTCTTTTCATCTACTCATCTGCTTTTCAGCTCTAAGCCTGTAAAATGTCTTCCTGCGGCTACTGCTATTTCTCTCTTCCTAACCACACCTAATTTATGCTGACAGCATTCACATGAAAACTCACACACTCCACATATCTCTGTCATCCTTCAGTTTCTTCTTGACGTCCTGCTGGTGAAAGGATTTACTTATTTTCCCGGAGGAAACTCTGGGTTTCTTGAAAGCAAGATAGCATATTGAGAGGAGCCCATGTTCTCAAGAGACAAGCAAACAAGCAAACACCAAACAAACAGCAGGCACATCACAGATTTTTTTTTTCTTTTTCTAGGGGAATTTTAAATGCCCCTCCCCCATTAACAGCACACCAAGCTACAATAAAAGCAACATAAACACATACAATAAAAAAGGCTCGGACCTCCTGCTGCCGAGGGTGGCAGGCTTTCTTTTTACCCTTCACACGGTTATAATAACAGTCTCCTGGTGTGTTATGTTAAAGGAAAATGTAACATGAGGCTGTCAGATCTTGATCCATGAGATTGTTTTGTGGGATCTAGTAAAGGTGTTCTTCACTTACATTTTTTATGCACACACTTCTGTCTTTGGCAGAGCATTAGCCTGTAAAGTTTTATATTTAAGCCCATCAGTTGCGTTCTGGTTAATCAGGTCAATGGCTCTCACATACTTATGCAAGGGGAAAAGAGCCCCTTTTCTCGGGTTATATGGACTGTTCAGACAGATGCTTCCTAGTCAATGCTGTAATGAAACTGCAGGGTCAATAAATGAGGAAATGAAAATATGCACAGAGCAGAGTTCCCAGAGCACCTTCATTCAGATCTATGGGCTGTTTAGGAGTGGATCTATTTTCTTTCCAAGAAAAACTGTCCATCAAATTTGAATATATAGTGGTTAATGTGGATGAAAGAGCATCAAGCATTTTCAGAAAACCACAAGGTGTCTTTTCACTAGCCCTCTCAATGTGGGATTTGAATCTAAATTCACAAAAGTTTGAAAAAAAAAGGCTACTAATACATTATGTTCTCCAAAAAATTTAGTGTTTGGCTTTTCAGAAAATTGAACAAAATGATTTAATTGTGTTTAAAATAAAAAAAAAGAAACAAATTAATCTCTTTGTACAACTAAGGAAAAAGACATTCTATGCTGTGAAGTCTGTCAGGGGAGGGCCCAAAGGGTGTGGGGTCTCTCTTAGTCCTATCTGATCAAAGATAGCAGGAGCTCGCTCTTGGATTGATGGCTTTTTTTTTTTTTCCTGAGCCTAGGTTACTTCTTCAAGATTTACAATAACAGATGCATACTAATTTATTAGCAGATGAGTGGTAGTTTATCATAGGTGATTTAAAATGTATAGCATGCACAATATTTTAATGAGATTACAAAACTGAAACAGAGCACTCGGTCTCATTCAGATTAATCAACTAGATGCAATCAACAGAAGTGATCATGCCATTTACACAGGGAGAATTTTGGTGGTGTCTGCTGTGCCGCCTTATGCTTTCTGGTCTTAACAATAAATGGTTATATCTTTATATCATCTGACCTAGGCACAATGGTGTTTGCCTGTAATCCCACACTCAGGATTCACAAGGCTGTGACCAAAAGAAAGTTCCAGGTCAGCCAGGGCACTAGAATGAAACCCTGCCTTTAAACGTAAAGCCAAACCAATCAGCTAAGTTTTTTTATATTCAATAATAACATTCTAATAATAATCCAATATAATATGTAATAATATATAATATAAGATATATAATATATAATATATTATATTGTAATATAACAATTCAAATGTAATATATAATGGTTATATATTATATTATAAATTATATTATAATATGACAATATATTATAATAATAAAATAACAAAATATAGCATACATAATAAGAGTATAATAAGAATTCAATAGTGTAGAAGAAGAAACTGGGAGTCACTTCCAGGCACCTACCTCCTCTAGCTTGTGGCAGAGTCTGCTGATTGAAAATGGTGATCTCTATGTGTCTTCATTTTTCTTAATGTGAGTCTTCCGTCTGTCCTAGTTTCTCTTTTTATAAGGGCAGCAGCTACACTGGATTAGGGTCCGTCCCAGTGACCTCTTCTGAATTGGGTGCACCCAATTACACTGTAAAAGCCTTTATTCCTATTAAGTACACGCTATGAGGTCCTGGGGCTGGGACTTCCATAGATCTTTTTGGGAGGACGCACTCCAGTGCACAACAGTGTGGTTCTAAGAATTGTTCACTCTCTACTAGAAATGAGACTCATTTAACCGTCAAGTGCCTTAACTTTGCTCTGCTTCATATGCCTGTAACATCTCTCTCTGCTTAAGATTGAAATACACGTTATTTGCACTCTCATGGGCTTCACAAGTGTGCTTGGCAAGGGCTTAATCGAATGAAGGAGTGTTCCTTGCTGCACTACTCCAGGTGACACACGTTTTATCACTTAATATATCTATCCCCCTTTTGAATCAAAACAGTAGTGACTTTTTTGAATATTGATGATTTGTAAGTTCTATTTTATTTTAATGGTAAAATAAATGCATAGCTACCTATAAAACGAATGATTAGAGTGTACTCAAATATAACAAATGTATAAAAGACACAATAAATTTACCGTCTTTGCTACTCTGGCAGTTCTCTTCAGAGGCACCAAATGGTGAATGTTTCTTGAATCTACCCTCAGAATACTGTTGTCATTGAAAGATAGGCTTATATTATTCACTCCCCCTTAGAAACTGAAACATAGATTGGACTTCCACAAAGACAAAGACAAAGATAAAGACAAAGACTTTATCTAGTTGTTGCATAAGTATGAGATAAAACATATATTTAAGATTTCCATGCAGCCAAACATTGCCTAGGGGTAACCTAAAATCAGTTTTTGGATCTGATTTTTCTCACACAGAAAGCCAAAGTCTTTACAAAATGCAGAGCATGGAGCATGAGCAGTTATGCTGGCTGCACAAGGCCTCAGGAGGGCTGGATACAGCTAGATGGCAACAAAGAAGGCCGGATGCTGCTGAGGTGTTCCTGGGGAGCTAAGCAAGTTAAGCTCTCCTTGGAGCCAGAGCCAGCAGTATTTCTGTCTCATGATTCCCCATAGACCTTCTTAAATAGAATTAGATGTGAGACAGTAAGAGTTTCTGAGGTACAGTAAGAACCTCCAAAACCTAAGGAATAAAAAGGAAAAACTGCTACAATTCTCAGCTATAGTTGAACTGGCACAAATTGCATAAAATAGAAAATAATAATAAAAAGAAAGAGAACTTCAAAAACATCAGTTCTCAACCTGTGGGTTGCTACCTCTTTGGGGGATTGAGAGGTCGCATATCAGATTCTCCTGCATGTCAGATATTTACATTGTGATTCATAACAGTAACAAAATTATAGCTGTGAAGTAGCACTAAAATCGTTTTATAGTTTAAATTATTAAACTATAATATTTATATAGTTTATAATATATGCTGGGTCACCACAGCATGAAGAACTGCATTAAAGAGTCACAGCATTAGGAAGGTGAAGAACCACCATTGAAAAAGATGAGTATGGTGCCTTTGTTTTAATAGATGAAGCTATTACTCCATTATCTTTTAAAATGGTAGTAGCTGTAGCTATGGACCTACTAGCTAGTAGAGAGAGGATAAGATTCACTACTCTGGGAAAGGCTGTTATCACTGAACAACATATAAACCTACTGCCCAGATACATTAGCTTATACTTTAAATGAATTGGCTGGCTCTATTATCCTTGTACAGGTCCAAAATTCAAAATGTACATAGAAAAGAGATCTGCATCATCTAATAGATTAAATATGGAAAATACTAAATTTTACTTAGCAACAAAGAAAATCAGATTTGATTCTCTGGCATATTTAAAAATTTAAATATAAAAATATTTAAAATCAATATTTCATATGTATGTGAGCATAGGCTGAGTAGTTGTAACCTTGTAAATCTGAAATTTTAAGATACAAGAGAGGAAATGGTTCTCTCTCTCTCTTCCCCCTTTTATTAAAAATAGATTTTTTTCCTCATATACTATATCCTGATTACAGTTCCCCTCCCCCTACTCCTCTTAATTCCTCCCCACCTCCCTACCCATCCCGATCTATTACCTTCTTGTTTCTCATTAGACAGAACAGGCTTCTGAACGATAACAACCAAACAACAAAATGAAATGAAATATAGTAACTTAAAACAGAAACCACAATATTGAAGTTGGACAAGGCAAACCAACAGAAGGAAAGGAGCCCTAAGAGAAGTCAGAAGAATGAGAGACCTACTTGTTCAGATTCTCAGGAGTCCTATAAAAATACTAAACTGAAAGCCATACACAGAGGACCTTGTGCAGACCTCTGCAGGCGCTGTGCTTGTTGGTTCAGTCTCTGTGAGCTCATGTGAGCTTTGTTCAGCTCAGTTGGGGGACCTTGTTCTCATGCTGTCCTCTACACCCCTCTGGCTCTTACACTCTCTCTGCCTTCTCTTCTGCAGAGTTCTCTGAGCTCTGAGAGGAGAAATTTGACACCCCATTTAGATGTTTGTGTTTCAAGGGCTCACTCCCTGTATAATGTCTGTCTGTGGGCCTTTGTATTTGTTTCCGTCTGCTGCAGGAGGAAGCTTCTTTGATGCTGGCTGAGTAAAGTCCTGATGTATGAGTATAGCAGAATATCATTAGTAGTAATTTTATTGTTACTTTTAAATTTTATTTTATTTTTAATAATTTATTTTTTATTTCTTCAAGTTACATCTCAATCACAATCCCCTCCCTACTCCCCCCTCCAGTCCCACCCTTCCACCCTCTTCTCCCTCAACCCCCCAACCTCCACCCTTTTTTTTTTAGTTTAAAGTATATCTTTCCCCCCCAACAGCTCCCCCTTTCAGTCCAACAAATGGCTCTTTCTTTTATAACAATAAATACAAAACAAAACAACAGAAATAAATAGGCCACAATTATGAGAGTTATATGGCTTAGCATACATTCCCAATGTCCAGTCCATACGTATTTGGCACCTACCCATCTCCATGAGTTTAAAGTTCTATATCTAACTCAGCTTTCATACTAACTTGCCTCACTCACAATTTTAAAAATATCTTCTTAGATCCAGAACACCCTCTTGATTCCCAAACAACTCAAAATTTAACTATGGGACTCTAGCTATCTATTCTTCAACCACCTCAGAGACCTGAGAGGGATAAATATATCTGATTGTATAGGAAGTGCAGGGCCTGCAGCTTCCAAAACTAAGAAATGACATACAAGTGGCTGCCTGGACAGTTCCCATTTTCTCTCCATACATTATAGCATTAATCTTCAGCCATTTGGCCCCGTTTCTCTGACAGACATTGATTGTAGAGCAGGAATTATGAAGGACTTACCTACCCTGTCTTGGCAGAGCTAGGCTGCCGACTTACCTGCTTCCAAGTTTTGTCCTTTTTGGACAGCATTCTGTCTACAGTTGAAGCAAGGGGTTTTTCTTGCCAAGGGATAGGCTTGCCACCAATTCAACCATCTCCCACTGGAGATTCTTCGATGCTCATCTTTTACTTGGAGTAGAATAGGGGGTGCTGTCAGACACTGACATGTCTCGATATCAAAAAATCTTAAGTTAATAAAACATCCTTGAATGCCATATTCTGTAGATCTCTTGAGGCTTTTGAAGACGCCTTATCTATCTCTTATATTTAGATAAGCAAATGTTGCGTGTCTCTTAGCAACTTGATTTCTGAGTAGCTTAGAAAATAACTGTGATAGACTGTCATAGTAACTAACAAAATGACACACTTGCATGATTATTAGATTTGGCTTTACTCTAGGACTCTGGGCTATTTAGTGCCAGGTTCTTGGTCACCCAAGCAATATCAAGTATGGATTCTTTCTCGTGGAGTAGGCCTTACATCAAATCAGACATTGGTTGGATACTCTTATAAGCTTTGCGCTACTATTGCCCTAGCATATTTTGCAGATTGTAGATCAGAGGTTTTGTGGCTGGGTTGGTGTTTTTGTTTCTCTTTTGGTAGTCAAGATTCTATTTAAATCCCAGCTCACCCTCCCCATATATATTGAGCTGTGTGGGTGTTGTCATCAGCAATGTGACCTTGCTGTGAGTTTGCAGAGAGCAATCTATTGTCTTGGTAACAGTGTGGATTGTTGGGGGATTTCCAAGGTACCCCTTTGACCAACCACTCAATTGGATGTAACCTATTCCCAGTACTAGAAGCTTCCGTTGGTGACAAGAGATAGACAGTTGGGACTCCGTGTCTCTCATTATTTGGAGACTTTATTAAGATCACCTTTATATATTTTAGGAAGTTTCCACTGCACCATGTTTTCATAATACCCCTCAAATGCCCCTCAGTTCTTGGTGTCTCTTCCTGAATTCCCTCCCTTAACACCATCTCCCCTTTCCCTCCCCACCTGGTCCTTTTGTTCCTGTCTCCCTATCCCCAGTCCACGTATGAAATACATTCTATTTTCCCCACCCAGGGAGATCCATGTGCCCCCCAATCCCTTTCTCTATACCTGACCTCTCTGGGTCTATGAATTGTAGCTGAGTTATCATTTATTCAATGGCGAATATCCACATATATGTAAATACATACAATACCTCTCAGGGTCTGTGTTACTTCGCTCAGAATGGTTCTTTTCCCATTCTGTCCATTTTCCTGCAAATTTCATGATGCCATTTTTTTTTTTTTTTGAGCAGCTGAGTAATACTCAATTGAGTAAATGTAATACATTTTCTTTATCCATTCTTCTGTTGAGGGATATCTAGGTTGTTTCTAGTTTCTGGCTATTGTGAATAAAGCTGCAATGAATATGGCTGAGGTCTTTTATTGGGAAAACCGTCCACTTGTAAAAGTTATTTCCTAATTCAATTAGAAGTCCATTGTGATAACCCAAGAAAAATAGATGACTGGGTCTATTGTGGCAGCAACTTCTACCTGCAGCATTGTGATAGGTGGAATTCTAATATGCCTTCTGAGATGTATTCTTCAAGTGCTATAACCCAAATATACATGTCCTGGGAGTTCTCTGCTTGATTGTGTGTATGACCTGTGGATGTGATGGGCTAGGAATTCCAGTTACTATGTTATTTTCTAAAATTTCCTCTTTCTAAAGAATATGAATCACTGAGTTCAATTAACCTTGCTTGCATGCCTATGGAAGTAGAGCCTCCTACCACAGTATGTGCAACCGATCATTGCCCACATTTCTGAAGGAAAATGACTCTTCTTTCTTACTAATCCCTAACTGTACAAAGCTCCTCAGCCAGGGTTCGAGCCTCACGAGCATCTCCTCCATCCATGCTGAAAGGCTGACTGGCTTGATCTTGTTCAGATAACTAAGCTTCCATGAGTTCATGAATGCCACATTCAGAGAACAACATTTCACAGCATTCCTCCCTATCCTCTGGCTCACATTCCACCACCTCCTGTTCCAGGAGGAGGAATGTTCCCTGAGATTTAGGATACATGTCTTTATTGTTATAGATGTCCTAATTAGGGCTGAGCACTCACTCACTGATTCTCGGCCCTTTGATAGGTCCCTGCACTGACTTCCACTCACTACAAAAAGAAGCTTCTCTGACCAAGACTGTGAGCAACACCGTGTATGGGTTTAAGGATAATTATTTAGAAGACAGTTTGGCAACATATCAATTTAGAAAAAAAAAAAAAAAAACAGTAGCAGGTTCTTCCTTTGGACCTCTGACCTCCCCCATTATGAACTTTTGACCAGCTTTCAGTACGGGGCACACATTACTTACTGTTAATCAGTCTAATCATAAAATGATTTGTTGCTCAAAAAGCAATCATTCCAGTTTTATTTTTATTTCTCTGGGTCTTGCAATCAGAGCATGTCATGTCCTAAGCAAAAGGATTTTTACCATTTGGTTCTGGAGGGACAATGAAGAACAATGGCAATAGCGTGCATTGCGTAGGCAGGGGGTCCTATGAGCTCTCTCGCTCTGTGTTGTTTTACTCTGCTAAATGCAATACTTGATGAGTTGTTATATGCACCGGAAAATTAGCACAAGTGTCATTACTTAGGTCACAGTATTTATCGTGAACCCTAAAAGTTGACCAGATTATATCTGGATATCACAGGACACAGGCTACTAAGACTAGTGTTTAGTTAAGGGATTTGCAATTGGATATCATTATGTTACTGAAGGTAATATAAAGTTGAACAACCAAAGCAGAGGCAGAGGCAGAAGAAGCAGGGCTCAGCATTTTGGAAAGCAGAACATTGACAAAATCCATAGATTTCAGAGATCTCTAGGCAGAATATAAAGCTTCAGTTTTCCACTTTGCAGCAAATGTTTTAATGGAAAAAAAGATGTAGGGACTAACAAGAGGAAATCTGCTGAGGTTGAAAAAGTGAGAACAATGAATGTTTTGAGTAATTCAAAGAATATAGTTAATTTCACTTGCCAGGACATTGGGACAGGCTGTATGCCTGGATTCTGGGCACAGAGAACTTGGGAGATCAAGAAATGAACCTTTGAGTTTTATTATACTTTAGCCAGGGCCCTTTGAAATGGGGCTAAAGCCATCTTGTCCACTGAGTGGTGGCATTGGCAAGGGAGAGATCCCCTCCACTCTCTTTTGCCATCACCACAAGTAGCAGGCAGCACAGTTGGCCCTGATGGGGTCATGAGATCAGGAGAGCTGGCCTAGCCTCTTACCTGCTGCAGCACTCTGGAGAGCAGGCCCTGCACCTTACCTGGGCAGCATAGTAGAGCTAGCCCTGGATGTGGGGTTGCAGGCCTAGAACCAGGCCTTTTAGTTGGTTCACCCCAACATTTCCCCCGTGGATAAACTGCTAGAGTGCATGTAGAGGCCGGTTCCACAGATTCAAAACTACAGGATCTCCATGACACAGGGGTAACAACAGGATATCCTACAGGAGTCCCAGTGAGGTTCCAGTATTGGCAAAGTAGCAGAAGCCAGAGGCCTCATAGCAGACCAAGAAGTAACAGTAATACATTTTTGCAAGTAAAGACTTGTGGACAAAGGGAATATTGTGGGGGACACTGTGACATACTATAGCTTCCATAACGAGATTTTCTTTTTCTGTTGGGAGAGGTTGGAAGGGTGGAGGGTGGGAATGAGGGGAGATGGGAGATGAAAGGGATCAGGGTGCATGGTGTGAAATTCACACACACAGACACACACATATACACACACACCACACACACATACATACATACATACATACATACATGCATACACACACACACACACACACACACACACACACACAGAACAATAAAAAGATAAAGAAAAGATTCTGTGCTCAGACCATTCTCACTGACTTCATGTACTCATGGCTGTCTGCCCCTTGGGGAACTCACGAGGCCGAAGATTAAATGTTCTTGCATTGTTGACAACTGTAGAGAAATATGTCAAAGAGGAGCTTATGAGTATTTAATAAAAAACCAATATTGAGCTAAAATTGCCATCGAAGTTCATGGTAAAGTAACTTCATATTTTCAAGAGGTTGTTGTTCAACAGCTTTTATTTTCAAAATGCCAGTTACTTTCATAACTGCCATGAATTACTACCACCTGAGTATGCTAATGTTTGTATAGTGCAGACTCTTAGGCAACTTATTTTGTTATAGCCTTTTTTTCCCTCCTTATACTGAGTGTATGGTGATTATTATGCCTCTGTCTGTTGTTCCTAGATAAACTGGAGAAAGTGATTGAGGAAGGGAAGGGTGGATAGGTGGGTTAAAGAGTGTTTACATGATATGTAGCTGGTGGGCTGTTGAAAGAAGTGCCCAAGATATGCAAGCTAAACTCTGTGTTTTATCCAAGGAGGCCACAGAGAACTGAACGGTAAGACACACTGCATGTAGGATATGGTGCCAAAAAAAAAAAAGAGTCAGATAATCACAGCAGAATAAGAGCGATATGTGACTCAGCAAACTGAAGACAGGAAACCAGCTTCCTCCAGGTAACAATGTCTTTATCTGGTGGGAGATAGTGTTGGCAGAGGGGAGAAGGCTCATTGGGAGCTTGAGGAGGAAGGAATTGCTGCAATCAGTAAATATTTTGGTGACAGGGTCCTGATGCCCATCTCTGTAAGGAAGGAGAGGTGCAGGAGTCTGGGCCACAGCTGGGTCCTCAGAAGAGCTCATTGTTTTGGAAAAAGGAAAATGATAATGACGGGCAGTGATCTGTAAAGTGGATTACAAACATGGAAAAAAAAAAAGTTGTGTGAGGAAAGTTTGAGGCCTCTGTACTGGAAGTGTTCAACAAAGAGAAGCAGAAAGTACTCTGAGTAGAAAATGAAGAGGGTAGGTAAGTCCTCCAGTGTGAGAAAGCTGGTTAATTACTAACAGTGCCTGATTCTTTTCTGCCGAAGGAAGTGGACAAAACTTCTTGACGAGGGCACAGATGAAGTGAGCTTTGTCATTGGATGTGAGCCACTGGGCACACCATTCTTACTGACTTCAGGTACCCATGGCTGTCTGCCTTTTGGGGAACTCACGAGGCCGAGATTAAATGTTCTTTGCACTGTTGACAAGTGTAGAGAAATATGTCAAAGAAAAGCTTACGAGTATTTAATAAAAATGGCATCATTTTTATTATATTTTTGAGAATTTCTTACCATGCGATTTGTCCACTTTCATTCCTCGCTCCTACCCCAACGCTCTCCAGACCCACCCCTACCTCTTCACCCCCTCCAGCCTCATGTACTCTCTGTCTGTCTGTCTGCCTGTCTCTCTCCCTCTTAAAACTCACCTAGTTCCTATGTGCTGTCCATGTACTCATGGGTGGGAGGGGGCACGTCCACTATGTATAGATTTACCAGGGGTCACAGTGTTGAAGATAATGAACTGTTTCCCCCTAAAGCTATTAGTGTTTATAGCTCCTCAGTTAGACATGGGACTATCCAGCCAAGTCTCCCTCCATGTCACAATGCTGACAGCCTTGAACTGATTCAAGTCTTAGGCTGATATCCATGGCTACTGTGAGCTCTAAAATGAGATTTATAGGCCTAACATATACATGTAAGTCTTATCTTTTAAGACTAATTTACAGCTTATTAAGCATTACTTATAATTTCTTTAGTAAGAAAACATACAAAATCCTGGAATCACACATATACATTATAATTTAGTTGTTATTATAATATTCTAGTAATACTTATATAAGAAGGAAAAATATTTCCAAGTATGAAATTGTTAAAAAGCCTAAGTAAAAGTTAAGATAACTCAAGAAAGAATTATATTTAAATGCAATTATCTTTATGTTGCTTAATATTCACTGTTAACTTGACAGGACCTTGAATCACTTCCAACATTAGTCTCTGGGCATGCCTGTGAGGGGTTACCTAGATCAGTTTAAGTGAAGTGAGGAGGCAGGCTCTAAAAGAGGGCCCCACCATTCCATGGGCTGCTGGGTTCCTGGGCTAAATAAAAGGGAGAAACTTAGCTGGGCATCAATATTCATCTTTCTTTATTTCCAGAACAGCCCCTCAGCTCCTCCTGCCATGAATTCCCAGCCACGATGAACTGTGAGGCAAAATAAACTTCCTTTCTTAAATTGCTTTCATCATGTGTTTTAGCACAGGGACCAGGAAATTATCTAATAGAATATCCTATGGCCAGTGTCTAAGATACTTTGAAAGCCAGGATTGGTACAGAAGCATAAAAAAAAATAAGGATTATGCCTTACATGCATCCCTTAGTATAAATATTACAAGATCTATTTTAACTTCTTATAATGTATTTCATTATTGAACACAGATATTTATTTATTCACTCTCTCTGTTTTATATCTTCCAGTTTAATTCAGTAATGTTTGTGTGTGTGTGTGTGTGTCTATGTGTCTGTGTGTGTGTTTGCACTCATTTTCGTATAGAGATGCACACATGACCAGAATGCCACCATTCCAGTCATAGGAAAGATTTGATGTAACTGTTGCTTTTATTTACTCAGATGAGAGAATGAGATGAGAGTTGTTCCCAAGCCTTTCCAGTTCTTTCTGAACTTGTGCTGGCTCGTTCAACTCAGCTGTTCTGGCCCAAACTCCTCTTCAAGCTAACTGATTCAAACTGGCTTCTCTTGGCTTCTGACAAAATTGCTCTGCCTGGCTCAAACTAATTCTGGCAATATGTTTTAATCTTCTAGCTCCTTCTCATTTTCTGGCTCATTCTGTCTTCACCTTGTTTCAAGTTTGTTCTTTCTGCAACCTGTATTTGTAAAACTGTCCCAGTAATACACCTCTTGGTAAAAATCCTCTAGATAAAAATCCCTCTTCTTTCTCCTGCTCTGTTATTAAGTAGCCTCTCCTTCCTGTCTAACAAAAACTCTTGTGAGAGTTGTGTGTATCCTATCTCTGACTCATTCTGCTAAATCTTTCTCTGATTCATCACTTTGTCTACTCCTCAGTTAGATGTCACTTTCAAACATGGGTGCTTCCTTCTATAAACTAACTTTACCTTCATTATTTTGTATTAAATGTATGTACTAACAGCATGTCTGTATTCCAGCCAGAGCATGCTGTAATATAGAACTTGTATGCATTCCAGCCAGATCCCATAGACCTAGAAGGTCTTTGGATGTGATCCTTGCCAGAACAGCCATGTTGCTGGATTAAAATTCCTCTGTCACTCAGGATATATGCTTTTCCTCTTTTTCCTTCTGGTTCATAGAATATCTATCAATAGAGAAAGAATATACAATCTGTGATATTCAACCTACTCAATTTTTTCAAGTCACTAAGTAAATTCTTACTATTTTTTAATACCTCCTTTCATAGTATGTTTAAGGATACACTGCTCAGCTCTAGAACTTTAGAATCCTCAAGCAATTAACTCCCTTGTTTATCCCCAATATCTGCTAGAAATTTATGCTATTTACAAGTGGAGCTGATTTCCCATGTGCACATTGACTATAATAACAATTTCAAAGCTGTGAAGAAAATTAGAATAGTGTCATATCTCCCTTTGATTTAGAAACAAAGAAACAAGGGCCAGAGGTTATTTCTCCAGATACAATAAAAAATTTTCATTAACAAAGAATTCACAGTGGCAGTTCTGGTAAGATATTAGATTTGTATTACTATGTCAAAGAAGTGATAGTATTGACATAGAAATCTAATTTTAATACTCTTTTAAAATTTTTTTTTATTTTTGGTTTCTAAGACAAGGTCCTTCTATGTAGCCTTGGATGGCCTGGAACTTGATTGATAGACTAGGATGACCTCAAAATAACATAGATCTGCCTGCCTCTGCCTCTTGAGTGCTGCGATGCTGGGATTAGATTTTTCAGTAAGAGGAGATTGAAAGAATCTTGGTTATTTCTTCTTATACTCCTCCTTCTCTTTCTCCTCTTCCTCTCTCCCTCCTCTTCTTCTTCTATCTTTTTCTATTCTTCCCCCTCCTCTTTCTCCTCTTCCTCTTCCTTTTGTTCCTCTCCACTGTCTGTAGACAGTCCCAGGCTGACCTGTAACTCTCTATGGCCTTAAATTCATATTCATAATCCTTTTGCCGCTGCCCTCCACCCCCTCCTAGTGCTAATATGAGAGGCCTCAGTTACTAGGTAAGCTTAGTATTCCTTTCCTATAGCCTAGTTCTAGCCTTCAGTTCCTAAACAATGCCTTCTCTACTATATCTAAACCTCAAATTTTGCCTTCACATTCACTTCTCGGGTTGTGTGTTTTGAACTGATAAAATTGCAGTTTAATTGCTGTTCCTTAGAGTGCTTCATATGCTGTAGCTTTGATGTAATACTAAATAGCAGACGTGAATGAAAGTTGTAATGATTCCCAGGTCAGCTCAATAGCTGGTCAGTGCCCAGCCAAACAGAATACATTTCTGATATTTAGTTTATGTTAGGAATTCTTAGCAATTGGGAATTAAGTGATAGCAAAATTCAGTCTCTTCTTCTTTTGTGCTTATATTTTGGTTGCATCACCTAATTGAGTAAGAGACGGATTAATAGTAAGTTTTATGGAAAGAGCAGTAGGAGAATCAGGAAGGCTTGTCCAATCTGTTTGAGAGGTGACATTGAAACAGAGATGTGATTGTGTTTAGCGAGCCGTCCTGCAAAGAGCTGGAAGGAAGTCATTTTTTATCACAATAGGGCAGAGCAAGTAAAAAGTCTTGAATGAAGAGTTTGGCTTCTTTGCCAGCTACTGGATTCTTTGTCTTAGAACAGTTGAGTGTCTGGATTACTTTTCAGGGTGTTTAAGAAAATAATCTCTGATAGCAGGAAGTTAAAGTAGTTAGTCTTGAGGTTTCTTTCTAGTTTGAAGATGCTGTATATTTGCCTAGCCTTGCAAAGTGACTGAGTACTTAAAACATCAGAATCTTAGAAAGAGAAGATGTGCAAACTCTGTCTCGGGTAGGAAACAATAAAACTGTGAGTTGAGGGCTATTTGGGAACAAGCTTGCTAGGCGTTGATATTGAAACTCAGAGAGAACAAGTAGAACTAAATATAAATATAGGAAGGGGGCGTGATGAGTCAGAAGTTAAAGTAATTTAGGTCATTCAGTTACACACAGATGCATAAGTACTCTCCAAATGATTCAGAAATCCTAGGAAACGACTTATAAGAGCTGATAGGAAACTTTGTATGGGAAGTAATTTTTCTTGAAACAATTGTTTGTAACTGTCACACAATGCATCATTTTAAATTAGAAAACCAGAAATGGATCAAGGAGTATTTGTTTTTATTTAAGCTTCTCTGAGGACAATTGTTGCCCCAGATCTTCATTTTAATAATAAATTTCATTTTAAATGTAAAAAAAAATTATTTTGTATTTTTATTTGAAAATCAGGAATCTCAAAAAAGATGATTCGAATCATAATTTGTTTACTATTTGAATTAAAGAAGATAGTTTATCTGTTTTGGCATGTTGATTGGGTGCCTTAGGGGGAAAATGTATTTTTAAAGTTAAGTGGAAGGACGCTTACATTTTCTAGAAATACTTCTACCATTAAAACATTTGGAATATAAAATAGATGCCACTAGTGATAGGTAAAAATATGAGCCAGATTTCTGTGCCAGGTTTTGGCATCCAAGATCAACTTGTATGGGCAATATTTGTATTCTGCATCCTGACTTTAAATCAGACCGTTTTGCATACCAGAAAGTACTACCTTCTTCTCACGCACACATATCTTCTATCTCTAAATTGAACACCTCTCAAAATCTGTGAAAACTGCACATGAAAATGAGGAAGTACACATAATGAGATAATGGAGACCAGAAGACCACTATTGCCACTTGATAGAATAGAACAATTGAGCCTCAAAAGAGTAAAATGTTGGTGAAGCATAACATTGTAAATCAAAAGAAAGTGGCAAGACTTGAGTGCATGAGAGTTTCTCATCACTGGGCCAACTCCAAACTAATTCTGCTCCTTAACTGATGTTTATGGAGAACAGATGTGGTGCCGCTGTGGTCTATGTGAAATTAGTTCTGCCTACTTCTATTCTGAAAGCACATGTTTATTTACATTGCATAGTTAGCTAAAGTGGGCCGTATTTCATCAAATTTTCATGTAACGTGTTTTTCTGGTAGCACAGGGAGTGACTAGAAGAACTTGGGAGTTAGGCCAATAGAAGATACATGAGAGGGGTCGTTCCTGTGTGGAGGTAGGAAGATCTCATGCGTTTAGCGCGCATGGTTGATAACATTGTTTTGGTCTTGCTTTTGTATGTTGAATGAAGATATTGTCAGGGACACCAATGAAGCCGAGTTGTATGAAATATGAAAAGTTCATAAGAAAAACAGCTGCTCAGAGCTAAGTTTGAGCTCAGGACTGGCCATTCGTAGAGGTCCCAGGCATTTGATGTAATGAAGAATGAAAGCAATTCAGCAAGTGAAATTAAACAACAGATCCATATGGGGCCAGGTGTGACAGTCTAGGAAGAATACTGCTTGGGGGTACAGCAACACAAAAAGTGGGGCATAAATTATTGTAGCTTTAGCTTGCATAAATGTGTATCCTGTTTTCTTATAATTGGTGTGGGTGTAGAAAATGTGTGAGACATAGGGATACTTATGGGAGCAAAGTTCATGTAGAGGACTCATCTCATATTTACTCACTGTGACCAGTGTTTGGATACCTCAGATATATTGATTGTGAGGAAGCAAAAGAAAGTTTGTAGTGTGTAAAGAACTTGAGATCTTCAGAGCGTTTCCCGGCCACAGAGAGTACTCGCTACACACTTACTGTGCCTAAAGGTTAGGCACTTTTCCATGTTGCTCCAGAAATTTTCCCTTGAAAGCTATTTTGGACTCCTGACTGCATTACGTGACCACTGTCCTGAGGTTACTGCATATGGCTCTCCTAGAAGGAGCTTTTTAGCTCTGGGCTTTTTCCTCTAGCCTTTTCAGCTGAACAAGGAAATCAGCTGGGTGCTTTCTCTGCCTCGCTGAGCTCGCTCGCAGGTTTTCACTCTGGCATCCTGCTCCTGAGTCTTCATTGGTAAAACCAAATGACTGGAATATTTTAGTTTTATAAAACAGCAACAGTGTCTTCTACTGCACAAGCATGAAGGCCTGAGATCACATCCTCAGAACCCACATAAAAAGTGTACTATAACACCAGCACTTGGGAGCGACTCCTCGAATCTCATTGATTACAACTATATTTTGTGCAAGGCACCATGAACCTGGGGAGTCACTGAATTCTGTTGGAACTTCCCCTTTCCAGGAGTAAGTTCTGGAAGAATCAGTTGTTAATCTTTCTGTATGCCGAAGAGGAGGAGATCACTATGTGGCGGGCAGTCTTGCTTTGTATACCTTCTCCTCTCTCTCACTTTATTAATACTGCATGCTCTTGGAGCCAAAAGCAGGGGTGGTATTTTCCTTTGAGTTCTTTTATCTTTGCCCTGTCAGCACAGCTATGTACACGTATCTGCCATTGGTCCGAGGCTCACAGTTAAGATATCTGGTGTCTGAAAGGATGGTTTCCTATTCACACTTAACTGAAGAGAACATAATTAAAGAGCTGTGTGTTTTAGACATATGGTGAAAGCAACAGTGAGTGCCTTTTGAAGACTTTGACTTATTTCTGTTTTGAAGAACAACATATTCTCTGACTTCTATTTCTTTTTTTTCTGTCAACATCCATTGACTGAATGGAAGACAGTTTTAACTTTAAGGGACATGTACCTGTTCTGCCAGGGTTTGTAGGGAGCAAATTTTAACCAGTTCTATGGTGTCCTATGAGATTAAAATATTTTTATTTATTATTTGGGAATTTCATGTAACATATTTTAATCAATCTCCTTAACTCCTCCCCTAAGTCACATTCTTAGAAGTTTATGCTAACTGTGGTTTATGACCATTAAATGAGACATAAATCTGACAAGCTCTTTCCACAAGAACTGAAAATAATATGGTTGTTAAGAACAATAGCCCATAAAAGCTTAGAGATC
Organism: Lophiomys imhausi; assembly: GCA_907164525.1. Lineage (NCBI taxonomy): Eukaryota > Metazoa > Chordata > Mammalia > Rodentia > Muridae > Lophiomys > Lophiomys imhausi. The sequence continues at coordinate 10,135,754 of CAJQZJ010032178.1, read as the reverse complement.
CTTGAATCCTGCTGGGCTTGACACTGATCATGCAGGAAGCCCCAAGGTAGTCCAGATGGAGGCCCCTTCTCTAGCTCTCTGTAGGAGAGGAATGAAGTAGTATCAGAGTGTGAATCACTTTATGCAGAACAGGAAATATTAGCGAGGATTAATAAGGTTTATTAATAATTAATAAAGTCTCTCAGGTACAACTGGGAAGTGACATCTGAGATTACCACCTATAGCAAATGTAGGACCAGATTTACTCTTTATTCATTGATGGCTCTCAAGAACCATAAAATATTTACAGTAATAAACTGGAAGCAACTGGAAAACCACACACTAAAATATAAAGGTTCAATGAAGATTAACAAGCAAAGTTTGCATCAATGCATAAAGTCTGTAATTATAGTAAGTTAACTTTGAACTTTAAAATTAACTTTGAGTATTTAAAGGGGAGGGAGAATGATTTCATATTAAGATATTTGCCATGTGACCTATGGGTGAACTAACTTCTCCCCAAATTAACGAATTTGGGGGAGAAAACTAACATGTTGGGCACCATATATGCAGTATTTATAATCAATTAAGTCATGTTAAGCTGACACAGAGAAAGTAAGTTTGCTGCCATTCAAATTTAAGTTACATCTGTGGACAGATACTGGGGTGGACCATGCCCATTGTCTGAATTTCCTGTAGCTGCTGTAACAAGTTGCCACACACATAGATTAAATTAACAGACATTTATTCTCTCAGAGCTTTGGCACACTGGAGTCTGGAATCAAGCATTCTTCTGGAAGGCTTTAGGGAAACACCTTCCTTTGCCATTTTCAGCTTTTGGTGTCTATCAATGCACCACAATTTGTAGAACAAGACCTTTGCCTTGCTTCTGATTCACACGGTCTCTTCCTTCTGTCCGTATGCCCCGGACTCTCTTACAAGGAAAATCTCATTGGACTTAGGGTCTACTACTGTCCAATATGACCTCATCTTCAACTTTAATTGTTTGTATCTGTAAGGATCTTGTTTTCATTCAGAGGCAGAAAAAGTGTATAAGCACTGGAGGAGGGAAGGGGAGGTGTGCGATGAAGCTCTGCCATCTGGACATGACATGGCTGTTGGACTCATGAACGTACAGCAGCTGAAGTTGCTTACACAAGCCCTGCTCAGGATGGGGCCCGTCAGCATTGCAGCCTGGATGAGGGAGGTACACATAAGCGCCCACCCTTAGCTGAGGACCTATTAGCAGTTAATGGTTTCTCTGAGAGGTGGTGCCATTTTTCTTGAGGATTGTGGTCCCTGGTGAGTCCCTGGTGAATCGCCCATGATCCAGTAAACATCTCTACATTCCCGACATGGAAACAACTCTAATTAAACTCAATTAAAGACTCATGTCTTAAACCAAAGAACATAGAGGTAGGAGAGATATGCATTGGGAAGAAAAAGAGTTACAGGAGTGGGAAGAGGACAAGAAATAGGGTCAGAATATGATCTAAATATGTTATATACATGATTGAAATTCTCAAAAATAAATACAACACTGTATTTTAAAAATTAGTGTACTATTCCATATGGTAAGAATTTTCTTCAGTTGATTATTCAATCTATATTTTATAAATAAAATATATCAGTATAAGGATAAATTAGAAGTTTTTCAATGACCTAGACTTTTATGACTGACTTTAGGTCACTGTTTAATAAATGTCTATCCTAGCATGAAGGGATCCCTGTAATCAGGAAAAAAAAATCAATTTGCAAGTATAACTTTAAAAACAAATATTGACAATAATAAAACATACTCCAAATTTCTAAAATTAGGTAAAAATTTATTCCTAAAGAAATCACACATATAGATTTCATTTTATATTAGCTCTTTGATGTATTTTCATATGAATTTTTAATTTTAACTTTAGAGATAATTGGTATCAGACATTTGTAGGTTTTTCTTGTATAGAAATAGATCAAAGGAATGAGCCAGTACAAATTTTAATTTCTTCTACCAATGTCTGAATATCACCACGTTTATAACCATTTATAAAAATAGTAATAAATATTGATTCAGTTGTTAAACATTATGTTCTAGTCATGAATATAGTTTGGGTATTTTTATGTTCATATTTAAAAATATTTTTAAAAATTTAAATGTAGCACACATTAGGCAAAGCCATGGAATATTTTTTCAGAGCGATGTCCGTTATTCAATATTGTTAATACAGTCTCCTGCTATCCTCTAGAAGCTTAATTGGGCTAAGAATGCTCAGTCTGAAGGCTTTCTTTTTCATTTGTTATAATTTTCATTTTTCACTTGTTGCTCACACTTGGCTCAATTGTACTAACATTGGCTCCATGTTTTATGCTTCGTATTTAGGAATTTAATTGTCCAGTTAACAAAACCAAAACATTTTGTAAAGTCCCATGTTTGAGGAACGCATGCACACTTGTGTGGATATTTAGTTCTTTATGTTCCTCAGTTGGACAAACATGGTTCTCAGACATCAAAACTAAGTAATTATTTAAAGATATCTAAGTCCGAGGTCTTTTCCTAGACTAAGCCTTTCTGTCTGTGTAAAGCTTTCATATAGCTTTGGTACCTGTTCTCACATCGAGTGGAAGGACAGAGCGTCTCTGTGCTGTGTCTACTTTGGTGTCCCACACAATGCTCAGCAGAGATTTAAGCCAAGTGTGCATTTTTAAAAATACTCAGTGAATGAAAGATCTCAAGACCACTGATTAGAAACATTGTTTTAGGCGGACAGTGAGAACATATGGACATCAATGGATAGTGATGATTTCAAGAGATCTGAGACAGGAAGCCTTTATCCATTTTCCTAAAATTGAGCAATGAGTAAGAATCTGGGGGTCTCATCAGAGTTCTGCTTTGGGAATTGTAGCTCAATAGCCACATTGAATGGGGAGGCAGAATTTCAGCCTTTCAGCAAATACACCACTATTCTGGGTGGGTGACTTCTGGCTCATTTTCTCTCATTATTTTCCCTGGAGAAAAAGTCTATAGCCTATTCCTGCTGCCAAACTTTCGGGCTGCTTACTTGTAGTCACCAGTAACTTGAATATGAAATTCATGGCACCTGGGGTTTCTTCACAGTGTGTCAGTGCAAATGAAATTCCTTCCATTTAGTGGAGAAAGCTGTGAGGAGTCTTAGGTCCTAGCTATGACCTTTGCTAATGCACACTGCTTCTTAAGCTGGGACTTTGATTGGCAGGACACTGTCATAGACAAGGGTATATCTTAGTCTGTTTGTGCTGCTATAACAAAATAATTGAGCCCTAATACTTTGAAAATAAAATGGATTTATTTTCACACAACTCTGGGGACCTGGAAGTCCATGATCAAACTGCCAATGGATTCAGTGGCTGGTGAGGGCTAATCTTGTTTCTGTCATGGTTGCATCCTCATATCTCAGAAAGGGACATAAAGGAAGAAATAATCTGTCTTCACATGATAGAAGACATGTAAGGACAAAAGAAGTCCTACCTAGATCTCATCATCACTTTTATAAATAAACAGTCCATTTGTGGGAGAGGATTTCTCTGGACACACTCACTTCCCAATAGGCACCTCCTCTTAATAATACTACAAAAGGGGGTTAAGTTTCAACATGAATTTTGGACGGGTAGAAAAATAGCAGGATATGGAGGAGGTGTGGCGTTGTGAGAACAGGAGGCAGGCAACTTCCTTGACAGCCAGAGAGGCTCAGAGAAGCTACTTACAAGGTAATGTGTTTTGGTTAAAGCCCCAGGCTGAGGAATTAGAAATGTAACAGCCACTGCCCCATCTTTCTATTCAGAGATGAAACTTTTGACAAGTCATATATAAGCATTCAGGACTGGAGGCTTCTACTGCAAATATCAAGTGTGTTCAGTTTCTTTAGTGATAAACGGAGAATCTGCATGTCTGAGATCCTGTGTTTAGGATGTGAAAGCAGCTAGGTTGGCTCATAAATGACAGATCTCCCCACTTGGCAAGAAATAGCCAATTATTCTTAATGATAAGTGGTCTTGTGTAGCAGAAATAGAAACAGGGCTTGTTTTTGCTGCATACATTCTATGGGCAATAGGTTGGCTTGCCAAATCTCTGGTACCTGAATCCAGATGTTAATCACTGGACAGGATTTATCACCCACGGGTGGATCTGGATCAGCTGCCTTTTGCATGTCACATGGCATCCTTGGATCTTGTCCAACTCTGGAGTTTTGTTCTAGCTGTCTTGTTGCCAATCAGCTCTGCATATACTTGTTGGGCATTGTTGAACTCAGTTAATACTGTCCTCTTTCTGCCAGCTGAAGTCCAGCAGTAGCAAACCCATGGATGTATGAGAGTAGTTTATCTCCACTCATTCAGTTCCTTCTTGCTTTATAGTCTATGTATCTGAATGTCACAAGTCACAAGGACCACCATAAAGTCTGGATTCTCTAGGTTTCACAAAGTTAAACAATGAAGAAACAGAATCTATACTCACAATTTCTTAGCATAGTAGTTTAGCTGTATTCAGTAATGTGTTCCTTTAATGATAACAATTTATTTTTACAAATTAGAATAATGCCAGGATAAGTAGCTTGATTTTACTTAATGTAGTTAATGTGAATCCAGTTATAGTATTAAAAATGGTATGATTATCTTGTGGAGCGTAGCTATGTTTGTAAGTGATTCTTCTGAATTTTGCACAAGTTTGGAGCAATTATGGGAATTGCTGAAGGCATACCTGGCAGTGACCCCAGAAGTAGGTTGGTTGGTAAATGTAGTCATCACTGCTTTGACAGACAGCATTGTCACACAGACAGAGAGCAAATAAATCTCAAATAGTAGAGAACAGTGGTTTCAAGGGGATAGAGAGTTATGCAGAGATAATTTGAAATGAGACTGCGATGTATTGAAACAAACAAACAAAAAAAAAACTGTCTCTAACATCAGTTAAAAATAACTCAAAAACTTTTCCTGTGATTTATTTTCTGCCATGAGATACTAACTAGCGATAAACAAAGTAAAGCAATACCATCTGAATATTTGGAAAATCTGATTGGGCTACCTGAAGCAGGTTAGACACAGAAGAGGACCTGATTTCAGCTTCTTGGTCAAGTTCTTGCATGGACATTTCAACTTGCAAATATTTTCAAATTGGAAAAGAATATGTCCTTGTTAACATGACAGGTTATAGAGAGGCAGGAGGGATTTTAATTTTATAGACTGTGAAGTTCTTGAACAAGATATATAAGGTTGATAATAATATTAGAAACAGTGGGACAATAGCCCAAGGGGAAAAACCAAGTTCTTGTTGAAAGATATTGAGCATGGGATCTCTGAACATGGAGGAAAGATGCAGAATCATGGAGGAATCCCAGCTCTTAGGGACAAATGAAAAGGAAAATGAGCTGGGGAAATATACACAGCAGTGTGCTCTGTGAGTAAATGAAGATGCCATTTTGAAGGAAATAAAAGAAAAAAGAATTAACTTGCTACTGAGAGGTCAAGAAGAAATAGCATTGAGAAAAGTACCTGGGTTTGGAGGTGATTTCAGTACATCACTAACAACAAAATCTGGTTGTTCGCTATTAATACTGTGTGACAGTTAACTTCAGCTGTGAACTTGACACAAACCTTGGAAGAGGGAACTTATGACCATGACTGGGAAAGATTGATTGGCATGGAGGGGTCCCAATAAACCTGCTTTTATGTACTTTAATTTGGCTCGAATTGGTTCATTTCACCAGTTATTTTTGTTGACTTTTTAGACAGGGTCTTATAGCCTAGGCTGAGGTAACATAGCTCAGGCTGAGTTACTGAAACTTGTGGCAATTCTCCTGTCTCAGCCCCCTGAATGCTGGGATTAGAGACCCTAGCCAGTCTCCTCATCAGTTCTTTCTCATGTTGGTGAGTTTTCTCATGAACTCTTTTGCTGTGAGTTTAGTTGATGAAACTCTACTGCTGCCTGCTCCGCCATCGTCACTGAAGCAGTGCTGACTTGCCAATAGGCAGCTGTACTAAATGCTATGGATTTTCTTTGTCAGCTTGAAGTTGTGAACAGGAACACTAATGGCAACTCCTATACATGAAACAATGAGATTTTGAAGGCTTGTTGAATTGTTGACATTCTAGTATGTGCCTCCATGAGGCAGTGTTTCCTCTTGACTACCCATTCCCTTGCATTAATATACATTTATTAAAACCACCTATTATCTCCTCCAAATACTGTGTTTTACTTGTCATTAACAAAAGAGAAGTTGATCAAATTTATCCTAGTGCCAACAAAATGTGAGTGTAAGTATGGTGGAAGTTTGGAAGCATGGTTGTATTAAATGAAATTGTGTTTTGTTTTGGTCTCAAGGATGGGATGTGGGGGTGCTTTGTACATCACTGAAAAGCAGGATGATGAAGGAGGCATACAAAACATTCTGAAGAAAGAACGCATGATGCTGTACCAGCCAGAAAACTGTCATGTGTGAGGAACATACTTACATTTTTTGATGGACAGACTCCTTGGAGAAGTTGTGATCTTGGTCAATATGAAGTACCTTGAGCAGAGGGTGTGAAGTTGGCCAATTGGAAGGCATCCTTGTGCAGGTATAAAGAGGAGGCACCAAAAACACAGCGGGGCTTTTTTGCTCAGCATTGCTTCACATTGCTGCCCATCACTGCTTTGCTCTAAAGACTCCAGACAATGCTTCGAGACTTGCTTCTTCCAAGACTTACTGCTGACTTTGCTGCTGAAGATCTTGGCGGGTCTGGCAACTGTTGGCACTGCTGGGACCACTGCTGCCAATACCAGAGCCACAAAAGCTGCTGCTTTTTCAGTTGTCTTTGCTGGTGGTGTTTTCCAAGTTCCTGTTTCTGACTGCATCTGTTCCTGTGTATATGGATTTGGCTGGACGGTTGACTCACTATCCCAAGGGCCTGCACCTGAAATTTCCTTCAAATTCCTTTTTTTCTGTGTCTCTGGTTGGTGGGTTGGAAGATGTTTAGGGTTATTAATAAATAATTTAAAAGTATTTCTTCATGTAAGCATTATGAGTACCAAGCTGACTTTGTTCTTAAAAATAACAGGCTCATTTTTTCCAAATGGCAGTAGTGAAGAATTTGTTTTTATTTGCTTATCATTAGCTATGTTTTCCTTTTATTATGATTTTTTTGGTACTGAGGATTCAGCTTGAAACCAAGACCATGTTAAGCATGTTGTTCTACACCCTAACAGAACATCTTTGCTATTGCTTAGGTGGTTGTGATTTCCAAGTGATAACACTTTTCAAGTATGTTCTCTCGGGCCTGTGAGTGACTCCATTGAAGACTTCATTGCATAAAGAGATGAATCTCTTTTGGCATAGAAGCTGAACCTTCCCTCCCTGTCCTGTGAAGTTGAAGGGATAATGAATATTATATGCAATGCTAATTCATCCTGACAGACTTGTCCTGGAGATGCATGCCTCCCAGGAGCAAGCTTCTGTGCCTTTTGCAATATGTCTCAAAATGACTCAGCTGAGTTTTTCCAAAGACCTTTGGCTAATATCTAGGTGAAAACCCCAAGTCTCACGTGAAACATTGAAAGCAACTTAGGACATAGTCAAGAAAATCTGAAAATTACCAGCTGGGTTTATATGGAAAAAGGATGAATAAACTCAAGGTCACTTAGAGAAGAATATAATGGCAACAGGAAGGCTACCACAGAAGGTTCTCCTATGAGAGGACTTTCTTATGGAGACATTAGTTTTCCCCTGGGCTATGTTTGGCACAATTGAATGAAAAGCTCCAGCTGTTCCAGTGACTACCAGATAATGAGGTCATTAAAGGTTGGTAATATAGCTTGACTAAAACAAAATGAAAAAGAAATCGTTGGCAAATGTATTAATAAAGGAAGAATAGAGAATACTTTCAGATGTACCATTGGCTTAACTGCTTTTATTTTGTGTTAGCTGGGAATATGAAAACTAGGCAAAGGAAAAGGAATGATAAATCTTGTCCAGGCTAGAAGGCTAGGGACGATGGGCAACACTTTAACCACAAACTGAGACCACAAATAAAGATGAGAAAATGAAAACGTTGACTCTAGTCAAGCAATCCGTATACAGAAAAACAAGAGAGAGCGTACCAAGTGCGTCATAATAAGTCAATTTAGCATGATATTTTTTTAAGAATATGGGAATTGGAGATAGTCAAAACTGTACTTGAATTGTAATTGTACAATGGTGGAGTTTTACGTCAGAGATGTTGGATTAAGAAGGAGTCATGTTTCTGTTTCAGTCAAGATTCTTTTTTTTTTTCTGTCCACAAGAGAAAATTGAACCACCCATGCCTCAAATATTAAAAAAAGTCTAATGCAATGAGAATATTGGAGGTCAGATCATTTTTGGGGCTGATTCATTCATTAATTTGACAGAGTCATTGGCTCCAATTCCTCTGTCTCTGCTCTACTATTCTCATCTTCTTGTCCTTCCTTCATAAACTGATAGTCATTGATGCCCTGAGGGGATACAAGTCCTATGAAGGTAAAAACTATTTCCAAAAAAAGAAATGACTCCTAATAAGCCAGCTGTCACCAAAAGGAAACATTTCTAGGCATTCACTGTGATTTATTTTTTCAGGAATCGTGTCAAATGCCATCCTTAGCAGGGGGAATGGGTATGTGCTAATGAGTTCTGATCAGTTGTGACACTCCTGTGCCTGAAGAAAAGTCCAGTCCTTCAGTGTCTTGGAGGGACGTTACACAAACATGGCCTGTTTCTAAGGATGGCAGAAGCTGTTTGGAAGTCAACAGAAAGTGTCCAAACACATGATACCTCAGAAAGCTGCAAATAACAAACAAATGTTAGTATATCCTTTGAAGAATTTATGTTTAATGGATGTTATATTATTGATGTATGATGAAGATTGTTTATGGAGAATAAGAAAAACATACAAGTAAGACAGATAAACTTTAGTGATGAGGCCCAAGAATTCATGTCCTCATAAATGCATGAATTGAAGCTGATAGTTAGGATTAGGGTAGTGATTACCTTGCAATGGCAAAGCCCACAGTGGTGGATTTGATACCTTTATTAAAGGAAGTCTGAAAGAACACAGTGACATCATTGGTCGTGTAATGACATAGTTCAAACTTAAAGAAGGCCCCACCAGACACAGTCTGTTGCTATCTCAGTCTTAGGCTGCCCTGCCTCTAGAACTATTAAAATAAAGGTTTTGTTTATAATTCATATACTTCTTTGGTATTTTGTTTTTAACAACACGAGTGAATTAAAATACTCAGGGGCTGATTGCCAGGAAGTGGTGTCTGCGACATTCCCAGTATAGATTAAACCAATGAAATTAGGAAAGAGATCACAGATAGGTTGACATGGTAACACAGAAGGAAAACCAAACAAAGCCACCCAAACTTATAATTTTCAGATTATATCATTTTGGTCATCTGCTGGTAGCACCCACCCATTCTGGTCTCATGTATGTTTCCTAAAACATAAAAATCCCTAACAGATTGTAGCTGTGACCACTCAACTTATTATTGGTGAATTGAGGCTGCCATCTGTGTACTTGCTTCCATGTCTTTCAGATAGAAAAAGTGTTTATTGTAGGCATCTCTCATCCCTAACCCCTTGCTCAAGTTCAGCTCTCTGTTTTATAAGACAGAGAATATTCAATTAGTGCCATGTGAACTGACCCCCAAGACCACCCTGAGAAGATTTTGTTAAGAGAGAGAACACTCCCTGACAGTGTTTCTTGGACACCAAATATATCTTGTTTGTTATAAAGAGTTAAATATGAACATGAATTTCTATACCTACAAGAATTAGATCTGAGAATCCCACATTATTGATAAACTTTGAAAGAGGAAGCAATTTAATAAACAGTGAAGTTTTAGTTCCTTTTAAAAATTATAAATAGTGATTTATGGCCCTGATAAAATCAGGACTCTATCTATACCTGTTTTGGTGTAGTAATGCAAGAGTTACTGTGCCCTTTTCCCTTGGGAAGAATGTAGATGATGTAAGCCACTTATTCCATCTTCATGTCAAAAAACATTGCCTTTTCCTCTCCAGTCCCCTATAGATGTAAAAACAGCAGAAAACTGAACAATCCTGAAATCAAATTGAACTTGTCTGTGGCTGTGCAATATTCTTGATTCAAAATTTCAGAGTACCCACCCATTTATGTATCTACAGACAAGAAAACTGCAACCTATTGCTGTCTGTCTCTCTCTGTCTCTCTGAATCTCTCTCTCTCTCTCTCTCTCTCTCTCTCTCTCTCTCTGTGTGTGTGTGTGTGTGTGTGTGTGTGTGTATGTATGTGTGTGTGTTAGTGTGCCAAAAGTCAACACAGAATGTCATTCCTCAGGATCTATCCACCGTATTTTTGGTTCAAGGTTTTCTACTAGGACCTGGGGCTCCATGATTTAGCTCTTCTTGATGATCATTGTGCCTCTGTCTTCTCATTTATGAAACTAGACACTTGTACCACCACACCCCCATGCTTTCCTTTTAACATGGGTGCTGAGTGTCCCACTCTGGCCTTTATGATTATTCAAGAATCATTTTTATCAACTTAGCTCTCTACCTCCTTATCCCTTCTGCTATCTGACTTTTGAACTAGTAATAAGAGCCAGTGAGTATCGTGGTTTACCAAACAGTGTTTCTCAAACATAAGGAAATAAGTGGAAAGTGCTGCTCACTCCTCAATTTCCTTCTTTATTTTTGCTCCAATCTTTGGAGGAAAAAAGGACAATATCAGAAAAAGCTAAAAACTGGTTGTAAAACAAGACAAACAAGAGATTTGATTTTTTTTCTAGAGCACTTTTGTCAATTAATATCCTTTTGACACAAACATGATTTTTTAAATTCCCTTAAATTTGAAACATTTGGGTTATTTGAGAATGCTTGGACAACCTCAAATCACTTACAAGTGCAGAAGAAAAATTATCAATTATCTTGGTAACAATCCAAAAACATACAGATTTTTTTTTAATAATTTATTTTTTATTTCTTCAAGTTACATCTCAATCACTGCTCAACATACAGATTTTAATGCCACTTAATTGTTATCCACTGCCTTAAATACACGGTCTTCTTTTCCATTGGTATGCCAGAGAATTCAATTTAGCATGCAGACTAATTTATTTGGAATGTTTCAACACTTACCCTAAGTAAGTCAATTTTTAAGGCTTCTACAAAAGATTTGGTTTTTATTCCTTCAAGAGAAGTAATAGGGATTGTGCTTTAGAGGCAATTGGAAGCCATTTAAGGAACTAATCATAGTCATAGTTGAAGACAGACATGCTAACCAAGGTGTTAGCAGGATTAGGGGAGCTCAAGCATGTTAAATAGAGAAATGCACATTTGCTTGCAATCTTTGCTGGTCAGAATAAAGGCTTGAGGCAAAGTTAGAAGGGAATTAAGGCAAGTCAGTCATTTTTTGTTGCAGGTTAGGATGAGTGGGGTCACAGTTTTAAAGGAAGTGACAGACTTAGTCCTTCCAGTCTCATTGTTCTGTCATACTGAACAGCTGACATTACTTCCTCTCTTTATGGTTTTTGTCTTTTGTACCTCCGGTCTCTTGGCATGTTCAGGGATGCTGGGTACAACAGCTTCATTTGGCACTTACGGTGAAACTCAGGTATAAACACTTTGTAAGGCTGTCCTTTTGTGAGTGAATTTGGCCTCCCCTTATTTTCCAAATGGCAAATAGTCTTGACTTCCAATAAAACTTAGAAAATCCTTAGCAAGAGTTTTACGTTCTCATTAAAACTCCAGTAATTAGGGAAGTAGGTCAGGCACCCTGTCGCTTTTGTGTGTGTGCTCTCCCACTATGACAATTTGTCTATTCATTCATGCATTTGACATGTTCATAGGAATTTCTACTCACAGCATGACAAAGTTGCAGCATGGGTTCTTCTTGGACTGATAACATCAGACAGGACAAATTACTGAGAAAACTTCAGTATAAAATAACACTAAGAAGAAAAAATGAGTAGTTTTTTCTGTATATCATCTGATCTTTTGTAGAAGCCTTAAAAATGATTTGCTTAGGGTAAGTGTTGAAACACTCCACATAAATTAGTCTGCATACTAAGTTAAATTCTCTGGCATATCAATGGAAAAGAAGACAGTGTACTTAAGGCAGAGGATAACAGTTAAGTGGCATTAAAATCTATGTTTTTGGATTGTTAACAAGATAACTGATAATTTCTCTTCTGCACTTCTAAGTGATTTAAGGTTGTCCAAGCATTCTCAAATAACCCAAATGGTTCAAATTCAAGGGAATTTTAAAAATTATGTTTGTATCAAAAGAATGTTAATTGACAAAAGTGCTCTAGAAAAAAATCATAATAAAAAGGTTCAAACCTAAATCTAGCACAATGCTAATATAACTATTTTGTTCTGGTTTCTATGTATATATTTAATTCTTTATAAGTAACAACCAATAAAACATATAACACAATGTTAATGAGTAACGAGGATATTTTATTATGCTTCCATAGTTTTCCCTTTTCTATATTCAATCAATGAATATTTGTTTGTAGAAAAAATATTGCTTATATATAACTTTATACATTTGTCAATAATGTGATCTTGGAAAGAGGAAGATTCTCAAGGAAAGCAGTGATCCCAGTTGCACTTCTAGTGTTACCTAAGGACAGCTCAGAATGTTCTTGTTGTTCTTGCCAAAAGTAGGCTTCCCCTGAACTCTTACCAGTGAATTTTACTTAGATTAAAAAAATTATCTGGGTTGGATTTGGCTTATGTAGAACTCGTTTTATCAATGACTGATAATATCAGAGTTGTTGATATGTTGAGGGCTGTGGAAAGTTCAGATGCTTTATAAACTCATTTAGTTACAAACCGATGAATAATAAAGCTGAGTTAGAAGGCCTGAATTAAAGACCAAAATAGACAACAAAGTTTTCCTCATAGCATAAATTTCAATAACGTAATCAAGGGAAACCATTCTCAGTTATACAAGATGCCATGGTGTGTGTGTGTGTGTGTGTGTGTGTGTGTGTGTGTGTGTGTGTTCTTGTATTCATGTGGGTGCACATATGTGTGCATGTATTCATGTATGTGCATGTGCATGCGAAGCCAGAGGTCAAGTTCAGGTGTTCATGCTTAGGGGCTGTCCATCTTGTATTTTGAGATAGGGCAGTGAGGCAAGAGCCTATGTTTGATAGCCAACGCTTAAAAGAAATGCTCTCACTCACACAATTGTGAAACAAATGTAAATGTTAGGATTTTTCCAATGCAGAGTAGAGTAGGTACAGGATAAGCCTCATTTCCTTGAAGCTTACTAAGCAAGCTATAAGGAATGCATGGCCAGGAATCTGTCTATGTCCACCTCTCCAGAACGGGGTTTACAAGTGTCTACTGCTATACCAGCCACCCTCTTTAAAATATCTAGGGTTCTCATATGGCTGCTGAACTGAAGAGAGCTGATTTGTAGGGCACCCCAGACGGGAGGAGTAGGATAGGTGGGAGAGGGTGGGAGGGTGGTAGGCCCGGGGGTGGGGGTGGAGGGAGGGGACTGTGATGGAGATATAAGTAATAAATAAACAGTAAAAAAAAAAAAAAGGAAAAAACATATCTAGGGTTCAAACTTAGGTCCTTGTGCTTGCTTGTACATTAAATACCTCACTGACTGAAGTGTCTCCCCAGCCCCACAAAGGCCCTACCTTTAAGAATGCAAAGGGAATACTACTTAGCTATCAGAAACAACGAAATCACACAATTTGTAACCAAATGGATGGAACTAGAAAAGCTCATCCTGAGTGAGCTAATCCAGACCCAGAAAGACACACATGACATGTATTCACTTATAACAGGATGTTAGCCATATAGTACAGGACAACTATTCTACAACCCACAGACCCAAAGGAACAAGAACCCAGCACAATGATCCTACAAGAAATTCGACCCAGCAGCAGATCAAAACAAATGCTGAGACACACAGTCAAACATTAGGTGGAGCTCTGGGAGTCCTATATAAGAGGGGTGGAGGAATAGAAAGACCTGGAGGGGACAAGAACAACACATGAAGATCAACAGAATCAACCAACCTAGACCCCTAGAGGCTTATGGAGACTGAAACACTAACAAAAAAAAAAAAAAGAAAGAAAAAGAAAAAAGCTTAAACTTAGACTAGACCTAGATATCCCTATACAAATATAGATGGTAGGCAACTTCATCTTCATACAGATCCCTTAGCAAGTATGGGGACAGTCTCAGTCATGGACTTTGTACTTGTTACTGGGACACTTTACCCTAGCTGAGCTGTCATGTTGGGCCCCAGAGCAAGAGGAAGCTTTTAGCCCTCATGTGACTGATATGTGGAGGCCCACTCTTACCAGAGGAGAGGGTAGGAGGGAGAGGGGGTAGAAGGTGAGAGGGTGGTGTGGGGGAAGGGTAAAGGGAGGGGGCTGTGATTGAGATGTAACTTGAATTAATAAATAAAAGTTAAAAGAATGCAAAGGGAACCCGAGACAGAGCATCTTTATGCTACTTAAAAGAGAGCCTGCACCTGCCTCATGCCTTTTTTTCTTTCATATTCCACAAAATTGCTTCTGTTAGATTGAGAGTTGTGATATTCCTCATGCTGAGATGAAGGACAACAAAGAGCACTGTGAAATCTATCAGCTATGGATGAAATAGTTGGGAGATTGCCAGTGTTTTTTATTTACAGTGTATTGTTACTTTTAGCAACAATGTAACCAGAAAGCGACAAGAGGCAATTTGCCAAATGAGGTTCATTTCAGCTTGTGGTTGGAGGGACTACAGTCTATCAGAGCAGGGAAGGCAAGGAGGTGGGTGGTTTTGAAATGGTGTTTGGTGCTGGTGGCATGGAAGTGGGTGGTTATGTGGTGGTGTTTGGCACTAAAGGCACGGAGGTGGGGGATTCTGTTACTAAACATGGAGGTGTTTGGTTTTCATTACATTAGTAGTCAATGGCAGGATTGGTGGGGAACTGGTTCTGATCTTTTAGCTTTCAACTTCCTATTTTAATCAGTCCAGGCCCAAGACCCAACTCCCACATTCTCTAGAAACACCCTTATAGGGATACCCAGAAGTGTGCTTTATTAATGCCTTAGGCATTTCTTAACCCAGTGGAGTTGACATCAGAATTAACCATCTCAGCAGTGTACGGTTTCCTGAAGTATCACTAGAGAAATTTCATAATTATAAAAAGATTGAGTTTCCTCTCTGTAACTGATGTGTTTTAGTGATTTCTCCTCTTGGGATTCTCGAGTTCTTATCATATTACTGCTACCGTTTCCTCCTTTCCAGGCATGTGCTGGCAACATTTACAGCTTGTATTTCTATACACATATCTTCTTTTGCCCATTTGTGATATTGGTACTGTTGTTTGTCCCCATTTCTAAATGTATTATCCACACACATGAATACACATGTGTCATTTTGGGGCAAAATGTACATGTGTGCAGATGAGCTCCTCTAGAATCTTAGATGCTTTCGTCTAACTTAGCAGTTCTGCAGGAGAAGCACCATGGACACTTTCCCTGCTCTGCTGATAAAGAACCTGAGCATTGATTAGTTTAACAATGGCCACATGGCTGGTAAAAGAGTCATGGCTAGGAGAGGTCCTAGCTTTCCTTTCAGATCTCCACACCACCCTTTTCTGCAGCTATTCTTAAAGGAACACCAAAGGAAGACCCTTTACTCCTTATGGTGTCTAAGAGGCTCGTCCATCATGAAATATACTCACGTAGTACCCAAGTTGACAAAAGTTAAGAGATGGGAAATTCTAACATTTGTGGACCATATACTTGCATCTGGAAAAATCCTAATGTTTGTAGTTATTGTATGGTTGTGCAAGCAGTAGCATTTTTGACTGTTTTTAGTATTGAGGATGGAATGTTCAGTCTTACATATGCTAGGCATATACTCTACTACTGAGCTATTTTCCAGATCTCCTTTCTACTATTGTTTTTTTTTTTTTTTTTTTTTTTGTTCTGAGATAGGGTCTCATTAATACCCCAGGCCAGAATTGAACTTATGGTACATTTGGTTCATCCTTCCGAATAGCTGGGATTATAGGTCTAGGCCACCTGGCATTGCAAAAAGCAAAACAAACTCCTTCAGTATTTTAACTCTGGAGTGACTCAGCTGGTACAAGTAAATTGCTTTAATGATAATATTTATTTGTCATTCAGTCTATTGACATTAAAATACAGGGTCTATGATATGGCTCAATGGCTAACAGAAAACAAAGTGGGAGATTAACAGCTTTCTTCATTTAGCATAGGCATTTAGTGCGCAAAGATGATTTGTTTCTCAATTAACTTTTTCTTTGACATTAACTGCTGTAACTACAAAGAATAGTACTTCCTTAATGTATAACCTATAAAACATAAATAATTTTTTGTAAAATTATTAAAGCTTCTTTGTCAGCTGTTTTATTGTCAGTTTGATGCAAGCTAGAGTAACTGGGGAGGTGGAACCTCAATGGAGAAAATAACTTCCATCAGATGTATCTGTAGACAAGTCCATGGGGCATTTGATTAATGTTTGTCATGGGGCAGCCTAGCCTAGTGTGGATGGTGCCAGCCCTGGGCTGGTGAACCTGGGTGTGAATAAAAAATAGTGAGAGGGTGGGACCAGGAGGGGAGGAAGGAGGGGGCTGTGATCGAGATGTAACCTGAACAAATAAACAAAAAGAAAATAAAAGAAAAGGAAAGGTGAGTGAGCCCTGAAGAACAAGCTGGTAAGCAGTGCTCCTCCAGGGCCTCTACTTCAGTTCCTGCGTCCAGGTTCCTGTCTGAGTCCCTGCCCTGACTTCCCACAGTGAAGGACTGGACTGCCGGTATGAATGTAAGCCAAACAACTCTTTCCTCTCCAAGTTGCTTTTGGCCAGTATGTTTTTTATCACAACAATAGTAAGCGAACTAGGGCATTACTGTAGCAATAGCACAAAATGAGAAAAAAAAAATGAAGGCAGAAGCGCACGGATACTGAATAAGTGAAGAAAGCAACCCTCAGAACTCCCGATGAAGGCTACACAGCATCCATTTTCTGCTGCCACATCAACACACAACTTGGTTTCTTCCCTACAATAGTAACTTGTGATTTTCTGTGAAAACAGGCAATGCTCTCTGGGCAAATTTTTTCTTAAATGCTTCCCAGGGATCTTGGGAAATCCAAAAGCCTTAGAAGAAATGTATGATTCTTATCAGACAGTGTGTCAATAACTGCTTCGGCTGTGCACCTGGTGCAGCGGGATGAGTTTGGGAATGAACAAGATGTCGCCATTGACAAATTTTTGTGTGGGGCGACAGCTGAAGCCATCAGAGGCTGACACCGTTGGGTTGAACTGTAGGACTCCTTATTTGCAGGATGCTGGGAGGCCAGTTGCTAGAAGGTCAACTGCGGTTACCCTGTGCCTAACATTTTCCATATCTGCGTTGCTTGTACTTTCTCATGTTGTGTGTCGGCACCGGAACCTGTTCTTTGTGGTTTGAGAATTGTTTTAGCTGCTTATTTCTCAAATTAAGCAATAATCCCCTTTTGCAGACAGCTCTTTAGTTACTGTAGAAATGATTATGTTGTCATAAACACAGCTTTACTATTTCAGGTTGAGGGGAGGGGATCAGAGGGCGCTCAGAAGAATAAACTCATGTTTCCACGCGAACACACCCACCTAAGTTAAATACTTACAGAAGGCTTGGGGGAAACAGAAGCAGAATTCTCTTTCCCGATCCACTTCCCCAAGCTCTTTTTTTGTTTCCTGTGAAATCAGATGTTTTTAATGCATGTTTCAAAAGGTTCCATTTAACTTCCAAAAATAAGCAAACCACAATTCTGCTCCCATTTCTTTCTCTCAATTTAATAATTTGTTCCAATTTTTCTACCTTCAAAACCAGATGATTCAGCTCCCCTTTCTGCCCTAACAGATTGGCATGATCCAAACTTCAGAAGCTGGGGTTAGGTTCCTCAGCCTTCCTTATTTTTATCTTAATAGCCTTCGTATGTGCCCCTCTTTCTGGGTTTCTCTTCTGATTTTCTCTCTTTAACTTTCCATTAGACCTATTTTCTTTGCATGTGTGTGTGTGTATTTTCTCTTTTGTGTCAATTCCACTCTCCGTTTACATTCCAAGGATAGGAGTCTTTGCTCCTACGGCTTCATCCTCCTTATTTTAAAGTTTATCCAACTGAGTTATATTTTATGCTTCTTATTCAGCAATAAGATCTCACTTGAAGCGAATCTCAGATATCATCTTTTAAAAGTCTTCCCTACCTAATCTGTTTTTTTGGCTGATTTCATTGTAGCTACAGTCCCACGGCTTCCCTCCCTGGTATAACTGCAGCTCTCATAAAATGTTGAGTTGCTTCTGTCTTCCTGTATGTGGTTTTTATGGTATGCATTTATTATTTTTTGCATTAAATTTATGTAAACATAAAATATGGCAGTTAGTATGACAAATATGTGAACATAGTCACCCACATTTAGCGTGAACACATTTTAGCGTTTTGCCATGATATCAGATAGTCATAAAAAAGAAGTAAAATACTTTAGATTTGACCCCAAATTTTTACTGTTGCTATTCATACCTCTTATTTTCCAGAGATACTACCATGCTGGCATTGCTCTATTCTGTTTATTTGAGAATGTTATTTATTTTCACTTTTACCATATATCCATATAAAATATGAATATTGCTGTAAATAAGGATGTGCTGTTTACATTTTGCCACTTGTCACTTTATTTAGTGGCGTTTGTTGACCTGATCCCATATGTTGTGTCCTTTGCATTCTTCTTCATTTCCATTGCATTCTAACTCCTTGCTAAGTGAAAGTACCACAACAAAGGTTAATTTACAAAACTAAGTGAGGTGGTGATTCCAATCTCATCAAGGACAAAAGTCGACTGAATTTCAGCTCAGTTTTATTTTCTAAGAATATTTTGGAACCTGAAGGACAATTTGGGTCTCTTCTTTTCCAAGGATGAAAATATTGCTTTTACTAGAACAGCCTGAGCAATCACACAGGGTCTTGATCCTTGGACCTAGGATTTCTCTAATGGGGGATGATTTGATTTGTCAATAACTAGGATTCTAGGAGCAGATTTTTTCTTTTTTAGAAAATGTTCTTGGGCTGGGTGATGGCACATGCCTTTAGTCCTAGCACTTGGGAAGCAGAGGCAGGTGGATCTCTATGAATTTGAGGCCAGCCTGATCTATAAAGCGAGTCCAGGTCAGCCAGGAATACACACAGAGAAACCCTGTCTCAAAAAACAAAATTAAAAAAAAATTTTTTTCTTTAGGTGAGTTACATAAGATAATACAAGAAAATAATTTATATATATTTAGACTGCAGGTAAGAAATGGCTATTGTGAGTTTTTTAAATTAAAGAATTTAAAGAAATTTTATCACAGTTTATTACCTAATGGGAAAATACATATATAATTATCTACATGAAGATTTTTATGTTATGTTTTGATTTGAGGGTAAATGTTAGTATATAATTTTGTTTAATAGACTAAATGATGTTTTGTATATATTTAGCAAGTAAATGAAAAGTTTGCTGAATAAATGCCGGTAACACATTAAATCCAGGTGCTAAGACTTATTTCCAGTTGATAGTATTTTATATTCATGAACTATAAAATATACAAAAGCTCCAGTTTAGTCTTTTAGTTATAGCTCAACATTGTCAGCTATATATCACAGTTGAATAACTGGGAAAATGACAAAACACCTTTCCTGAAGGGTCTGTCCCATTTAGAAATGGGAGCTGGATTTAGAGAGATCCTGGATATTATTAATGGGCATTCTGGTAAAGGCTTACTTTACATTTTCCTTTTTAGCATCTTCCTCTTCCCCCAGCTCCTGTACATATTTGGTTGAAACATAAGTAACTTCTTTTTTGTGTGTGAAATGAATGAATAATGCTTTGAAGATTTTCATCCCTTGCGTGTGAAATTATTTACGAACATTTAGATTGACCACACTCTGTGAATTGGTAAGAGCTGTTACAGAATTTTGATTTTGTTTTTTAATTTTTTTCCAGTTATTGAATTAGATATTTTCCTGGGAAGCTGATTTAAAAAAAAGATTTAAAAATAAATCTTCTAAAATGTAAAAGATTTTAAATTTTACAAAATTTAAGAACTTTCAATTTAAATAAAATTAAGTATATATGTATTTCAATATAAGTATATTGAAAATGTTAAAATTAGATTTAAATGGGTGTTGTTTGATTACTCAGTTTAAGAACAGTTTAACTAAAAAGATATTTCCTAGGTTTAGTTTTCTTTTTGACATTAAATGTAATCAGAGAAAACTTTCCTTGTTAAAATTATGGCAAGATTATGACAACTGGTAGAAAGGCTGCCATTTATTTGCTAAATGAACTCAATTACTGACTTGCTTAATATATGAAGGATAGCTGCTGAATAAGGCTGTTTTTGCTCAGAGTTTTTGGTCACAAATCATTTTATAACATCACAAAATTATACTGTTAAGAATCTTACTGGCCCTGTTCTAGAGAAACAAATTGTATGTTATGTGAGTGCTACTCAAATTGTCTCCTTGTATGGAATCGTGCTTTAGAAATAAATGTTTTGGTTAGTTAGAAAAGAAAGGAAGAAACAGAGAAAGAAAGGTGGGAAGAAGGACTGTTCTTTTTTAGTTTGGTGATAAGGGTTGAAATATTACAATGGAAAACACACACGGAAATCAGGTGCGCCTGTAACACTGCAGTTCTTTGTCTATGAGTCTACGGTATAAAAGGTCTGTATCAATCTCAAGTATCAGCAAGGCCAGATGTTAGCCGAGTCACAGCAAGTTCAGAATGTATTGCAATTGTTTTGCCTGTTTAAGGTGAATGTAAAAACTCTATAGAAATATTTTACTTGGTTACAAAAATACCATGCTATGGCAGTGTTCTATATTATCATTCTAAAAGAAAATCACTAATTCTGAATTTTGAGTGGTGTGTAAGAATGAGTACACAGGTGTGAACTAACATTTTACTCTTTGGAACAACCTTCAGGGGTTGGAGTTATTACCATTTCTGTGTTAGAAAGAAATTAAGGCCAAGAGGTGAATAAAGGGATATTTACCAATAATGGCTCCTTTCTACAATCCGGTGGTTAGAAAATTCCTTGCAAATACTTCTTGTAAAAATATTTCTGAAAAAATAGAACAAAACAGAAAAAAAATATTTCTGATATTTCATCAGTTTTCACAACACCTTTACTAAGTGGAAAACATGAATTTTATCTCCACAACTCACTTACAAGCTAAAACTTCCAGGACTGTGGAGATAGCTTAAGAAATACAAACGTGGACCCAGGTTTGATGTATAGAACCTACACAAATATGGTAGGCATGTGTGGTGCACGTTTGTAATCGAAGAAGTGTGGAATTAGGATAAGATGAATAAGGATAACAAACGAGAAATCTTATTTTGTTGGGTGATTTCTACAGCCAAAGTTTACCAGTTCCCTCCCATGTGAAGCGGCAAGGGAATGACAAGGGACTAGAGCAGTCAGCTCAGGCTGGGATCATTGCACTCACATCTGGCTTTATTTTAGCTTACTATGCTTTCCAGACCCCACCCTTGGTCACTTTACATATGTTACACACATCGTAATAGACTGTGAGAAGATTCAGAAATATTGGTTTTGACAACTAATTAGGATTACATAATTCATGGTACAATATTAGCATTTACTTAACCCCGGCACAACTTTAGTCTTATTTAATTTAAGGCTACATATCCATTAACTATAGGCCTCTAAATGTAGGTATTTATTGAAATTTAAGTTTGTTTCTTTCTTTAAACTAAAGCTTAAGTAGCAGTGTAGTCAAGATTTTAATATCAATTATTTCTCTATGTGTGATGAACACTACACTTCAATGTTTTATATTATTTATTTTAGATTTTAGTCTTTAAAGGTTTGTAGGATGATTGTTGATCTGTGTGCACCCTTGTTTTTCAGAGGTGACATGAGGGGTGAACACTTTGAATAGAAAGCACCAATGCCCACTAACACCTGTAGTAGGGCTCTTGTCAAAGCAGCTGCTTTGGTGTTTTTTGTGAAATTGTGAATGGAAAAGAACTTATCTTGCCTTCAAAAAGGGCTGCTGGGTTGACTAGTTGAGGGTGAAGCATTTATAATGCACTTGGTTGCTGTTGTGATAAGGCCACCAAGGAATGTGTGAGGGAGAGCACAGCTTGTTCATGGAATATTGCAGTTTGTTCTTGGTTACCAAAGACAGTTATCATGTTTTGATACAATTGCTTTTGAAGCTATCTGAAAACTGTAAATGATCAGAGAAACTCATTTGGTTTACCACAGCTGTTTGGTTCATCCTTTGGCCAGAGTCTCCTCCCTCTTTGTATGCCTATCCACTTTCTATCAAATTTACACCATTACACGTTCACATTCCTATACCATTAAAGCAATGTGAATCTGTATTTTTATCATCTCTCCATACCTCTCCATACAATCTTGTGCATTGATGTACACAGGCATACACACACAGGGACATGGACACACACATACATGCACACACATAATACAAAAACACACACACACACAGGCATACATGCACACATGTAAGCTTGCACATGGACACATTGCAGCATCATTCCAGCATTATTCTTTAGTTAGATATCATTTAACACTTCTTAAAATTTCTTTGACAAGTAAATCTTTTACAAACATACACTTCAAAAAAGTTTTTAAGGAGAATGAACTTGACAAGAAATATTGTTCTGGAGGAAATTATTACCTCTGCATGTGAGGGTTGTTGAAATCTTACATATGCTAAACCCTGTGATGAAATGCTATATGAACAATTAACTACACATGTAGTGAGTGATTATTTATTTAGAAGCCTGTATTAATCAAGGGTAATGATCCATATCTGACAGTGAAGAATGTCAGAAAGGAGAGAACATGCAGTACCCGTGTTGTCGGCTTTGCTTCTGGGAAAAAGAACAGTTATTAATTCTGATTTTAAAAAGACAAATATGGCTTTCTACTAAATAAGTAATGAGTAGGCATCAGAGAATCTCCTCCAGAAGAAGATTCTTAGACAGTATCTAAGATTATTGCTGGTTCTCTTTGAAACTCTAAGTAAAGTTCATTTTTACTTAAAAATGTATTGGCTCGTTTTAAACTTGACACAAGCTACAGTCATCAGAGAGGAAGGAGCCTCAGTTGAAGAAATGCCTCCATGAGATCCAGCTATAAGGCATTTTCTCAATTAGTGATCAATGGGGAAGGGCCCAGACCTTTCGGTGGTGCCATCCCTGGGCTGGTGGTCCTGGGTTCTCTAAGAAGCAGGCTGAGCAAACCATGTGAAGCAAGCCAGTAAACAGCTCCCCTCCTTGGTTACTGCAGCAGCTCCCGCTTCCAGGATTCTACCCTGTTTGAGTTTCTGTCCTGACTTCCTTCCGTGAGGGACAGCAAAGTGAAAGTGTAAGTTGAATAAGCCTTTTACTCCTCAACTTGGTTTTGGGTCGTAGTGTTTTGTTGTAGCAATAGAAACCCTGATGAAGACACTAAGTTTTCAAAACCTGAAAGATTGACCAGAGATTGAAATGCTACTTGTTGTGGACTGCATTGGAGGGGAGCAGATATAGAAGGAACTATACTTCCTCTACCCCAGGCTGCTGAGGTTTGCAGGGTACTGCAGCAAATGCACAGTTATGGGTGGGCAGTATAAGTTCTCAAAGGAATGAAGGCAATATTCAACATCTGCTGTTTTTCCTGATATGGAGCTCAGGTCCTTCACAGTATGATGATCAGATCATGCTTCAATACTTTTACTGATTTCATACCTTCATAAAACTGTTTGTTTTGTTATTCTTAACTTTAAAATACTAGACTTTTAAAAAATTTTGTCTAGCAGTTTTTATAAAAAAAATCACTATTACTGAAACACTAAAGATGTTATGAACAGAAAGATTAGAAAATTTTGCTTTGAAATGTGCATATGAGAACACTAAGTATGTGTGTGTGTGTATGTGGGAGAGAGAGAGAGAGAGAGAGAGAGAGAGAGAGAGAGAGAGAGAGAGAGAACATGCATGCACACAAATGTGTGTGATTGGCCATGAACATTGATGTAGTTGTAGGAATAAACAAGGGTAGACAATGGAGTAGTAGATATAATAAAAATGTTATGTACATATATTAAAGTGTCCAAATAAAACTTATTGTTTTATTTAATTAATATATATGAGCAAATATGTATCCATTCTAATAGCCTTTTGTAAAATTATTATTACTTCAACTATTAGACTATATCCTCCTCAAACCTGTGAATTATGTTCATCTCTGTCTAGATGGCCGAGAAAGCAGAGAGTAATGCTGTTCATGTGACCACAGCTGAGTTGAAGCTCACATCTAATGAGCTGACTGGACATTGTTGTTCAACCCTCTCTATCATGGCTCAGAAATGACAGCATACTCTTGAGTTTCTTCTACAGTTCTTGAGGTCAGGAGTCTTACATTGACCAGTTGTGTAGAAAGAACTATGTTTTTAAAGAAGTGCAGTTTAAGCACCCCCTCTGCCTCAAAACTCATGAGTTCATAATCTCTCTAGGTAGACAACAAGGGTAAGGTGAGTTGAGTTGGTACTGAGACCGTACATAGATGAACACAGAGCCTGAAGGAAGCTAAGGGATTTGTGTGTCAGTTTTATAATTTGTTCCCAAGTTGTCTAAGTTCCACGGCAGGTGAAAAAAATGGACAACCCCACTTGCACTATAATAACAAAATCTTATTTGTCCCCAGTTTCATGTCTACTCCCTTTGGATGCCCAATTGGAATAACATGTATCCTCCATTCTAACTTCTTAGTGTTTTGGCTGTTTAGACAATGGCTATGGTTTGCAGACCTGTCACCACACTGGAAGCTTCAATATACGTTAAAGGTTTGGAACTCAGGCTACACTTACCATCTTCACATTGCTATGTCAGAGGCCTGTCTCTGAGTACTTGTTCAGCTCTCCCCTCATCTGTGTGGTCCATCACCCTTGGCTCTGCATCCCATTTGTTCAGTTATAGTTGTCATGTATGACCTGAGCAATGCTGAAAAGCAAGGCTTCCTTTGTTCCATGATGCCTGTTACAATCCGTACCAGTGTGTGTGGGGTGTGAACTTTTGAAAAACCTCAAAGTGCAACCCTCACCCTCCCAAGCCAGTGAGAGAAAGCAGTGGTGTGACGACTGAGTCCTTGGCTTCACATATCTAGCATGTCTCCTGATACTACCCTAGGCATCTCCATCATTTTATTTTAAGTAGATATTTATTTTCTATAGTTTCTTACACTCAAGGCTCACTCCACACTTGAGGCATCAGTCTCTGTGATCTTAAGACACACACAGTCTTAAGTGGCACGTATGGCCAGTTATGACTCATATAAATAATTCAGAACTTTGATTTCCTGGTCTTTTTGTTAAATTAAAGAAAACCAGAAACTTAAAAAAAAATAG
The DNA here is from genome assembly GCA_907164525.1 of Lophiomys imhausi. Taxonomy (NCBI): domain Eukaryota; kingdom Metazoa; phylum Chordata; class Mammalia; order Rodentia; family Muridae; genus Lophiomys; species Lophiomys imhausi. The sequence goes on along the minus strand of CAJQZJ010032178.1, from coordinate 10,110,327 downwards.
TTTTGCATAAATCAGAAACCTGCCCCAGTCAAAAGCAAAGTTTGCTTCAAATCAGAGGATGAGCCTCAAGACTAATTGATCATTCTTCCTAATTTTTTCTCTTAAAATATTTTTTGTCCTCTACATATCCTACCTTGGAAATGTAGACCCTTGGGGAATATCATTCTGAAAAAGTAGACCGATGGCCTGGAGTCAAGCTAAGTGTCAAGAGAATTTGATGCTCTTGCAGAGGACATGAATTCTGTTTCTAGTACCTATACCACCAAATGGCTTATAACTGCCTGAAATTCCAGCATAAAACAATCCTATGTTTTTTTTTTGTGGTCCCTGTGGGCACCATCATCCATATGAACATACTAACACAGACATACAAATAAAAGTTTATTTTTTAAAAAGGATGTAACAGAATTTTTTATTTATCAACACTTATATTTATTAACACTAAACAAACATCTTTAAAATACCTAAATCCTAAAACCTATAATCTAAGAACACCCTAATATCTATCTATGAACACTCTAATACATATCTGAAAACACTAACACTATTTCAACTTTATTAAAAGGACATTAATATTCTTAGTGTAACAGGTCTGTGTAGGATGACTTGGTTTATGGAGGTCCCATCAGGTAGTATCTTTTAAACTTAAAGTCTGTCCATTGGACCTTACTTTGCCAGTTTGTAAGGCCAGTTTATTTCCTCCACCAAATTGTGGCCAGTTTATAAAGTCAGTTTGTTCCAACCACCAAACTGAGGTGGGGTTTTTTCATCAGCTGAGACTCCTCTCACAGTCTCTTTAGCCTGGGCAAGCCTCACAGCTGAAAGCCTCTCCAAGTGGCTTCCGAACTTCGCTCACCTGGCTGCCTTTTTTGGTGCTCTGGAACCCAAGTCAGGTGCCTTGAGAGAGTTCTCTCTCACAAGTTTTATGCCTTTGGCTCTATTGCAGTCTAAATTCGGTTAATGGTGTACCTGCTGTGTGCTTCTCCAGCATGAGTTCTCAGTTGGTGAAGGCAGGAGAGAGAGAGAGAGAGAGAGAGAGAGAGAGAGAGAGAGAGAGAGAAAGACTGGCTATGTGGAACCTCTAGCTTATATATCTTATCTTGGGATCCTTGGGAGAGGGTCCAAAGTCTCTCATGATTTCCCAGCAGTCCACCAAAGTCATCTGCATGGCTTTTGTGGTTTCTCAGCCACGCCCCTTCAATGGGGTAGACCATGTTTCCATCTTAGCAACCTCAAAGGATGCCATTCCAGTTTATTTCCCATGAGCTACCAGATGCTAAGCTGGACTGCCTCCTAATTTCACTGAAAAGTCCTAACTTCTACCCCAGAAGGAAAGTATAGATGGTCAACTACTTTTCAAGAAAATATTCCATTTACTATAAATCACCCTATTTTCAACATGCTGTGTAATAATTATGAGTTAGCATAGAGAAGGGGTTCATTGTAGATGCCAACCAGAGTGCTACATCCAATCCACCACTTACTTTTGTAAATAATGTTTCATAGGATCACGCATGTTTACTTTTGTTTCACTAGTAGATGTTGTCACGGTGCTATGGCAGAATTTGAAAGGGGTTAGGATACACGAGAGAGCCTAAAATGTTTGCTGTCTGGTCACTTAAAAGAAAAGTTTGCCAGGAGAGTATCACCGGAGAGACTTATGTATGCCCAGTACACTGTAAGTAAATGGTGCCTGATATGCTATCCCACAAGTTATGAATTGCAAATCAGCTTATCAAAGATATTAAAATAGCTGCTGGGCATACATACAGATCATCACTGTTTGCTCTTTTAGAATACATTGACATTTAGTGTCTACACTGAACTTTTCATTTTATTCCTTTTTTTGTTATTGTTTTGATAAAAATTTGTCGTCACCTTCCCAATTTCCATCTCTAAAAAAGGTGAAAATTCCCTGCCATCATTCTCAATTTTAAAAGGACTTTGCAGTTCCTGAAGGTGTCAATATGATGTAAAAATGAATCTGGAAAAGATCCTCCCCTGCCTGCTCCTTCTCTGAACAATTCCAGATCAATATACGCACAGCATCCTTGCTTTTTTTTTTTTTAAATACTTTATTTTTTTTTCTTCAAGTTACATCTCAGTAACAAACCCCTCCCTATTCCCCCTTCCTAACCCGCCCTTCCACCCTCTTCCCTCCAGAGGTTTCCCCTTTCAGTCCAACAGCTGGTTGGTTCCTTCTCTTATAACAGTAAGTATTATACAAAACAATAGATATAAATATGCCACATTTATGAGAGTAAATTGGCCCAGTATACCTTCCCAATGTTCAGTTTATACCTATTTGGCCCCTGACTTTAACATTCTACTATCTACCCAACTCCATGAGTTTAAAAGTCTATATGTGACTCAACATTCATACTATCTTGCAACACACTTTTAAGAGTATCTTCTTAGATCTATAACACCCTCTTGATTCCTAAACAGTTCAAAATTTAATTATAAGATTCTATCTGTCTATTCTTCAACCACCTCAGAGACCTGAGAGGGATAAATATATTTGCTTATATAGGAAGTGCAGAGCCTGCCGCTTCCAAAACTAAGAAAGAACATACCAATAACTGCCTGGACAGTTCCCATTTTCTCTCCATACATTCCAGCATCAATCTTCAGGCTTTGGGTCCTGTTTCTCTGACAGACATTTGTTGTAGAGCAGGGATTATGAAGGACTTCTGTCAGAGAAGCATCCTTGCTTTTATCTAATATGAAGAAAGTCGTGTGCTGATGGCTTCTCAAAAGCTTTCCAAGTTGGCCCAAGATGAAACAAACTCTCCCTAAAGGATAATAAATGGTACCCCACAATGCTATTATACAGTACACACTATCAACAAGGTCCTACCATTTTTAATAATGCATCACAGGAAAGAGAAGAGGTTAATAGAAGAATCAGTCTCAACTACTGAGAATGACCTGCGAAGGATTTGGCTCTGTGTGTTTCACTTTTAAACAAGTGCTCCCTTGGCCCCCACTCTTCAAGAAATGCCAGTAACAGATAATTGTAAGAAAGGGAGAAAGCATTTGTTGGCTTTCTTCAAAGGAACATGCTTGTTCAGGTGAGTTAGCAGCATGTTTTAAACTGATTAAGGAATTGAGTAAATCTTTGATTTCTTTTTCTGTTGGATCAATGATAATTTCCATTTGGTTACCTACAGCACATGAAAACAAAGACACAGAAGATTACAACCCAATTGGCTTCATTAGATTTTAATATTGTACAGTCTCAAAACAAGTTATGCTGATATACTCATAACTTGTATACAAGTTATACAAGAAGAAATTGTAAGGAAAGAAGACAATTACTGATCATACAGAAATAAATAGGAATAAATAAATCTAGTGAGTGGATGTTAGTAGAGAAGGTGCAGTCATTGTGCTGTGAGTTTGAATCGTTACATAAATAACTCCCTCGAGTTCCTGTAGGGAGTATACTAACTCTCTCTCCGCTCTGTCTCTCTATCTCTGTCTGTATCTCTCTGTAGAGGCATGTATTGGATAAAGTTCACATGCTTAACATTCTCAGTGAGTGAGCATGGCACAGTTGTGTGACTGAAGTCAAGCTTTTTGGAGATTTGTCTCTTTTTGCCACTCAAGAAAGCATAGGCGGAAAGTACAGGTGACATTGTTATAATAATGTCCTGAGTGTATTTTGGTACCAGCCCCTATGTTCTAAGGACTACTTTAGTTGTAACTGATAGAAACACAGTCCCATTGTCCTTACACAACAGACACAACAGGTGCAAACCTGAATATCTGTTCTTTCTCAACTTCTCCCACTATTCTTTCGTCTGTGTAGATTTTATTTTCAATCAGTTTTACACCAATGTGGTGACAAAACATGTACCAATCCAAACTTGTCTTGACTGTAGCACCAATAACCTTGAAAGATAATAGAGAGAGTCAAACCTCTTTTTCTAGTGTCACTTCATTTCAATCATGCAAAAGGCTCTCAGAGAGGCATCCGGTCTCTTGTCCATTACTGGACTAGTTAATGTTAGTCTAACAATCGAGGTCTAGAGAATTCTGAAATGGCCAGTCACATGTTCACTTATGTAGGAGAGGGAGACTCTTTTGATTGATAGCAGTCCCAGGAAAAACAGGAGAAAATGGAAAAGATTCCACTAGGAAAGAGGAGGGGCAAGGTGCTGTACAGATAGCTCAGCAGTTAAGATTACTTGTTGCTTTTTGAGGGGACCTGTGTTTGGTTCTCAGCACCCTGTCAAGTGTCTCACAACCACCAGTAGCTCCAGCTCCCAAGAATCTAATGCCCTCTTCTGACCTACTAAGGCATCTGTGCACACTTTCATATACACAAAGAAACACATATACACAAATAAATAATAACATAAATCTTAGTAAAAAGAGATGGGAGGGGTGGGGGCAGTAAGAAAGCTCAGATGATTTCTTCCATGAATGTATTTGAACTACTTTTAGAAATGAAATATCTATATCCCCCTAATGAGAGGCACATGGCTCTATACTGTGTCTAGGCATGAGAATTTTTATGGAGACATGAAGTCACTGAGCTAGATCTTTTTGTTTTGTTTTTCTGTGTGCTTTCCAAACTGATAAAAGGTGGGGTAAATTTTCCTTGTTGAATTTTTTTGGGAAGGTATTTTAATAGAAATATTACAGGTAGAAATATTTTATGAAAATGCTATAGTATTGAATGGCTTGACTATTTAATATGTGGAACAGTTAGTTATAGCCCAAGATGATATCAAAGACTTGTCCCAAGACTTTGGGTTTATACTTAAATTCAAGTGAGTATAATTTATATTATAGTAGTCAAATAAAATTTGGATAACATAGAGATCTTTGCTTTCTAGAAAAGAAAAAGGGTAGATTATTTCCAATATGGTGGCATCAATGGCCTCTAAGTTTGTTTTTTTTTTATCACACACACACACATAATATCTTTAGATATAGTTTTTTCTTTTTTCTTTCTGTAGATGCCATCTAGTAAACATGATCACATTACGTTGGCGTGAACCTGCCTCCAACATAAGTTAAAATACTATCCATCTATTTAAGTAAAGATATCATAGCTGTGTAGCTCAATATATGCACTTACATTTTTATGAGTTGCTACCCTGCATTTACATATGAGCGAAACAATTGTTCTCCTTCCTTGCTTTCTTCCTTCCTCTGCTTTAGATTTGAAAGTTTGCACAGATTTTTTTTTCTCACCCTGAAGTGAAAAGATTACCTGGAAATACAGAGGGGGCTTAATCGCAGTGACAAATGTCCTTGTTAGAAGGGGCACAGACACACGCAGAGAAGGTGGGGTTAAGTGCAAATAGCACCACTTCACACTGGCCCCTCAGTGTCTCCTTAACACTTAGTTTAATAGGTAAAAAGTTCTCACCCCACCTCCAACAAAAGTTTTTCACATCCCAACCCCTGGACACAAAGAATAAAATATTTGGAAATAGCATTTAATTTTTTTTTTTTGTAAATGCCATTAAAGTTAGAGAAATGATCATACTAGTTTGAGGTGAGTCTGACTTCAATGGCCAGCTCGTCACAAGAAGAGAGACACTTGGATAGACTTGAAGGGGAGAATGGCATGTGAAGATGGAGCCATAGATTGCAGATTTATCTGCAAACCAAAGAACACCAAAGATTGCCAGCAACTACATGAAGCCAAGAGAGAGCTAAGGAACACTTTCTTCTATGAGCCTCTGGAGGGGGCACCACCCTGTCAGCATCTTGATTTTGGACTTCTGGCCTCGAGAACTGAGAATTCATTTCTGTTGTCCTAAACCACTCAGTTTGTGGGAATTTGTCATGGCAGGAGTAGAGAACCAATGCAATCAATCAATTACCTATTTAGGCTGCTGTTTCCTACATTTGCCTAAGGTGAGTTCTGGGTTGTTGTTAGTTCTAGTGAGATCCCAACAAAACACACACACACATACACACACACACACACACACACACACACACACACACACACACACACAATGGCCTTGGGTATAGAAACAGTCTGATAAACTAAGAAGAAAAAGTAAGATCTTGTAAAGATACGGGGACAGGAATGTTTTGTAAACAAGCAGGTTGACTGCTTTTATTTACTGATGCTAATGTTTACTTTGAAATAGTGAAAGAGAGAGAAAAAAGGGAACCCCCTCCTTTATTTATAACAAAATTATTCTGTTTTTTTAAGTTTGCTTTCCTTTTTTCTAAAACTAAAGGTCTTTTTTTGTATTATGCTCAAAACTAATTATGATCTCTTGAGACTTCATAACACTAAAAGTATTAGTACCTAAAAATGATATTCAGTTTCCAAAGATTTCAAGGTCTAGTATAAACAAGGAACACTCAGCTATTAGAATGAAGCATGGACTAGTCTAGCATCCAGGAATATTTGTTCATTGGATCTGATGTGAGGTTCAGAAATTGGCATGCATGTTTGCTTTTTTCATAAAACAAAAACCACCAAGTAGTTTTGATGCTAGAACTCCACAGCCACACTTGGAGACACATTTGATCCATCCCAGCTCATTTGATGGCACCAAGCCCTCACGGGAAAGCCAAGAGTGGATCCTTTCTGTCTTGGTTCATAATACTGTGGTTCCTCAGTTTAATTTCTAAGGGAATAAACCTGATTTCTTTTCCTGTGACTCTGAGAACTACTGCTTATTTCTAAAGTTCTTAAGGTTCCTTATAACTTTGTTCTCTTTCTCTGACAGTTTTATTATATTTTCCTGTTGAGGGGCTTTGCAAGTGGATGAAGGGTCTCCTCCCTCTCTCCAGGTCTCCCCAGTGATCTATCTGTCTCCTGTGCCTTTATCAAGCCCTGCTCTCTTTTTGCATATCCCAAGCTGGGGGAATATGATCTAATTTGTCCAAATAACCCCTGATTAGAATTTGGCACGTGGATACCACAAAAATAATCAGAGAAATCAAGGTCGAATGTAAACATTAGCATTGTCTTTACTATTACTATGTCAAAGTAGAAATCAGAATTTTATCTAGAATTTTATTTGCCTTTGTTGTTATTGTTTTTTTTTTTTTTTAATTTCTGATTCAAGGGACCAAATCCAGTGCTTTGTGTTTGCTAGGTAAGTGCACTGAGACAAATACCCAAACCCTTAATTTTTTATTCTCAGTGTTGAAAAGACTAACAAGAGGCTGTCCTTAGCAATGGCATGGGCAAAGATCCATACTACTTGCAGTTTTCAGACTTCTATTGGGAATTCTGAACTCTATTTTCGACTTCCAAGTTTTAACTGAAGAAGAGTTTTGTGTTTAGACACACTAGGATACGTGGTTTCAGCTGGCTCATACATGGTTTCATCTGGATGCTGGAGCAGGCATTTCTAGCACTGTGAACTTTGTTCCAGAAACATGAAATGCTCATTATATATCATTGTTATTTTCTCTGACTCTAGAGAAAAGTTAGTGTGGTAAAAAGAGCAAAACAAAAAAGTCAGAATTAAAGAGGGTAGAGTTCACAATATTGACATTCTCATTATGTCTTGTAGCCACACCAAAGCAGTGATAACTTTTACAGGAAAGTATGAAGGAAAGACTGTGTTAGACTAGCTTTCCTCTTTTTAATATAGACCATCATCATGTGATATTCTGAGTCTTCTCTGTTTGAGAACTTCTTAGACTACACCACTTGATCTTCATGGGACCATTGAAATTATAGAGCTGTGCCACCCAGGCAGTTCAGAAATATCTCTGTTGAATCTCTGATATATAGTCCTTAAAGTCTGCCTGCCTAATGGCTCCTAATCCCAGGATACACTGCCTGGGTACAAATCAGGTTTTCCTTGGTTTAGTTTGGAATCTGTACTAAACATCATTAATAAAATGAATAGTGGCTTCAATTAATCATTCATTCATTTATATATCTGGTTCCAAAAGCTTTTAATGCTCTCTTACTGGAGTAACATTTTCCTAGAGGTAATATATTTTGTGGGAGAAGTAATATAAGATAATTTGTTTGCATAAGGTTCTTTTAGGACAATAATATAGAGAGTTAACTGTGTAAGCCTAATTTATTTCACATGCTAACAGGGTTTTAGTAACACTATTTAACCTCACTGATTTGTAAGGACTGAGTTTATGTAATATGTAAATTAGCAGACAATTCATAGTTGTCACTATTATACTTTTCTAGTATTCATTCACCATATATACTAGGTAGGAAAAGTATGATCCATTGATAATACAGAGGGATCATAGTAAGACACATTTGCTTATTTGGTGAGTTTGTTAAACTTTTCATTGTTGATATAAAAGAAAAGTGTGGCAGAGATCTTCCTTTGGTAAGAGAGATATGAGAGAAAGGAATAGAAATAGTAGCTTATGGGGTGGTGAGTAGTTGTTGAAGAAAACCTACAGCAGCAACAACTTGTTACATGAGGCGAGAACAACACAAGAGACAATGAGGGACAGCCATTGGTAAGTTGCCCATATTCTAGCAGATGACCAGAACCATGCCTGTCCTCATGCAGGCAACCATAATTAAACTCATTTGGTCATACATACACCAGAGAAACTCAAGCAGAGGAAGGTTTGTTGGGGAAGAAGTGAGCTTCAGCAGGAGAGAGTGACAGAGAGTAATGAGAAATGAAATGATCAAAATTCAGTGTATATATATATATGTATATATATGCATATACATATATATGCATTGAATTGCCAAGGAATTTAAACCTAAAAATGAAGATAAAACCCCTATTTTTGTAAAACGCTTTAGAGGCTACTCATATTTATGGTGCAGCAAGGGGGCAAAAGGAAATCCCATGACAGTGTTGAACATGAGAATGTTGGAATTGAAGATGGCGGCGGCTGGTGTGGACGTATTTTGATTTCGGGGTCAACAATCACAAGGCAGCAAGTGTTCCAGGATGCTGTAAAAAGGGCACGACCCCTTCTAAATCTCACCCAGCTACACAGAGACCATGGAAGATGCCTGGGCAGGACGCCCCTTCCAAATCTCAGACATGCTAGGAAGCCTCTGGACCCAGGAATCGGGATAACCCATCCCCCCAAAAGGAGAAATCCCCGGTAAGTTCCAACCTAATACCCAGCCGGCAGATTCAGAAACCACGAAGAGATAATCCCCAACCTGCTGGGCACTCCCAGGTCTCACATAGATGATCCAATTATCTAGCGAAAGGTTGCGATCCTTGGAAGTGAGCGGGAGATCCCCTGCAAAGTGCCTTCAGACCACAGATCACAGTCTGTGACGTCACTGGCCAGTTTCCAAGCTGCAGGAGCAGCAAGGCTACTGCAGCTGAACTGCAGACTTACCTGCTACAGGAACCAACCCCCGGCAAACTGCGAGATATTTGAAACGGTCAATATCGGTCTTATGTACTAGTACAGGCCCTTCCGGCAGGGAATCAGAGCTTACTTTTAAACAGCTCCTCCACCTGAATTAATTAGGTCCCCACCTGGGAGGCGGGACTGAATGACTCACCTTATAGGGGTGGAGTAAGGCAACTCGAATCCTACACCACAGTGCCCCCTTTGGACCCAAGTCCAGAAGACAGCAAATTCCACATGGCCAGAGGCCCCAGACAAAACAAAAAAACAAAAACAAAAACAAAAAAAACAGAGCGAAATGTCTCCAACAAAAGAAAACAACGCAGCCGGGCGGTGGTGGCGCACGCCTTTAATCCCAGCACTTGGGAGGCAGAGGCAGGCGGATCTTTGTGAGTTCGAGGCCAGCCTGGTCTACAAAGCGAGTCCAGGACAGCCAGAGCTGTTAACAGAGAAACCCTGTCTTGAAAAACCAAAAAAAAAAAAAAAAAAAAAGAAAACAACGCTATTCCATCCAGCCAGAACCACCTCACCACAACTGAAACATATGAAAACAATGACAATTCTACAGTATGGAAAGTGATAAAGTCCCTTCAAGAAGAACTTAAAACTATGAAGGAATTCAAAGAATCCACAATCTTACAAGTCAAAAACAACAGATAACATAATTAAAGAGCTCCAAGCCAAGGTGACCCAGCTTGAACAGGAAAAGGATAAAGCAATGAAAGATCTCCAGACAAAAACAAGCAAACTGGAGAAGGAAATGTACAAAACGAACACTACCATTCAAGACATGAAAATAGAAATGGAAACAATAAAGAAAACACAGTCAGAGTTAAAAGAGGAAATGGAGAATCAAGAGAAGAGAACAGGAACTACGGATGTGAGTATGAAAAATAGAATGCAAGAGATGGAAGACAGGATTTCAGGCATGGAAGATTCAATGGAAGAAATCAGTACAACATCCAAAGAAAATGAGAAGGCTAAAAAATCTCTCACCCACAACATCCAAGAAATCAAGGACTCAATGAAAAGATGGAACCTAAGAATTATAGGCATAGAGGAAGGAGAAGACTCCCGACTACATGGTCCAGGAAATATCTTCAACAAACTCATAGAAGAAAACTTCCCAAACCTAAAGAAAGAGATGCCAGTAAAAATCCAAGAGGCTTACAGAACACCAAACAGATTAGATCAGAAAAGAAACTTCTCTCACCACATAATAATAGAAACTCCAAATGTAGAGAACAAAGAAAGGATATTAAAAGCTGTAAGAGAAAAAGGCCAAGTCACATACAATGGCAGACCCATAAGAATCACACCTGACTTCTCCTCAGAAACTTTAAAAGCTAGAAGGGCCTGGACAGATGTCCTACAAGCCCTGAGAGAACATAGGTGCCCAGCCAGACTACTATATCCAGCAAAACTCTCTATCAACATAGAAGGAGAAAACAAGATATTCCATGACAAAATCAAATTCAAACAATATCTCCTCACAAACCCAGCCCTACAGAAGATCCTAGAAGGAAAATTCCAACCCAGAGAAGATAACTACACCCAAGAAAACAGAGGAAATAGAAACCTCCACAGCAACTAAACAAAAGAGAAACACAAGACAGCCAGCTAAACCAAAATAATGGGAAATAACAACCCCTGGTCACTAATATCCATCAACATCAATGGACTCAACTCGCCAATAAAAAGACACAGACTTACAGACTGGATCCATAAACAAGACCCATCTTTTTGCTGTATACAAGAAACACATCTCATTATTGAAGATAAACACTATCTCAGAGTAAAGGGCTGGGAAAAGGTTTTCCAAGCAAATGGACCCAGGAAAAAAACTAGAGTAGCCACTCTAATATCAAACAAAATATACTTCCAATTGAAGTTAATAAAAAAAGACAGAGAAGGGCAATACATACTCATTAAAGGATATATCCACCAAGAGGTCATCTCAATATTGAACATCTATGCCCCAAATACAAAGGCACCTACATTTATAAAAGAAACGCTTCTAAAACTTAAATTGCACATCGATCCAAACACTTTAATAGTGGGAGACTTCAACACCCCACTCACAACTATGGACAGATCATCAAGACAGAAGCCAAACAGAGAAATAATGAGTCTAACAGAGATCATGAAACAAATGGACCTAACAGATATCTACAGAACGTTTCACCCAAACACAAAAGAATACACCTTCTTCTCAGCAACTCATGGAACCTTCTCCAAAATCGACCTTATAGTTGGACACAAAGATAGCCTCAACAGATACAAGAAAATTGAAATAACCCCTTGTATCTTATCAGATCACCATGGAATAAAGCTGGACTTCAATAGCAAAAGAATTAACAGAAAGTCTACACACAAATGGAAATTGAACAACTCTTTACTAGAGGACCAATGGGTCAGGGAAGAAATAAAGAAGGAAATCAAAGACTGCTAAATCCAACGAAAATGAAGACACAACATACCCAAACCTATGGGACACAATGAAAGCTGTGCTACCAGGAAAGTTCATAGCACTAAGTGCCTTCAAAAAGAAAATTGTGACAGCTCATATTGGCGAATTAACAGCTAAACTGGGTGAATTGGAAAAAAAAGAAGCAAACACTCCCAAGAGGAGCAGAAGGCAGGAGATCATCAAACTTAGGGCTGAAATCAACAACTTAGAAACAAAAATAACTATACAAAGAATCAATGAAACCAAGAGTTGGTTCTTTGAGAAAATCAACAAAATAGACAGACCCTTAGCCAAATTAACTAAAAGACAGAGGGAGAAAACACAAATCAACAAAATCAGAAATGAAAAGGGAGAAATAACAACAGACATTGAGGAAATCCAGAGAATATTTGGATCCTACTTTAAAAATCTATACTCCACCAAATTTGAAAACTTAAGTGAAATGGACAATTTTCTTGATAGATTCCAACTACCGAAGCTAAATCAAGATCAGATAAACAGATTAAACATCCTTATAACCCCTAAGGAAATAGAAACAGTCATTAAAAATCTCCCAACCAAAAAAAGCCCAGGGCCAGATGGCTTTAGCACGGAATTCTACTGGACCTTCAAAGAGGAACTAACACCATTACTCTTCAAACTCTTTCACCAAATAGAATCTGAAAGAACATTGCCAAACTCATTCTATGAGGCCACAATCACCCTGATTCCTAAACCCACACAAAGACCCAACAAAGAAAGAGAACTTCAGACCAATCTCCCTCATGAACATAGATGCAAAAATACTTAATAAAATACTAGCAAACCGAATTCAAGAATACATCAAAAGTATCATAAACCATGATCAAGTAGGCTTCAATCCAGGGATGCAGGGATGGTTAAACATACGAAAGTCTATCAACGTCATTCACCATATAAACAAGATGAAAGAAAAAAAACCACATGACAATCTTGCTAGATGCAGAAAAAACATTTGACAAAATCCAACACCCCTTCATGCTAAAAGTTCTGGAGAGAACGGGCATACAAGGGCCATACCTAGAAATAATAAAGGCAATATACAGCAGGCCAGTGGCCAACATCAAAATAAATGGAGAGAAACTTGAAGCATTTCCTCTAAACTCAGGGACAAGACAAGGATGTCCACTTTCACCATATCTCTTCAATATAGTACTTGATGTTCTTGCTAGAGCAATAAGACAACTAAAGGACATCAAGGGGATAAACATAGGAAACGAAGAAGTCAAATTATCCCTATTTGCAGATGATATGATAGTATACATAAGCGACCCCAAAAATTCCACCAGAGAACTCTTACAGCTGATAAACACCTTCAGCAAAGTGGCTGGATACAAAATTAATTCAAAAAAATCAGAAGCCCTTCTTTATACAACAAACAAATGGGCTGAGGAAGATTTAAGGGAAACAACCCCCTTCACAATAGCCACAAACAACATAAAATACCTGGGGGTAACTCTAACCAAGCAAGTAAAGGACCTGTACAACAAGAACTTCAAGCCCTTGAAGAAAGAAATGGAAGAGGCCTTTAGAAGATGGAAAGATCTTCCATGCTCATGGATAGGTAGGATCAACATAATAAAAATGGCCATCCTACCAAAAGCAATATATAGATTCAATGCAATTCCTATCAAAATACCAACACAATTTTTTATAGACTTGGAAAGAGCTAGCCTCAATTTCATATGGAACAACAAAAAGCCCAGAATAGCTAAATCAATCCTGTACAATAAAAAAAAAAAAAAAACATCTGGAGGTATTACCATCCCAGATTTCAAGCTGTACTACAGAGAAACAGTTGTAAAAACAGCATGGTATTGGTATAGAAACAGACCAGTAGATCAATGGAATCGAATTGAAGATCCAGAAATAGACCCACACACTTATGGCCACCTAATTTTTGACAAAGAAGCCAAAAGGGCACAATGGAAGAAGGACAGCATCTTCAACAAATTGTGCTGGTCCGACTGGATGTCCATTTGTAAAAGAATGAAGCTAGACCCATACTTATCCCCTGTAAAAAACTTAAGTACAAGTGGATCAAAGACCTTAACATAAGGCCGGTCACACTAAATCTACTAGAAGATAAAGTGGGAGAAACCCTCGAACTAATTGGCACAGGCCACAACTTCCTGAACAGAACACCAACAGCTCAGGACTTGAGATCAACAATCAATAAATGGGACCTCATGAAACTGAAAAGCTTCTGTAAGGCAAAGGACACTGTCATTCGAACAGAATGGCAGCCTACAGACTGGGAGAAAATCTTCACCAACCCCACATCTGACAGAGGGCTAATATCCAAAATGTACAAAGAACTCAAGAAAATAAATGCCAAGAAACCAAATAATGCAATCAAAATATGGGGGACAGAGCTAAATAGAGAATTCACAAAGGAGGAATCCCTAATGGCTGAGAGACACTTGAAGAAATGCTCAACATCCTTAATCATCAGAGAAATGCAACTCAAGACGACTCTGAGATTCCATCTCACACCTGTCAGAATGGCTAGGATCAAAAACTCAAATGACAGCACATGCTGGCGAGGGTGTGGAGAAAGGGGTACCCTACTCCATTGCTGGTGGGAGTGCAGGCTTGTGCAACCACTATGGAAGTCAGTCTGGCAATATCTTAGAAAACTTGGAATAGCTCTGCCTCAGGACCCAGCCATACCACTTCTGGGTATACACCCAAATGCCTCTTCATGGAATCATAAGGAAGTTTCCTCATCTATGTTTATAGCAAACTTATTTGTAATAGCTAGAAACTGGAAACAACCCAGATGTCCCTCAACCGAAGAATGGGTTAAAAAACTGTGGTACATCTACACAATGGAATATTATTCAGCTATCAGGAACAATGAAATTATGCAATTTGCAGCCAAATGGATGGAACTAGAAAAGCTCATCCTAAGTGAACTAACCCAGACTCAGAAGGACACATATGGCATCTCTTCATTTATAGTAGGATTTTAGCTATATAGTAGAAGGTATCAATACTACAACTAACACACCAAAGGGAACTTGGACATAGACTTCTTATTTTTAATTTTTATTTATTTTTTATATATTAGTTATATTTTTTTCTATTTTTTAGTCTTATTTATCTATTGTATGCTTATTGATTTGTTTGTTTAGTAGTTCTTTCTCCCAGGCAACTGTAACCGAACTTTTAAATTATTATTTATCACTTATTTATTTATTACTAAATTCACTTATAACAAACACCAACAATTTCTTAACTAATAATCCTATAAATTCCTACAACCCCTTTAACCTATCCACTAAACCTATTGATAATTATAACAACTACTTTCATAACCTTTTAGAATGATACAGTCTCTGGGGCAGGTCCTTAGTCGTCAGGAACACAGTCTTTGTTGTAGATTCTTTAACGCACTTAGCAGTCCGTTTTCTGGATCTCTCAGATGCAGGTTCATCAGGGTCGTTGGTTATTGCAGTCTCAACTTAAATAAGGCTTCATGCTTTCTTCTCTGTGGGAGACCCCAGCCGTCTGCAGGTCAACTTACTTCTTTTGAATCAGGAACTCAGCTGCTCTGCCTCAGTCCTTAAAGCCAGGCACAATTTCTTTTAGGCCACTGTTCGGACAGATCAAACCCCTCCAGGCAAAAGCTGAGCCACAGGGTCCAGTCCTTGGCCTTTTGGTGTCTTGCTCAGGCTTTCTTTGCTCACCAGCTTCTTTCTGCTTCAGGGAGAGAGCTGGCCATCAATGGCCAGCTCTTTTTTCAGCAGGACTCTTGGAGCTCTCTAACATCAGGGGCCTCTTCTCTTCTGGGCTCCATGCACTGTCCTTAAATAGGAGGAACTCTGTTTCAGCTTAATTTGGGCTCTGCCCACTTCGCAGCTGAAAACAATGTCAGGCCAGATACTTTGTTTCTTCAAGTCTATTGAGTCTTTCCTGTTTTTCCTGACTTCAACCTTGTTTTTCAGTCTATTAAGTCTTTCCTGTTTTTGCTGACTTCATGCTGATAATGCTCTTCAGGCCCCGAATTAAGAGACAGTATCAGAAACTCCTATATATTTTCTAAATCTAATTTATCTAACCCCTACAGGCAACGAGACACTTTTCACTGATGGTACTGCTTCATAGATCCCCAATGAATGAAGAGGCTCTTGGCCCTCATACGACCTCTCAACTGAGATGAGGGACTGTTATATAAGGACACCCCACCCCAGAGAAATGGGATGGAAGGGTTAGGAGGTAAAGAAAAAAAATGAAATGTGATGTTTCGGCCTTTTACTACTAATTGTCATAAACTGTTTAGGATAATTAAGAAATGCAAACTAATGGTTATGCAAGCCGGTCATTCAGTTAGGTACTATGATAGCCTATTATAGTTACTTTCTAAGCTAATCAGAAATAAACCGGCAAGAGACAAGCAACATCTGCTTACCCTAATATAAGAGATAGATAGGGCCTCTTCAAAAACCTCAAGAGATCTGCAGAATATGGCATTCAAAGATGTTTTCGTAACTTTAGATTTTTTTATATCAAGACATATCAACTCCTGACAGCACCCTCTATTCTCCTCCAAGTAGAAGATGAGCATCGAAGAATCTCCAGTGGGAGATGATTGAATTAGTCGCAAGCCTATTTCTTGGTCAGAAAAGCCCCTTGCCCCAACTGTAGACAGAATGCTGTCCAAAAAGGACAAAACCTGGAAGCAGGTAAGTCGACAGCCTAGCTCTGCCAAGACAGGGTAGGTAAGTCCTTCATAACCTCTGCTCTACAATCAATGTCTGTCAGAGAAACGGGGCCAAATGACTGAAGATCGATGCTGTAATGTATGGAGAGAAAATGGGAACTGTCCAGGCAGCCACAGGTATCTCATTTCTTAGTTTGGGAAGCTGCAGGCCCTGTACTTCCTATAAAATCAGATATATTTATCCCTCTCAGGTCTCTGAGGTGGTTGAAGAACAGATAGCTAGAGTCTCATAATTAAATTTTGAGTTGTTTAGGAGTCAAGAGAGTGTTATAGATCTAAGAAGATACTTTTAAAATTGTGTTGCAAGTTAGTATGAATGTTGAGTCAGATATAGACCTTTAACCTCATGGAGATGTTTAGATAGCAGAATGTTAAAGTCATGTACCAAATACATATGGACTGGTCATTGGGAATGTACGTTAAGCCATATAACCCTCATAACTGTGGCCTAATTACCTCTGTTGTACTGTATTGTATTTGTTATTATAAGAGAAAGAGCCATTTGTTGGACTGAAAGGGGAAAATGTAGGGGGAAATAAGATATAACTTAAAGTTAAAAGAAAAAAAAAGGGAAGAGGATGAGGGGTTGAGGGTGGGAGTGTGGGACTGGAGGGGGAATAGGGAGAGGACTGTGATTGAGATGTAACTTGAAGAAATAAAAAAAAGAAGAGCTTCCTATTTACCAATTATGCAAAGAATAAAATACAACAGAATCATTTAAAAAAAAAGAATGTTGGAATTGTTTAATATAAGATAAAATTAACAAAAGCAAACCATGATTTATCTTTCCATTCAACAAATATTCACTGAACCCCTGTCTGTTGTGGCTTCTGGGGAGATCCCAGAAAGGGAAAGTATAAAGTAATGTTTCCATTAAGTTTTACTGTAATGAGGAAGAATAACACATACATACATTGCAGTCAAGTAGTGGGATGTCAAGGGATAAAGTGTGATGCACCATGTGACCAATTCTTCTGTGATAGCATGAGGATGAGCAGTATTCCAAGACATGAGAGATTTGACAAGACTAGAGGATAGAGGGTTCTAGGCTGAAGAAACAACAGACCCACACATTTTGTGCACCTTCTGATTGAACCAGAAGAGTAGTTGGACTGGAACAAGATCTAGGAGTCTTCAGGAAGTGAGATAAAATAGGTAGCCTGGGGCAGCTGAGAAAGACCAGAGAAAACTCTTAGGGTAAGAACAGAAGTTAGATTTAAGAACTGAGAAGGAAGATCTTTTCTTTGTGAAATGTGAGGCATGTAAATGAGTAGACAGGAGCAGTCTATGAGAACTTTCTTAGGGAACTCTTGAGAAATCGTATCTAGACGTCAGGGACTGAAGGTCAGGACCAAGAGGCCATCGTTAAATCCTGACCCCTACTCACTGAGAGAACTCTGCAGTGTCACCACCAACAGGAAGAAGATTCATAGGCAGTATGTTGCAATCAAGTGACTTGTCTTGGATATGCTGGAGGTGGTATACG
>CAJQZJ010032178.1:10079518-10091921 GCA_907164525.1 Lophiomys imhausi | reverse complement strand
TGCTGATGGCTGGCAGTGTCCAGTTTGTCTTTCCTTGAGTTTTGATCGTTCTCTCCCAGGTTGGTGTTTATTATGAGACTGGAACCATGATGAACTGGCAGCTCTGATAGTTCATCCTGTAAAGTAAAGAAAATTTCCTGGGGCTGTAGAGTTGGCTCAGTGGTTAAGAGCACTGGTTGTTCTTCCACAGGACCAGGGTTTTATTCCAAGCACCCACATGATGGCTCATAACTGTATATGACTCCAGATTCAGGGGACCCAATGGCCTCTTCTAGCCTCCTCAGGTGCCAGACATAAATGTGGTAAGCAGACATTCATAAGAACAAATTTTTTAAAACAGATTGCTTTTTCTAAACTGAATCTGGAAGTTTTTAAATATTTATATATTTTTTGAAAATTTCATAGATTTATATATATATATCTTAATCATATCAATCTTCTACTCCCTCTCAACCCCTCAGCTTCAATTCACACATCTCTCTCTCTCTCTCACACCCACACCCACACACACACATACATACACACACACACATAGAGTCAACAGCAAGTTATAATGATAACCTAGCACCCTAAGTGGGTAGTATAAGATCCAGCAGTGAAGAGCCCATATTTCTCTGGCCTTGAGTTTGACTTCCAATACCCACATCAGGCAGCCGAGATCTGCAGTTGGAAAACAGAGGTGAATGAGAGACAAATAAGACCCCAGCTAAGTATGAGCTTCTGAGATCCAACTTTGTCTTTTGTCCTATTCTTTTTGCCTGTGTATGTGTACAGATTCCTGGATGTATGTGCACATGGGCATGGATACATACATGTCAGAGGCTCTGATCTTTTTTAGATAAGGTCTTTCGCTGAACCTGGAACCTGCTGATTTGGCTAAACTAAGTAGCTAGGAAGTTACTGGGATTCCTTTGTCTTTCTACCTCCACAGTGCTGGGATTATAGGTGCACCTTGGCACACCCAGGGTTTTTTTTTTTTTTTTTTTTTTTAATGTGTGCTCTTGGGGAATTGAACTTAGGTCCTCCCTGTGAGCTGCAAGCACTTTACCAACTGAGCCCTAATCAATGATTCAAACTTAAGATATTCATATAAGTCTAAGTAAGCTAATGGGAACGAAATAAGACTGTTACTTTTGTTTTCCAAGGGGCAGCAGGGAAATGATTTAAAATAAATAAAGTGGAAAGGAAAAATGACAAAACTTTCAGTCAGCAAATAGTGTTTTTTCCTCTGATGACCCAGGGGCAAAGAAAGGAACTGTTTGGATAAGACCAATGCAATGTAATTAAGACTAATATCATGAACCTAAACAAAGGAAAAAATTGAGCTAAGTGAAGGATCCTTGAAAAAAAATTCTAACAGCCAAGACTGATTATAGAAGGTTCTCCCACGGGAAGGTACTTTAGCTAATGCAAAGTGAAATGTTTAAAATTAAAATGAACTGTGCAATATCATGTATACTATTAAGAAATATGACAACCATTAAGTGATAATTGAATAGGGAAATAGTTTCTGTGTCTAGTTTTTAAGATCCTTACAAAACTCCAAGGTTTCTTTTCTTAAGGCAAGAGAAGAGCCTTATTTAGTGATTGTGGTCGCTAGCCTCACTGTAGATACTGAAACCTGTAAGAGCAAATACTGACACAGCTTGGCTCATATCCTGCTTTTAATCTGTTCACTTTACTTCTGCTTGAAAAAAAAATTAGCAACAGCCCATGGCTAAAAGGCCCATGAATGCTTTCCTAAAGGCTAATTTACACAAGATGTAATTTAAAGGAATGTCTCCATTGACTGCTATGGGAGACCAGTGTGAGATATCCTGTCTCTAGTACATTCACAAACCATGAACACATTTTTTGTCTGTGAGAGAACAGAGGACATGGTAAAATTCTAACTTCTATAAATATATAGTCCTTTTGGTATGGACAGAGTAAAAAAATCACTTGGAATAAAGTGTTTGGACACTTCTCTCAATTACTGTGCTGCATAACCATGGGTCTCCTTGTGCCAGCAAGACCTGGCAGTGTAACCAAGCAGATCATGGCAACTCAGTGGGAGGTATTCTCTCCACCTTTCAGGGAGGAAGGAAGAGTAGTGAACTCTAAAGCTAGAGGCACTGGCTTCAAATGGAACAGCTGATCCTTAAAGACCCCACCCCGGTCATTGTTGTCAGAGATGCCTGCTGGGTATCAGTTCAGATAATTGTATTTTGCTTGTTTAGTGCCCCTAGCAGTTTTGAATGGGTGTGTGTGTCTTCATTTCTCATTAGAAACTGCTCAGCAGATGAGGCTCTGCTTAATTAAACAACTGCTGTGTGCGAGTCCATGGGTGGGATTTCTGTCAGTGGTCAGTGATGTGATCTCTCCACAGGCCCAGGCCAGCCATATTGCCTCATCATGCCTTCTCTCCAGGGAGTAATCTAATCCAAAGTCTCCAGGTAGGAAAGCAAATGAATCTTGATGAAATAAAGGAGAGTTTAGAAATCAAAAAGGAACTTTTGGTTTTTAAGAGACTTTTTAAAAAAATTTATATATTTTTAGAAAAGTATTTATTTTACTCCCTCCTTCTCCCCTCCTTTCTCCCCTCCCTCTCTACTTTTCTTTTCTTTTTTTGATAGGACTCCATGTCTCTGGGCTGGCCTTGAAGTCACTGTGTGGTTGAGGAGATCTATGATCTGATTGCCTCAACTTCCCAGAAGCTGGGATTCCAGGTGTGTGCCACCACACCCAGTTTTATGTGGCACTGGAGATGCATAGCTCTAGTGTTTTGTGCATGCTAGGCAAGCACTGTGCCAACTGAGTTGCATCTCCAGTCTGCTTTCATTCATAAACAAACAAATGGTTATAATGTGCAAAGTAAAAATTTTAATTAAATTTCATCATTTCCTCCTCCCCTCTTCCCTCCTACCACTTTCACTTGACCTTTTCCCTAGTGCAGAGGTCTCTTCTTCTTTAACAATTATTGTTGCATATACATATAAACGAAACATATGAATACAACCCTCTGAGTCCACTCAATGTTGCCTATATAAGTACATTTTTTAGGGTTGACAACTTTGTATTGTATATTCAATCATGGGGCTCATCCCTGTTGAAACTAATTCTCCCTCTCTCAGCAGTTGTTAATTGCTTCTAAATCTTCTTCTAGGGATGGGACCCTTAGATATTCCCCCATCCATATTGACATGTCAACTGTTGAAATTATACAGGTCTTGTTTAGGCAGCCATGATGTTGAGATTTCATGGGTACAGTTCTCTGTGATAGCTAGAAGTCACAATCTTGCAGTGGAGTTCCTGGTTCTTTGGCTCTTATAATCTTTCTGCCCCCTCTTCTGTAATGTTCCGGAGCCTTAGGTGCAGGAGTTGTGTTGTAGATGTATCAGCTGGGGCTGGAAATCCTTCTGTCAGATGTTTTCTACATTTTGAGGAGTTGTATCTTTCTGTAATGGTATCCTGCAACGAAAAGAAGCTTCTTTGATGAGGAATGAGAGCTACACTTACTTGTGGATATAAAGATAAGAGTTTAGAGTACAATTAGGAGACTAGGCTAGTTTCTTTACCAGAATATTAGCAAAGTCTTTCCTTTATATACTCTATGCAATTTAATCCTAGTCACCCATTCCATTTCTCTTTCTGTTAGTCTGGGTTGTCTATTTTGTAGCTTTCTACAGGGATCTTGGGATCAGTCAGTCTTGGTAGAAAATGTGAATAATAGGAAGGGCTCATCTAGTTCACTGGGTTTTGCGCCAAGGATTTGCAAGAACTTGGCCGCCTAAACCACCAGGGAATCCTTAGTCACGTTTCCTTTGTTTTGCATTTACTAAGAATGTTCTCAGCTAAACAGTTTCATTAGACAGAATTCAGTTGGCAGTCTAGATGTGAAGTACTCAAGAAAAGCATTGCATTGAACTGAAGGCCAATGTCATACTGTAGAACTTTTAGTGTTATTTTGAGTGGGTTTGAATGATGAATTTTTCCATGAGTATATAATTCTTTTGTAGAAAATCTTCTACTTAAAAATAAAAGTCACTTTCTTTTTTTTTTAGTCACTTTCATAGACACAAAATCTGCCATGAGTAAGATAAAATTTTTATTTGATGTATGTTTTGATAGATTCTGTTAGTGTGGTAGTATAAACATATTGTTCCAACCTATCTTGAAAAGGTGGCTTTTTATAAATTAAGAGATTGAACTCAGGGCCTCTTGCCTGGCATACAAGTGCTCTACTGTGGAGCTACATAACTTTTATTCATTGGTAATTGGCGTTGTCCCTTTTAGTTGTAATAAAATGATTCTTCAATAATGTTACTTCTAGTGATTTTTAGATATGGTAGAGATTTATAATGACAATTGAACAAAAGATGCTATATTGCTATTAGATTGATTTGTAAAGCCACCATTTAAAACTACAATATTATTAAGCTCTTGATAATTTCATAATTCATACAATGTATTTTGATTATATTGAATCTTCCTGCCACCTGTTCTGAGGCATTCCTTGACCTTTGCAGGGAGAGGTTGTGATGCAGATGTCCCATTTGTGACTGAGCACTCTACTGAAACTAATACTTTGCCCTTCAATCAATTATAAAGCTACCATTTTTATACATTAGAACTAATACATTGTTTTTGTTCAGCTGGAACTGTGGGAGGGAGAAAGAATCACTTTTTGTGGTTTTTGTTTGTTTGTTTGTTTGGTTTAGGCCTTTCTTCCTTCCTTCCTTCCTTTCTCTTGAGAATAATAATACATGTGCTTCCCTAAATACCTAGCTAAGAAACACTTAAAAAATAAAGTTTCAGATGTTAAAAAAAACCCACAAAACAAACCCCATAGTTAGCTTGGCTTTTTCACTGGTGAAAATAAAAACAAAATATTCACAGCATGTTCTCTAATCAGCTTTTCTTTGTTCCTACCACTGACACTTATTTTTATGTTTTTAGCAAATATCAGAAAGAGAGTTAGAGTTTCTAATTTGTTTTTAAGGTGGTAAACCATTTTGTGAAGATTGAATTTCTATTGTCTGGAAAAAAATCACTTTGTCAGCATAATAGATTAACCTATCTAAATGGCAAGATACTGGGCGCCATGGTTCAAACTCTCTCTCATTGCAAAGTAATGTGCTTTCTGTAGTATAGCCTATATTTCTAAACTCTTACCCTCCAACTTTATTTATACATTTATATATATTTTTTTCAGTTCTAGCAAACCATTAAAATAGTTTATAGCTACAGAAAATAAAATAAAAATAGATAACATAGAATGAATATAAATAACACGAGTGAAGAAAACAGGCTTAAGGGAAAATAAGAAAAAGGATTAAACTTTTGTAGGTAGAAAGATGGTAACAGATCAATATTTCAGCCCCTCTTCACTTTTTGAAGAGAATCACGAACTTGGTTTAAGCAGACCATAGAAAGCTGAAAAACAATCATTTTGCTACGGAGAAGCCCAACCATTTTTGACACTGAAATTGATAGTGGTCCCTCCCATGAGTCATTATCAGGAAGACAGTTGGTGAAAAGCCCCCTAGATGACTAACATCTTTGTAGTATCCTCACTTCACATGGAGAAAGAATTATGTACTTATGAGCCACCTAGCTAACTCTGAATTTCAAACCAGGTTCTACACTTTCATAATTGATGCGTTGGCCTCAGAAAACTTTGAAAAAATCTCAGTTTTAGCACATGTGAAGTGTCTACCTCACAGTTGAGATTAAACTTGAGCAATAAAATGCAACAAAATGCCCAGCGTGTCACCCAGCATGCTGTGAGTGCTCAATAAATGTCACTTTTTATGAATCTGTTAAATACTTATTTGGGGAAAGCAAAGCCACTTCCTGGTTAGTTCTAACAGTCATGGTCACATAGGTAGTGTGACATAAAAATAAATAATGTGAACCATTAGAAAGTCCACATGTATACTTTAAAATACACATGCTCAAATATAATTTTGAGTTTATAATCTGTTCTTTGGCTTTATATTAAACAGTACGTTTAGTACCTGATATATGTTGAAGGAATTTTAGCTTTTATGTTTTACCAAATCCCTGGTTGATGATGAGAAAAAAAAAAAGAGTTATATCTGCTAACTGCTGAGAATGGACTCAAAGAGTTTCCAGAGTCAGCAAATATGAGGACAAGGAGAGAATTCAGACCAGCTAAGCAGACAATAAATGAATCCCTGGTTTGTTCTATTTTTTTTCTCTCTTCCTACAAGTGATTTCCTCATTTTAAGTAAAGAAGGAAATAGAAGGCTGAGAACTTTGGCTGGAACTGGCTTTTTCAAAGCATTTCTCACAAGTGTGAAGAGGAACTGAGGTTGCAGGGTTCTGTAGGAAGAGCGATGTAGCCATGGCCACACAGAGATGAAAGAGGCACATTTTTCCTAAGTATTTCTTCTGTGATTGGAGTTTCAAAGGGTGATGGATTTAAAAGGTCAGCAGCGGATGCTTGCTTTGTGGCATAGTTCTGGCTGGGAAGTCATGTGCTTGAGAGAGAGAGAGAGAGAGAGAGAGAGAGAGAGAGAGAGAGAGAGAGAGAGGAACACTTCACAAGTGAGTTAGTTCTAAGTCTTCCATGGAAGTAACTGCAGTCATAAAAATAAAAGGAGTAGAAGAGACGGTGGATCCATTAAGTGTATTGCATAATTAATTTGGCATCCCTAGCTCTGTTAAACCAATTTAGTTGATTTCTTACATACATCTAGTTTTAACTTAATAGAACCAATGTGCCATAGGAACTGAAATTTTACAGATATTCTTTCTTTCCTCAAGCCATAAAGCAGCACACAAATTGTCATGTCTCTCTCCCTTTTGTCCCTTATGGTAGAGATTTTAGGGGCACACACACATGTTGATTATGTTTGTACAGTTTTAGTCATTTTCTTTTCTGAGGTCCTGAGGCAGGAGTTTCATCACCAAAATATATCCCAAACTGTTTTTTTTTTTTTCCTTTTCAGTTTTTAAAAATTTAACACAAGGTGTCACTAAGTCACCCAGGCTGGACTTGAACTCACTCTTGTGGCACGCACTACAGAGCTTGAAGGGGCTTGTCTTCCACCTCGGCCTCCTAAATAGTTAAGATTATAGACTTGGGTCACTGGGCTTGGCATTTATGTATTTATTTATTCATTCTGCTTTTTCGTTATGCTGTCCAGGCAGGCTTGGAGCTCACTACACAGTGCAACTGGCCTTGAACTTGCTGCCTGGTCACCTTTTTCTCAAGGGCTAAGGTTATAGGTATGTGCAACTGTACTTGACACAGAACTCCAGTAGAGTTCTGCTTCAAAAACATTCTGTCTTTCTCTTTTCCCTACACAAAGAAAAGAACAGGACACAGTTAACAATCACTGGCCGAGTTAGGAGAACGTAGACCCATATTCTAGCTGAACTGATGAGTCTTACCCCACTGCTTGAACAGCTCCTCTTCAATTGTTCCACGCTTCCTCTTATAGTCAAATTTAATGATCTTTACAAAATTTCCATTTTTAAAAAAATCAGTAAAAACATTTAAGCAAAATCTTTCCTTAGAAACTTACCATGTAAACCCACAGTTAATGAGTTAGGTCTCATGTGTTTTGGTCTGAGGGGTGCCACTCCTTGATTCTGACAGCTGGGACCCAGCCATAGTTGTGAACCAGCTACAAACACTATTACACATATTTCATACACCCGCACACAGAAAACTTTACTTCTCCAGGCAACAAAATAAAGGTGTTTTTCTCCACCTTCAAGTGAATATCATTAAATTTGCATTTTAACTTACATATTAGTATTTGATCTTTTTAAATTCTGCCTTTGTCAATGTAGACTAATTTATGTGAGACACAAAAAATTAAGCTGAATTACACACACTTAATTATATCTTATGTTGGGTAAAGTTATGTATGGCTATCAAACCAAACTTTAGTGAGCTGGAGTGAAAACACATGGAATTTCAATATATGTTTAACTCATTTCTCATTTACATTTCAACAACTGCACGCAGTACAACAATCATCTACAAAAGGTCAAAGTAAAAAATAGTTATTCCCAGATAGTAGAGTTTTCCTCACTTAGGAAATAGTAAAGGAAAAAAAATAAGATCATACCACCTCCATCTGTGAATAGCACAATATACTAAAAACACAAGCTAAATTTGGAGTTTGCCTAGCTCATCTACTGTAACTGCTCCTGGGGTATTGGTTTTCAAGCTAAATTGAACTGCTGAACCAAACATTGCAGCAATTTTAGCTAAAGTCGTATTTTAGCTTTTACTTCACCACTAAATTTCTGCTGATTTTCGTAGCTAACCCCTTGTGGGAAATGTATGAATGTCCTCATTGTCTTACTCTTCACTTCGATCAAATGCATTTGATCATAGCGGTTGAGTGTCCACACGTGAAGAAGGCAACGAGTCTTTGTGAAGTCTGTCCCTGAATTTCGAGATACACATTCAGCCAGTTGGCCTTCCTGTTGTCATTGTTTCTTTTTGGTCGCTGTGATAAAATAGCACAACAAAATGAAAGATGAAGGACTAAGAGCTACATAGATTCCCTGATGGTAGCCATAAATAATTATTAAAGATAGCAAACTTCTAGTGTACCCTCCTGACCTGAGACAAAGGCCCAGCAGGCTTTTGCTCCTGCCCTTAAGGAATCCTCTTCTGGCCAACTGGGGTTCTGGGTAGTTAGATTTGCCCAAAGCTGGTTCTGAATATATATACATATATTAAGATGTATGTGTATAAACACCAATCCAAAGTTAGGGAGGTAGACACATCCCAGGTAACAAAAAAACACTTAAAACCCCATCCCTTCAAGAGAAAGACAGACTTGGACACTTGTCCTCCCTTCTCTGCATGGAGTCTTCTCTCTCTCCCTCCCTCTGTCCCTCTCCCACTCCCTCCCTCCCTCCCATCCCTCTTCCCCCTTCCTCACCTCCATCTCTCTCTGTGATGTTTCCTGTCTTTGAATTCCTTAATTGTCAGAGAAAATGAACATGGACAAGTCCCCTAGATGATAACAAACAGGAAGTGTTTATTTTGACCGTAGCTCCAAATGGGATTCTGTCTATCATGGGGAAAACATGGAGACAGACATTCGAGACCAGGTCATTACCTTTTGATAACACCTCAAGACTCGACAAACGGACTTCCTCCAGCAAGACTCCACCCTCTAAAGGTTCTACAACTATCCCCAACAGCACCAGCAGCTGGGAATTAAGTGTTCAAATTCATAAGCCAATAAAGGACATCATATATTCGTATAAATCCAAAGTATAACCTTTCCCCAAAATGGCCGCTGGCTCTCTCCTGCTGCCTCATGGGCATCATTACTTGAATTAGTTTGTAATGATATACATCCTGTGCTTCAGCTATCTAGGCTCAGAAGCCTGGCCTCTTAATCCTCTGAAAGTAGCTTTGTCTCTTGGGGAGAGAGACTAAAAACTACATACTTTGGCATATATTATATGTGTGTGTGTGTGTGTGTATGTATATATATTGGAGTGGTTGAACTACCAACCTCTTGCAGCACTGTGTGATATCAAAAGGAAGGTTATAGTATATATTGCAGACCAGTGTTTAGTTTTTCACAGTCAAGCTGTGTGCAAAGTGTTTGCTTGTGAGTAAGGGCAGAGTTAGATTTATGATATGAATGTTTCAAGACACTGAGTAAAAGAACATTTGTGTTTGATGTCCATTGATGATGCAGGTAGAGCAAAAAAAAAAAAAAAAATGCACCATTTCATCTGTGTAACAATCCAGCGTTTGCTACTTTTATCTTTGAAATCTTCTGGTTTTCCCTTTGTTTCCCTAATTACATTATTACAGCCC
Source organism: Lophiomys imhausi (assembly GCA_907164525.1). Lineage (NCBI taxonomy): Eukaryota > Metazoa > Chordata > Mammalia > Rodentia > Muridae > Lophiomys > Lophiomys imhausi. The sequence continues at coordinate 10,082,110 of CAJQZJ010032178.1, read as the reverse complement.
TTTGGATCATCATTTCTGGTTGAAATCATGACAAGTTGAACTTAATGTGTATCCTCCGTGGAACAGTACCACTTACTTCATTTTCAACTTGTCATAGACATTGAAGTGTCTATACGAACCAAAATACTGTGCACTGCAGGTTCCTGGCAAAGCTGCTCTATGAGTTAACTGAGGCTTTGGTTGATTAAAGACTGCATCCTGAAGCGTCTTTAGGAGAGTGCCTTTTTGGGACAATTGACAAACATGGGCTTGTTTTTCTTGTGGTTTCTGAATGCTCTCTTATTTTCTATTGCTGTGGAGATGCCCTGATTCTATGTGAGCTGCTCCTTTCTCCGCAGGTGGGCTGAGAGAAAAGGTAGCCATAGGCTTTGAAGAAGAAAGCTAAGAAACTAGCTCCGGAAAAAGTAGCTTCGTGTGCTCACTGTACGGCTTCCCTTTGATTTATTGCATGCCGACTGTACTCAGCACACCATACTAATTACTTTATGTTGGCTGCCAGCTGCCAGCTGCTTGGGCTTCCTCAAGTCTCAGCTTGTGGAAAGCTTATGATCCCATGATATTTAAATAAAAATGATTCAAGGTCCCAAGGGGTTGCTCACAAAATTGGTAGCAATTTCTTAGTCACCCTTTCCTTTAAATTCCCTTTTCTATTGATGTTTCTGTTTTCCTTGGGCTGTATCACTACCAACTGTGGCCTACTTTCTACTCTGTCAATGGAGTAAAGCCACATTTCCATCTCAGATGCTACTCATGGGATAGAATAGCAGTCTTGTTATAAATGACTTGGAGGTCATAAGGCTGTGTATATGTCTTGGGAGCTAGATTTAAAAACAGGGATGATCTCCTTAGTTATTAACTTGTACAGAATAGTTAATATTATAAAAATTGTTACCTTTTATTTTATGTATATAGGTGATATATATATATATAATTTTTATGTGTGTTTCTGTATACCATGTACAAAGTGCATATAAAACATGATGGTCCATTGGAACTGGCATTATAGATGGTTGATAACCTCCATGTGGACACTTGGAACTAACCCTGGGTCCTTCAAAAGAGCAACAAGTGCTCTTAACTGATGAGCCATTCCTCAGCCCCATAGCCTAACATTTTTTTAAAAATACCCTTCCTTTTTTAAAAGAGCAATAAAACATTTGTTAACTGCGTGAAACAGGCAAGAAGAAAGAGCCCAGGAGTTATCTCCAAACCAATGCCTTCCAAACAAAGTATGGGTACTCTGTTTCAGAAGACTTTATATTAATTTAAAAATGCATTTTATGGGTAGGCACATTCTTGAGCATGCTCAATTTAAGGTTATAGTTCAAGAAGAAAAGATGATGAACATAAATTTGGGCATTTTAAAGAGGTTAATGTGGCAAACAGGAGTAGTTTGGGGCAACCTAAGCTTGCATTCTAAAGACGGAGGGTAGGGTCATCTTTGGGCTTATCTAATTTTCTCCAGTATAATTTCTTGGGGAGACAGTATTCTTTTCTTTTTCATTTCTATTAGCTTATGTTAACTACACAGTGTAGAGATTTCATGATGACATTTCTGTATACTCACATGATGTTCTTTCATCTTGGAATTATACTTTGAATGGGCTCCCCCATTTCACCAAAGTGTGCCTGCTTCACTTAGTGTTTGGTAAATTCCCCCTGAGAAGCATCTTGTGAAAGTATCCTTCACTAACTGCTGTCCATTGAAACATTCTAGAAACATCTCAACAGCAAGCAGTAGTGCTTTGTTCCCATAATTCCATCATTTGTTACTTTTCCCGGCTTTGAGTCAAGGGAAGTCCTTTTATCTGTCTTTTGGCTGGGCCGGCTCATCACCCAGCTGCCTTCCCACAGCATCCCTCCATCCTCCCTGGTCTAATCCCTTCCTCTTGGCTTGCTGTTGGAAACTTGTATTTTATTTTTGTGTACTGAAATTAATTATTTTTCATCCATCTGATCACACGCTCAGGTTGTATTTCACAAGAAAGGTCAGGGGATATGCTGATTGTCTGGTTAAAGGGCACCTTTTCAGAATGATCCTGATATCAGTCTTTAGTTTGTTGTGCCTCCTACCAGTGACAAATCATAGTGTTAGCTAAGTGGCAAAACCGGGACAAGGCTTTGGGTGTGCTAAGGCAGGACTGCAGATATCTAACCACTGCACCTGCCAGTGAATCCAGATGTCACTAGAGTCCTACCCTTTTGCATATTTGTGAGATCTCAAGTGGACCTAATACATCCTCCTTGGTCTCTTCATGAGCACCTCTAAATAGACCTGTACATTTCTCTCATTTATATCATTGTTTTTTTCTTTTAAAAAGATGTATTCTTCAGGAAGTTGTCACCTGTGCCAATGAGTTCGAGGGTTTCTCCTACTTTTTCTTCTAGTATCTTTAGTGTGGCCGGCCTTATGTTAAGGTCTTTGATCCACTTGGAATTAAGTTTTGTACAATGTGATAAGTATGGGTCTAATTTCATTCTTTTGCAAGTGGACATCCAGTTGGACCAGCACCATTTGTTGAAGATGCTGTCCTTCTTCCATTGTGCGGTTTTGGCTTCTTTGTCAAAGATTAGTTGGCCATAGGTGTGTGG
>CAJQZJ010032178.1:10050854-10074518 GCA_907164525.1 Lophiomys imhausi | reverse complement strand
CTCATATTAGTGAATTAACAGCTAAGCTGGGTGAATTGGAAAAAAAAGAAGCAAACACTCCCAAGAGAAGCAGAAGGCAGGAAATCATCAAACTTAGGGCTGAAATCAACAACTCAGAATCAAAAAGAACTATACAAAGAATCAATGAAACCAAGAGTTGGTTCTTCGAGAAAATCAACAAAATAGACAGACCCCTAGCCAAATTAACTAAAAGGCAAAGTGAAAGAACCTAAATCAACAAAATCAGAAATGAAAAGGGAGAAATAAAAACAGACATTGAGGAGATCCAGAAAATTTTCGGGTTCTACTTTAAAAATCTATATTCCACAAATTTGAAAACCTAAGCAAAATGGACAATTTCCTCGATAAATTCCACCTACCGAAACTAAATCAAAATCAGATTAACAGCTTAAACAACCCAGTAACCCCTAAGGAAATAGAAACAGTCATTAATAATCTCCCAACCAAAAAAATCTCAGGGCCAGATGGCTTTAGCACGGAATTCTACCGGACCTTCAAAGAGGAACTAACACCATTACTCTTCAAACTCTTCCACCACATAGAAACAGAAAGAACACTGCCAAACTCATTCTATGAGGCCACTGTCATTCTGATTCCTAAACCACACAAAGACCCAACAAAGAAAGAACTTCAGACCAATTTCCCTCATGAACATAGATGCAAAAATACTTAATAAAATACTAGCAAACCGAATTCAAGAACACATCAAAAGTATCATACATCATGATCAAGTAGGCTTCATCCCAGGAATGCGGGGATGGTTCAATATATGAAAGTCTATCAATGTAATTCACCATATAAACAAGATGAAAGAAAAAAACCACATGATAATCTCGCTAGATGCAGAAAAAGCATTTGACAAAATCCAACACCCCTTCATGCAAAAAGTTCTGGAGATAATGGGCATACAAGGACCATACCTAGAAATAATAAAGGCAATATACAGCAAGCTAGTGGCCAACATCAAATTAAATGGAGAGAAGCTTGAAGCATTTCCTCTAAACTCAGGGACAAGACAAGGATGTCCACTTTCACCATATATCTTCAGTATACTACTTGAAGTCCTTGCTAGAGCAATAAGACATCTAAAGGAGATCAAAGGGATAAATATTGGAAACGAAGAAGTCAAATTATCCCTATTTGCAGATGATATGTTAGTATACAAAAGCGACCCCAAAAACTCCACCAAAGAACTCTTACAGCTGATAAACAACTTCAGCAAGGTGGCTGGATACAAAATTAACTCAAAAAAATCAGAAGCCCTTCTTTATACGACATGCAAATATACCGAGAAAGAAATAAGGGAAACAACCCCCTTCACAATAGCCACAAACAATATAAAATACCTGGGGGTAACTCTAAACAAGCAAGTAAAGGACCTATACAACAAGAACTTCAAGCCCCTGAAGAAAGAAATGGAAGAGGCATTTAGAAGATGGAAAGATCTCCCATGCTCATGGATAGGTAGGATCAACATAATAAAAATGGCTATCCTACCAAAAGCAATATATAGATTCAATACAATTCCTATCAAAATACAAACACAATTCTTTATAGACCTGGAAAAAGCTATTCTCAACTTCATATGGAACAACAAAAAGCCCAGAATAGCTAAATCAATCCTGTAGAATAAAAAAGCATCTGGAGGTATCACCATCCCAGATTTCAAGCTGTACTACAGAGCAATAATAATAAAAACAGCATGGTACTGGTATAGAAACAGACCAGTGGATCAATGGAATCGAATTGAAGACCCAAACATAGACACACACACCTATGCCCAACTAATCTTTAACAAAGAAGCCAAAACCGGACAATGGAAGAAGGACAGCATCTTCAACAAATGGTACTGGTCCAACTGGATGTCCACTTGCAAAGAATGAAATTAGACCCATACCTATCACCTTGTACAAAACTTAAATCCAAGTGGATCAAAGACCTTAACATAAGGCCAGCCACACTAAATATACTAAAAGTAAAAGTAGGAGAAACCCTCGAACTCATTGGCACAGGTGACAACTTTCTGAACAGAACACCAACAGCTCAGGACCTGAGATCAACAATCAATAAATGGGACCTCATGGAACTAAAAAGCTTCTGTAAGGCAAAAGACACTGTCATTCGAACAAAACGGCAATGAACAGACTGGGAGAAAGTCTTCACCAACCCCACATCTGATAGAGGGTTATTATCTAAAATCTACAAAGAACTCAAGAAACTAAATGCCAAAAAACCAAATAATCCAATCAAAAAATGGGAGATCAAGCTAAATAGAGAATTCACAAAGGAGGAATCCCTAATGGCCGAGAGACACCTGAAGAAATGCTCAACATCCTTAATCATCAGAGAAATGCAACTCAAGACGACCCTGAGATTCCACCTAACACCTGTTAGAATGGCTAAAATAAAGAGCTCAAATGACAGCACATGCTGGCGAGGGTGTGGAGAAAGGGGAACCCTACTCCATTGCTGGTGGGAGTGCAGGCTTGTGCAACCACTATCGAGGTCTGTCTGGCGAAATCTTAGAAATCTTGGAATAACTTTGCCTCAGGACCCAGCCATACCACTTCTGGGTATACACCCAAAGGACCCCTCACGGAGTCATAGGGAAGTCTCCTCATCTATGTTCATAGCAGCCTTATTTGTAATAGCTAGAAATTGGAAACAACCCAGATGTCCCTCAACTGAAGAATGGATTAAAAAACTGTGGTACATCTATACAATGGAATATTACTCAGCTATCAGAAACAATGAAATCATGCAATTTGCAACCAAATATATGGATCTAGAGAAGCTCATCCTGAGTGAGCTAACCTAGACTCAGAAGGATGCACATGGCGTCTATTCACTTATAGTAGGATTTTAGCTAAATCGTACAGGATATCTGTACTACAACCAACACACCAAAAGAAACCTGGACATGAACTTTTTTTTTCTTTTTCTTTTTCCTCTCTTTTTTGTTGTTGTTCTTTGTTTTTGTGGGTTTGTGTGTTTGTTGGTCTTTTTTTAGTTTCCCCCCCGTAGCAAGGAGACACCTTTCACTGGCAGTACTGCCTCGTAGGCCCCCTGTGTATGAAGAGACTCTTGGCCCTCATATGACTCCTGATCTGTGGTGAGAGACTGTTATGTAGGGACACTCCACCCCAGAGGAACAAGTCGGAAGGGTCCGGGGGTAGAGCATTGGAGGGTGGGGCTGGGAAGTGGGAAAAGAGGACAATATGATAAGGATGTAACCTGAAGCAACAAACAAATAAATTTATTAATTCAAAAAAAGCAGGTAACAATGATAAAACACTGTAAATAAAATAAAGGATACAGCCATTTAACCTGGTTTTATAAACTTCCAAGTGTCGAAACAACGTAGAGCTAAGGTAAAATACATGAGAAATGTGGTGTTAACCCATGCCTTTAACTTTAGCAGAGACAGGAGGACCACCATAGAGTTAGTGGTCTTATAAATTCTAGAGTTACACGGAACAGGGTGGTGAGGGTGCACACCCTTAATCCCAGCACATTAGAGACAGAAACAGGCAGATCTCAGAGCTCTAGGTCAGCCTGATACAAAACAAACTCTAAATAGAGAAAAACTTTGATCCAGGAGTGGTGGAACACATCTTTAATCCCTTCAGATGGGAACCATAGGTCTTTGATCCCAATAATTAGAATGCAGAGACACACACATAGGATTTGGAAGGACCTAAGTTTAAAAGCTACTTACAAAAGGCCTACTCAATACAAACAAATTGTCCTTTGAGGTCTCAAAATATATACACTAAAGCTGGTTTAGCTCCAAAATACCAAAATAATTTCTTCTTTAACTCAGATTGAAAGATAACACTTTATATATTGTCAAAAAACCAAATTTTCTTCAGGAGAAATGTTCCCTAACCCCCCCCCCCCAAAAAAAAAGGGTAATTGTCCCAGAGTTAGGATTAGGGCAGGGGTCTGTTCTTATCTTTCCAGGAGAATCGAAGCATCCATTCAAGGAACCCAGGGACAACTGGACAACGAAAACCTCAGCAGAAAACAGAATCAGACACCAAAGAATACGAGTGACCCAATTGATTCAGCCTGAAAGACTCCCTCAATAGCTGTTTCCATCAAAAGCCTACAACCACAACAACTCAGTATCGCTAAGACCTTTCAGCTCTACACAATGCCCCAGGCAGAACCTCAGTAAAGCCTGGAAGATCAGCTTCTGCCTACAAACTCCTTAGGACATCTAAACAGCTGAGAAGGACTGAACATAAAAGGATTGTACTAACATTTTTAACCATTTTTTCCATTTTGGTTCGGGCCTCAAACAGGTTTACTACGACCCAAATCAGTAGCAAGTCATTTTAAGAGAGCGATGTCCCATTCCCAGAGGGTAGGGAGGGTGTTTCTCTGCCCCCCTCTTTTGGTTATTTGAAGGATAACTGAAAACTCTGTTATTTAGGGGAAGAGATTACAAGCTGTTAAATGGTCCTGTTTAATGGGTTTTGGAGGTTAGACCTAGGGTATTCCTTCTTTCCCTTTTCTGTATTCTTCTTTCTCTCCTATGTAGGAGTGCACGGACTTGAGAAAAATGAGACATAGACATAGCACAGGAAGGACCAAGAAGAAGGGACAGATTATTGAATATGCCCTTATACCTTTGTATATTGATACAAAATTAGTAGTATATTTGGCTAAAGTGGTATTGACCATTGTTTATTGTGCAAAAATAAGATTGTATTGGACTACATCGGTATTGATCTTTGTATATTGATACAAAATTATGATTATAGTTGGCCACAATGGTATTGACCCTTGTATATGGACGTAATATTAAGATTGTATTGGGCTACATAGACATTGATCTTTGTATATTGATACAAAATTAAGAGTATATTTAGCCACATTTGAATAGATCTTTGTATATTGATACAAAATTAAAGGTAACGCTTCCTAATGGTATCGTACCTAGAGATACTTAAAAATAAAATGTGAAGCTCTGGCCTCTTGATACCAACCGTCTTAAACTGTTTAGGATAGTTAAGAAAAACAAACTCCTAGTCATGCAAGCATGTCACCTTGTTAGCTACTATGACAGTCTATCACATATATTCTCTAAGCTACTCAGTAATCAAGTTGTTAAGAGACAAGCAACATTTGCTTATCTAAATACAAGAGATGGATAGGGCATCTTCAAAAACCCCAAGAGATCTGCAGAATATAGCATTCAAAGATGTTGTCTTAAATTAAGATTTTTTTTGATATCAAGACATATCAGCTCCTGACAGCACCCCCTATTCTACTCCAAGTAGTAGATAAGCATTGAAGAATCTGCAGTGTGAGATGGTTGAATTAGTGGCAAGCCTATCTCTTGGCATGAAAAAACCCCTTGCTTCAACTCCAGAAAGACTGCTGTCCAAAAAGGACAAAACTTGGTAGCAGGGAAGTCGACAGCCTAGCTCTGCCAAGACAGGGTAGGTAAGTCCTTCATAATCCCTGCTCTACAATAAATGTCTGTCAGAGAAACAGGACCAAAAGGCTGAAGACTGGTGCTGGAATGTATGGAGAGAAAATGGGAACTGTCCAGGCAGTCACTGGTATGTCATTTCTTAGTTTTGGAAGCTGCAGGCCCTGCACTTCCTATATAATCAGATAATTATCCCTCTCGGGTCTCTGAGGTGGTTGAAGAATAGACAGCTAGAGTCTCATAGTTAAATTTTGAGTTGTTTAGGAATCAAGAGGGTGTTCTAGATGTAAGAAGATGGTTATAATTGTGTTGCAAGTTAGTATGAAAGCTGAGTCAGTTATAGAACTTTAAACTCATGGAGATGGTTAGATGGTAGAATGTTAAAGTCAGGGGCCAAATATGTATGAACTGGACATTGGGAAAATATACTGGGCCATTTAACTCTCATAAATGTGGCATATTTATTTCTGCTGTTTTGTATAGTATTTACTGTTATAAGAGAAGGAACCATTTGTTGGACTGAAAGGGGAAGCTGTTGTGGGGGGAAGAGGGTGGAAGGGTGGGACAGGAAGGGGGAATAGGGAAGGGTTTGTGACTGAGATGTCACTTGAAGAAAAAAAAATAAAGTATTTAATAAAAAAAATAAATAAATAAGACAAAAAACAAACAAACAAACAAACAAAAAAAACCATTTTACCCTTCATTCACCCTGAAGGGAAGCTCCTTAAGCAGGAAGACACACAACTCAAAAGACCTCAAAAAGTCCCTGAAACTCACCAGGTCCATTAGGTCCCTCCTTGCCAGAATAAGCACTAAAAGCTGAGAGTCCCTCTCAGATGAAAGGGAGCTGAGCCTCAGAACAGACTTGACTTCAGACCAACTTCCTAGAAGAAGTTCAGCCCAACTGAGTCACTTGGAAAAGACACTCTCTAGCCTGTTGAGCTGCCTACAGGCAATGTAAGTGTCTCCAGGTTCCCAGTCTTTTTGTGAGCTGTCACCCATGCTAGGGTGGGCTTTGGTGATACATCTGTCTTTGAGTCATTTCTGCTCCTGTAACTAACCCCTCACCCATATTTCTATAAGTAACCCCATTAAAACTCATTGGTCCACCAAGTAGGACTTTGGCGGTATCTCTTTGGTCTTTCCTGGGTTTCTTATCTGAGGAGAAAAAGTTTTGACGTATAACAGTAACTACTGGGTTTTTGTTTGCTTTGAGACAAGGTTTCTTTGCGTAGCCCTGGCTGTCCTGGACTCCATTTGTAATGTAGACCAGGCTGGCTTCAAACTCATAGAGATTCTCTTGCCTCTGTCTCCCAAGTGCTGGGATTAAAGGCCTACACCACCACTGCCCGGCCCTACTGGATTTTTTTTTTTTGTTTTTTGAGACAGGGTTTATCTGTGTATCTCTGGCTGTCCTGGACTCACTTTGTAGACCAGGCTGGCCTTGAACACACAAAGATCCTCCTGCCTCTGCCTCCCAAGTGCTGGGATTAAAGACCTACACCACCACTGCCCAGACCTACTGGATTTTAAAACTGTAAAATTCTATTTGTTCTTTGTAATTAGAAAGCATATTTTGAGAAGTAATTTTGAATGGCAATTATATTTTGTTTTCTATAATTGACAATGATGGACCATTTTCTAAAAGACAAATGTACTACTAGTCAGGATAAGCTAAGTTATACTGAGATGACTTATGTAACCCTGGCTCTGAAGAAAAGAACTAAGATGTGGGTGATTAGTTCACGATACTCCCACTCGGGCAAGAGAGCACCTTGAGATCCTGGACAGGGTGGGCAGGGTCTCCACCCTCCCATTCTTTCAGGTGACATCACAAACCCTGCTATGGAACCTTGAAGGCCGTGGCAGCCCCGAGTCAGGCATCATTTTGAGGCTTGCCTCTGATGTGTTTGGTAGCTGTGCTGTTAAGGCCCCGTGTCTTACTAGTTACTGACTAGGACGATCAGTCCTCTGATTTGAAAGTCCCTCGGCCTTTAGCTGGTTACTGTGCTGTGGCGGGATCCTTCCTCGGAAGTATTTCTTGAACTTCAAGGAGTTTCCCACAGTGGAGCCCGTTGAACTGCCAACATTTGCTTATTCATCGATTGGTTTCCGGTGTTGCCAGTTCAATTAGCTTCATACTTGTACTGACCCTAGTACCCAAGGTCAACTCTGTTTATAAAGAAGAGCTATTCTGAGGTCCTCATCCTACGACCTGATAGGTTTCCGACTTGTAACAACTTGCGGATTTTACATCAGCTGGAAGAAGCGTTTCTTCGGACACCAGGGTAACAGGCACTCAACACCACCCACCCAGAGCCAGGCAGATGGTTGCCCTCACTTGGAAATCTGAAAGGTCGTACGGTTCCAGGGAGCCAGCGCCCTCGCAAAACCAGTCCAAGCCAGGTCTCCATGTGGCAATTTAAACAGTCTGGGATGGAGGTGAGTCCTAAAGCTTCACGACAAAGTTGGAAAAGGAAACACCAGAATGAAAGTGGGACAGGGATGAAGTCTGAAGCTTTGGGACATGGTCAAAAAAGGAAATACCAGGATGAGGATGAAACAGAGGTAGTGTTTGTAGAATCCAGCGAGTTTCAAAAGAAGGTGGCTTAGAAGCAACATGATCTAGAGCTTCAAAGTGAACATCCGGGCAAGGGTCAGACACAGAAACCCCAAGAACAGAGTCCAAGACAACTGAAGCCCCTAGAGCATGCCAAAGGTCCCCAGGAGCAGGCTATAACTGAGAGGAAGTCTGATGATGGTGGCAAGGGTCGCAAACGGCCCTATTGCGTCCTGGAGGATCATGTTCAAAGCTACCCGCAGGAAAAGTATGGAAGGTTACTGCATCACCTTGAACACAGTGATCATGTGAAATACGACCCCTGCGGGGCTTACACAACCCTTACAGACACTGTGAAGATTAAAGGTTGTGTGGAAAAGCGCAGGCATGGATCCAAAACAACTCAGCATGATCCAAAAACATCTGCTGTTGTTGCTGTAAGAGAAAGTCTCTCGTTAGATAAAAGAGAAGGGAAGTGTTCAGATGAGAAATCTTCTGTTACACAGAATAAGGGTGGAGTAAATCTTGAAGGGGGAAGGGGACAGAACTTGGAGCCTGACTTACAAGGAACACAGGCTCAAATCTTCCTCGATAGTGGCAGTTGTAAGTTACTCCCCAATAAGATGTCAGAACCTGTGGCAAAGGAAAGGCCTCTTGCAGACCAAAAAAAGGACAGAGGAATGGATCAAGTCCTTCATATTACAGAGGACATGGAAAAGGAAATCAAGAATGCATTGGGTCCAGGGCCCCAAGAGGAAATCTTAAGTAGAGGATTCAAATTGCAAATCACTCGAGGCGATATCCAGACACTAGAGAATGGTCAATGGCTTAATGACGAAGTCATCAACTTTTATATGAATCTTCTGGTTCAGAGAAATGAAAATGAAGGTTATCCATCTCTTCATGTGTTCAATACTTTCTTTTTCCCCAAACTAAAACATGGCGGCTACAGTTCTGTTAAAAGATGGACTCGAGGAATCAATCTCTTTGAAAAAGAGCTTATTCTGGTACCTATCCACTCTAAGGTACATTGGAGCCTGGTAGTAATAGACCTAAGAAAACAAAGTATCGTGTATCTTGACTCAATGGGGCAGACGGGGAAGACTATCTGTGAGACCATCTTCCAGTATTTACAAAATGAGAGCAGAGTGCGAAGGAACATTGAGCTGGACCCTTTGGAGTGGAAGAAATACAGTGTGGCTTCAGACGAGATTCCTCAGCAGCTGAATGGGAGTGACTGTGGCATGTTTACTTGCAAGTATGCAGATTACATTTCTAGAGACAAAACTGTAACCTTTACTCAGCAGCACATGCCCATTTTCAGGAAGAGGATGGTGTGGGAAATCCTGCACAGTCACTTACTGTAACAACTTCCAGCTGGTTGCTATGGCACCCCTGTACTTTTCCATCCATGTTTCCTATATACCTCAAGTTGAATGAGTTGAAGAGATTTAAAACAGGTACTGAGCACCCTGACGTGGATGAAGCTCACGCTCTTCAATATAGTCCTAACCTGGGACATGGGAGTGTTGCCCCTAATACCATCTATAGAATGCATGTAACTGCTGCAGGTTTAGAAACAGCCATTCAACCCACATAAGAACAAATATTCAAAAAATATTGACAATGCTGGATTTAGTTTATGAATTGATGTTTTTTTGTTTTGCCTTCCTGCCCCCACCCCACTGACTGTTTTCATTAACTCATTTGCAAAGCTTGGCAAATGTCATTTTCCAATACTCTTAATTACCAACTTTATCTCTTGTTTGAATTGTTTTATCCCTGAAAGGAATGCCCATCACCGTGTCACTCCCCGCTGAAGATCAGGAGGACGTGAGCAGGGAGAGACTAGCATCTCGAATGCTGGAGCTGCATCTGTTAAATTGAAGCTGGAGGAGGTTGGTTTTTTTTTTTAATGTATTTTTTTGAAAGCTTGAAAATAGTACAAGAAATGAAAATAAGTTGCACAGACTGGTGCTTTCTGAACAACTATACTCTACTGGTTGTATACAATCTAGAAATGTGGCCAACCTACTACTGACTTGCCCATCCAGGACTACTAAGAAAAGCATCATGGTCACTTAAAGACATGTTCTTTCCTAGAATTAAGGAGATCTGCTTTAGTTTTTGGAAGTTGATTTGAAGCAACTATAATGGCAAATGTCCATTTTTATTCCAGTTCCCACTGAATCTGAACTTTAGCTTTGCTGATTTGTTTTGTTTGAAAAGTTTTATTCAAATTAAAGTTTTGTTTTGTTCTTAAAAGTTTTGATATATATTAAGCTGAAATTGAGAATTTTTCATTAGATTAACATTGGTACATAGCACTTAAGGTTTTGTTTCTTTTTAAAATATTTTGATATATACTAAGCTGAAATTGAGATTTTTTTTTCATTAGGTTAACATTGCTACCTCTCATTCCCACTGCGGAAGTGGGGACTTAGTATTTAGGGCTGATAATGCCAATTATACAATTATCTATTTTACATGTGACAGTTTGTATTTAACTTTTCTATTATCTCACAGTTGTGTGTCTGCAATTTTTATTTAATAAAGTTCAAATTTATTTAGTGTGTGGGGATCAATGTATGGCTTTAGCTTTAGTAATGTCTCTTTTACATATGCGGGTGCCCTTGTGTTTGGGGCATAGATATTCAGTATTGAGATGCCATCTTGATAAATTTTCCTTTGACAAGAATGTAGTGTCCTTCCCTATATTTTTTGATTAATTTTTGTTGAAAGTCTGTTTTATTGGATATTAGGATGGCTACTCCAGTCTGCTTCCTGGGACCATTAGCTTGAAAAACTTTTTCCCAACCCTTTACTCTGAGGTAGAGTCTATCTTTGTTGGTGAAGTGTGTTTCTTGTATGCAGCAAAATGATGCGTCTTGTTTACAGATCCATTCTGTAAGCCTATGTCTTTTTATTGGTGGATTGAGTCCATTGATGTTGAGGGATATTAATGACCCTAGTTTGTTATTTCCTGCTATTTTGATGTAGATGGTGGTAATGTTTCTTTTGGTTTAGCTGCAGTAGAGTTCTTTGTTTCCTATGTTTTCTTGGTTGTAGTTACCTTGTCTTGGTTGGAATTTTCCTTCTAGGATCTTCTGTAGAGCTAGATTTGTGGGTAGATATTGTTTGAATTTGGTTTTGTCATGGAATATCTTATTTTGTCCATCTATGGTAATTGTAAATTTTGCTGGGTACAGTAATCTGGACTGGCACCTGTGGTCTCTTAGGGCTTGTACCATATCTGACCATGCCCTTCTGGCTTTTAAAGTTTCTGAGGAAAAGTAGGGTGTAATTCTGATGGGTCTGCCATTATATGCTACTTGATTTATTCTCTTACAGCTTTTAATATTCTTTCTTTGTTCTGTATGTTTGGAGTTTCAACTATTGTGTGGTGGGAGGTATTTATTTTCTGGTCCAACCTGTTTGGAGTTCTGTATGCCTCTTGGCATACAGAAAGCATCTCTTTCTTTAGGTTTGGGAAATTTTCTTCTGTGATTTTGTTGAAGATGTTTCATGGTCCTTGGAGTCTGGAGTCTTCTCTTTCATCTATGCCTATAATTCTTAAGTTCTGTCTTTTCATTGAGTCCTTTATTTCTTGGATGTTATAAGTGAGGATTTTTTTAGATTTCATTCTCTTTGGTTGTTGTATTGATTTCTTCAATTGAGTCTTCCATGCCTGAGATTCGGTCTTCCATCTCTTGTATCCTATTGCTGACACTCATGTCTGTGCTTCCTGCACTTTCCTTGGTTTTTCTACCTCCAGAATTGTCTCTACTTGTATTTTCTTTATTGTTTCCACTTCTAATTTCAGGTCTTGTACTGTTTTATATATTTCCTGTTCCAATTTGGTTGTATTTTCCTGCAGTTCTTTCATAGCTTTCTCTCTTTCCCATTCTTGTTTGACTTGGAAGTCTTTAAAGGAATTCTCCATTGTTTTCATCTCTAGGATTGTTGTTTCTTTAAATTCTTTAATGGATTTATTTTCTTCTTGTAAGGCCTCTATCATTTTCATAAGTATAGATTTGTCATCATGTTCTTGTATTTCAGTTGTGGAAGGATGGTCATGATTTGCTGTATTGGTATGGCTGAATTTTGTTGGACTCATATTTCCCTGACTTTTGTCAGGTCTGTCTTTCACTGGCCTTTTGGTATCTGGTGTTCCTTAGTTGTTTGCTCCTGGGGCCTTCTGAACTTGATGCAAAGGAAGGAGCGTTGGTTTGGAGGCCTTATAGTCTTGTTGACTTGTAGCTCTGCCCAGGATGTGTAATCCTGTGTAGTCCTATGTAGTCCTGTGTAGTCCTTTGTGATCTTATGAAGTCCTATGTATTCCTATGTAGTCCTATGTAGTTCTATATAGTCCTGAGGGTGAAAGACTATGTAGTCCTATGTACTACTGAGGGTGGAAGTCTATGAATGGAGGGATGCACAGGTCTGGAAGATGACATTTGGAGAGTCTAGTCTGCCTCCAGCTCAGAGCAGCTTGGAGGGTCTGAGGGCATTGGGTAGGGCATGGTTTGTGGGGGCAGGAAAGGGGAGATCTACTCTAGGTGGGGTTCAGGGAGACCCGAGGTGGTGCAGGATCCAAAGGATGGAGTTGGATGCTCCTGGGGAGTGAGACCTTGTAACCTTGGCAGGGCAGGGAGGATACAGTACAGCTTGGGGTGCAGCTCTCAGCTCAGTTGAGCTGGTCTGTGTCCAAGCATGGGTGGCACAAGGGATGTGGGGGCAGGGAAAGGGAGAAATCCTACCTAGGTAGTCCTGAGGGTGGAAGTCCACAAATCCACAATTGACTTTTAAATGACTCCATCCTGGACTGTGTCGGAAGAAAGTCCTGATTCCTACACCCTCATAGAGTTTAGGTAATATGTGATTGACTCGTTGGCACTGTAAAGTCCTATACATTTGGGAAGAAAGGATTATTAGTTAGCATGAACCAAACATTACAAGGCAGAGATTTAAAGGATGTTTCATTTTATTTTTTTGTGGGGGCACAAATATGGTGGATGGAGGCCTACTTGCAAGAGGTGGGTCTCTGCTTTTACCATGTGGGACCTGGAGATATAGCTGTGATCCTCAGCCTTGACAGAAGATGTGTTTACCTGTTGAACCTTCTCATCAGCCCTGAGTCTTTTTTTTTTTTTTTCAAAATATGGTTTTGAGATGTCACCATCTTTTCACCATCCTTCATTTAGAAAGATAATAAAAGGTATTTCATCTGACATTTATATTTGATGTCACCTTATGAGAAAGTAAAGAAGATGCTAGAACTAATGGGTAGACTGCAGCACTCTTTCTGAACCGGCATATGTATCATTTTATAGTATAGCTGAGTAGTTCAGCGCAGTGGCAGAAACTGGAAGCCAGTTGAAATGAAGTGTCAGAGTATAAGTACTTCTGGCAAACAGTTACTTCAGAACAATTTTAGCTTTTCATGTTAAGTGTATGAAAGTGTTAGTTGACATATGCCTTTCTGTTTGAATCCAGAGTAATATCCCTTAACAACTTGGGATAGAAAGAACTTTGCAGAGAATAAACATAACCAGCAACTGTTTCGGTCTTAGATGATTCCAAGGAAAGTCTGATTTATGAGACTGTCTCTGGTGTTGGAAGGCGGCCTCGGCCACTGGAAATCTCCAGAGCCCTGGGAGAGAGCAGAGGCTGTGGTCCACTGTACTTGTGGAGTTTCAAGGCCCCATTTGGTTTTGGCCAAGTCTAAATGTTAATGGTTTTCTAGGCTCTTATTTACTAATCCTAGCTCTGCTAAGAAGTGAAGGATGATTACTAAATGGTCTCTTTCTTATTTTAGGCTAAATGCCCATCCTCTCTTTCATTTCCAAATGTGTATATGTTTAGATATTATGTTTTTTTTTTGCCCACCCTAGTTTTACATATATGTTGACATCCTATGGTATTCAGGTAGGCACAATATCCTAAAGGGGTGCCACAGAGAAAGCAGGTTAGGATTGAGAATAAATCACAATTAACTTCCTGAAACTCTTCCTAACAAATATAAACTTCATCCCAGGACCATAGAGCGTATACAGACACTTTCACATAGCTCTAGGAATTGATTCATTACACATAGTCTCTAACAAAGAAGTTCCTATGTTATTTGAAGTTTTTATTTGTGTGTATGTGTGTGTGGTGCCTGTGTGAGTATGTATGTGTATTATTTGTGTGGATATGCTTTGGTGTATGCATGTGGAACCCATGGGAGGATGTTCAGTGTTGCCACAGTTGCCACTTAACTTGATACAAACCTAGACATTCAGGAAGAGGAAATCCCAGTTGAGGAATTGGATTCTGTCAGATTGGCCTGTGGGTATGTCTGTTGGTGTGTTTTCTTGATTGTTGATTGATGAGGAAGAGCCCAGGCCTCCTCTACTATTCCTATACAAGGATTTCTCATACTCTCGGCATGTATAATAAGTATTGGTGAACAAGCCATGGAGAATAAAGTAGTAAGAAGCTTTGTCTTGGTGTCTTCTTTAGTTTTGGCTCCAGGTCCTGCCTTGAATTCCTACTTTGACTTTCCTCAATGATAGGCTATACAATCTATAAACTAAATAAACCCAATCCTCCCTAAAGTTTCTTTTAGTTATAATGTTTATCATAGTATCAGGTGTCTTCTATTCTCTGCCTTGTTCCCTCAAATTGGATCTCTCACCGAACCTGGAGGTTAGCCTTGTTTAGCCAACTGGCTGAGCAGGCTGGCCAAAACATCCACTGTCCACCTGCACCAGGGTTGCAGGTGTGTATAGCCATGTCTACCTTTTACATGCACACTGGGGATTAGACAGGAGGTCCTCATGCTTGCATAGTGCTCTCACCCTCTTGGCCATCTCCCCAGCTCCACTTGCTGTGTTCTTCCATTCATATTTTATTTTGATAAATTATTTCAATGAGAATGTCTTCCCCTTCTACAGGAATGGAACAAGCAAATTCTTCTCTTCTATACCATTTCCATCCCTATGTGTATTGGAGAGCTATACAGAAAAAATGGTTCTCTGCATAAGAAATGTCTGTCAACCTAGATAATTACAGAGTTGCAGAAATATAAGAGGACAGGAGCTTAGAAGAACAGCTGAGGTTGGCAGTACTCTGCTACTGATGTTGACTTGTAGGTTCAATCACCATCATTTAGGTGTCAGGTCTGAAGCCACCATTGCCACTTTACTTTGATGCACCTCTGGTATTGTCTATGCTGGATCTGGGCTTCCACCTCAAAAAACATGCACAGCGTGTCAGCATGGTGTTTCTCCCTTTTGTCATACTTGTGTGGCTAAGGTAGAGACCTCAGATTATTCCTTGGCATTTCTAATTCTGTAACAGAGTCAGCATACACAGGTAAAGTTGTGACTCTCATGTGAAAGCAAGTGTCTACAGAGAACAAAGCAGGAATTCTGGGGCAGAATTGAGTGGAAGCTGAGAGTCAAGCAGGAGGGAAAAGAAGCTGCTAGGACTTTATGTTAGTTCCAGACTTCATAAAAAACTGATGTCATCCCATCCTTGAACTCAGTGATACACTAAAGCACTGGTTCTTACCCCATGGGTTGTGACCCTTTGGGAGTCGAACAACCCATTCACAGGGATCACATATCAGATATCTTACTTATCAGATATTTATGCCACACTTCATAACAGTAGCAAAATCCCAGATATGAACTAGAAACAAAAAAATTTTATGGTTGGGGGTCACCATGATATGAGGCATTGTATTAAAGAGTCTCAGCATTAGGGAGGTTGATAACCAATGCATTAAAATATTTTCGTCTGTTAAACGAGTTTGGGTTGGATTACTGGTTAGTAAAGTGCCAATATAGACCTCAGATATAGATCAGTTAAAATAAAGAATCTTACCTGCAATAAGAATGTAGTGGCAGAAATGTTTTTATCATGTTAGAAATGGATTTCTACAGAGCAATTAAATCTATGTTTTAGAGAAGTAGAAAAACCTAGAAATGTCACTAACTACTTGATCCAACTCAAAGATGACTGTATGAGGTTTGATACTAAGGCAGAAGGGGAAGTGGATTTGTAATCAAAGGTATCAGGAAAGAAATTTATTAGAAAGTTTAGAGAGTTTCTTTTTTAATAAAATAAACATTTTTAATGTTTCAAACATTAAAGAAATTAATTAAAAGAAAATTAATAATGATGGCTTCCACCAGGAATTCCTCAGTGTGGCGTGTGGATATCCACATGTGCTGGGAGCTGGGGGAAAGATGCCAGTGAGATCTTTTACCAACATGAAATGTCACTGTGTCAGGATCTCAATGTCCTCAGTTCTTAGTTCAGTCAACTCGGCTTCCAACATCGACATTTTGCTTTACTTTCAGGATGTCCTGAGATCTCTACCCTTATGTGGATTACCAAGCCTCATTTTTTCACCTGGAGAAGGAGAGGGTTTTTTTTTTTTTCAGATGCTCCTAGTGCAAGGATTAATAGCAACAATTTCAAAAGAGACCTTTGAAAACATAGGATACTATGTTTTACATAAGTACTAGGTATGTAATGGTAGTGATTTGTCCTTCTATCTTTGGACTAAGTGATATTTCTAACCCTACTTTTCCATGAGCCACTGTTTTCCTATTTGATAATCTCCAAGGTGCCACTTCTGCATGTGAGAACATCTTGGTATGAAAGACTCTTCATAATAATTAACTTATAAACCATCACTTTTCTCTGTTCCTTATAGTGTTGTCCATTAGCATATAGTGTTATTTCTCATTCAAACAGCTGATGGAATGTGGGCCTTTGCACAGGGTGTAGAGAGGCTAACACCCATTAATTTAAAACTGTGAAATATGTCCCTAGTTTTTTGGGTGTTAAGTTACTCCTCTTTCATGGTCATATTTCTTTTTTAAACTGGATTTCTTCAATTTGAAGGAAAATTAACACATTAAGAGAAAAGACAATCTGAGGGTTTCCTAATGAAAATTTAAGGTCACATCTCACTGATTTATAAACATCAGAAGTCCAGGGTACAACTTTTATTGTGTGAAACATATTTTATTCCTAGACTGCACCCTCATGGTTTGTTTTAATTATGATGGAGATACAAATGAGGCAAGCGGTTATGTCTTCTTTGGACTCCCAGGAGGAAACTTGTGCTGCGTTTCAGGTGGTTGTGTTTTGCTATGAATCATTGAGACTATTTCCACAAATCAGTGACATCATATTTTAATCCCATGGGATGTTACAGTTATGATTTATAATGTTGGGGTTAAAAGACTCATTTCAATAGAGCATTAAAACTACACATAAATATTCTATGAATTAAAAATTAAGCCAACAAATTTACAACAAACGCTTTCCACATACTGAAGAAATTATGCAAGGAAGTGACCTTTTTGCAGATGATTTAGATACATCCAGAGAATTAGATAATGTGGATAATGGCTTCAGAAAATATGCCTTCTGTACCCCCAGAGTTTTCTCTGTTCCTATTATTTCTTCTTGAAGAAAAATATTACTTCTGACAAGTATATTTTATTGCCCCTTCTATTTTCTTTTTCACTTTGTATTTTCTTCATTCTACCATCATAAAATCTTATCATGACTCAACTTTCCTAACCACTGAAATATTTGTTTCTCTTAATTCCAAAATATTGTCAACGGCAAATAGGTATTGCCAAGTGTGGTTGTGCATGCATTTAACCACGAACTCAGGAGGCAGAGGCACATGGGTCTCTGAGTTTGAAGCCAGACTGGTCTACCTAACAAGTTTCAGGCTAGTCAGGATTACATAGTAAAACCATGTCTCCACTTATTAACTAAATGTTCTAAGGCATTTTTTCCCCAACATCTATTTATTTCTTCAAATTACATCTCAATCACAGTCCCCTCCTTTTTCCCCTTCCTGGCCCCGCCCTCCTACCCTCTTACCTGTCTCTCTCCTATCTCCTTTTCAAAAAAAATTTTTAAGGTGTATCTTCCCCACCCCCAACAGCTCCCCCTTTTAGTCCAATAAAAGGCTCTTTTCCTTATAACAATAAATATAATACAAAACAACAATTAGGCAATAATTATGAAAATTATAAGGTATAACATACATTCCCAATGTCCAGTCTATACCTATTTGGCAACTGATAAGAGTATTCTATTATCAATTTATCTTGATGAGTTTAAAGTTCTATACCTAACTCGGTGTCCATCCTAACTTGAATTACCAACTTAAAGACATAAAATTTTGTTCTTAATCATTTTAAATTCTGTTGCACGATATAACCAGTACATTGTTTTAGGTTTCTATTGACTTCTTTTTAAATTTTATTTTTATTTCATCCTATTTTTTAAAAATCTTGTTTACATGTGCTACTGTAGGTGCTATGTGCCACAGTGCATATATGGGGGTCACAGAAAAACTTATAGGAGTTATATATTTTTTACTCCACCTTGAGAGCCAGAGACTCTCACACTTCTTCTGCTACAGCCCTGTCGTACTCCAGGCAAGCTGAGCTGTGAGAGTTCAAGGCACTCTCCTGTCTCTGCTCCCATCTTGGGGGGTGGGGCGTGCTGGTTTTGCAGATGCATACTGTTGCACCTCATTTTCCACATGGGTTCTGGAGATGGAAAGCCAATCATCAGGCATGTGCAGCCAACACCTGTTTTCATTCTCTGAGCCATCTTCCTGGCCCTCCACCATCCTCTTAGTGGTAATTAGAGAGGATTTTGATATAATTCACAGCATTTGGTAATTATTCTTATATACTCTTCACAATTTTGATATGAATTTCCTCATGAATTTATATCGAATTTGATATGAATTTATAAATTAATTTAGTACTATTCATGGAAATTTTAGTAAGGACTGAATATTATGCTCCTGTCTGTTAGATATTGTATGCCTGAGTACTGAATGCTTAAAATGTAGCCAGCAACTGAAGAGCTGAATTTTTAATTTAATTTCAATTCTCTGAGTATGTATAAGCACAAGTAACAAGTCACCATCATGCTAGACAACATAGATGGGTTATAAGTAAGGATTCATGTTTTCCTTTTGAAGTATATTAGACCTTTATCATGAATCCTTGACCTTATAATCCACTTTTACAAATTTTATCATAATAAAATTTCACAGGGGCACTGAAAGTTCTTTTTAAAGATTTAAAATTCATATGAAAAGTCATCCAATGAATTACAGAGTTTAGAAGACATCACTTCTTTAAAAATTAATTAAATTACATTGCAGTATTTATTATATTTAATTGGTTTGGTAGCTGTTAATTCTTATCCAGACATTTTAAATGAACACATACAGAGACCGCATGTATTTTAACGAACCTTGGCCTGAACTGAGCAATCCTAGCCCATCTAAGCTAGCTCTTAATTCTATTACCCAAATAAGACCCCATATATACATACGTCTCCTTGGACTGTCATTCTCCACGCTATGCCGATGTTCCTGGCCATGTGAAATGAAGTTCCTTTTTCTAACCCATGGTGTGTGTCCTCTTTCCTGCTGCTCCTGGCTGGAATGCCTTAATCCTCTGCTATAGTGCAGGCTTCCTGTTATAATCTCAGGGAGTTCCACCTTTCTCTGTCTGCCCAATCTCAGGCCTTGGCAATTTATTTAACCAATTGGAGTCAATGTAAGGAACAGACAGAAAGTAGGACCAATTAATTAACATTTAGAATGCTTAAAACTACCCCATCAACTTCCTCCATGAATGATGACTTATTTTCCCTGCCCTGTTCGTGCTATAGTGGATGCTTCCTTCCCAGTTCTGATTTCCCATGGTATGTCTCTTGTTCAAGTTCTTGTATGATCTGCCTCATATTGCTGTTATTTATGTACTCATCTTATCTCCTCCTCTAGATACTTCCAAGGTAGAGGTCAGAACAAATGTCTACTTGATCTTTGCATCCATCATGGAACTTTGGTCACTGATGTTGCTCAGTGGTTAAGTGTATGAAATGGAGGCTTAGGGTCTCAAGGTGAACCTCACTTGAAGGTTTACGAGAGCCTCCACCATACACCCAGGACTCAGATAAGATGCCTGGTCTCTGATGGAAAGCTTTCCTTTGATTTCTGTTTCCAAGTAGCTCTGTTGAACTCTGACTTTACATTCATTTGACACAGCCTTCCTCTGGGACCAATTTGAATATTTCCTTTGCTTTGTTCTATTTCGTCCTTCTGTCTTTTAAATTTTTATTTTAACATTAGCATTCACAGCTCTATGATGAGCCTTTGGCTTCTAAAGCAAATTTCTTTGCCTGGGAGGGATGTTGACTCTCAAATTCATATTTTTATAGTGCTATTGCAAACTAGTAGTGATGGCTAGGGCCCATTAGAAGAAATGTTGTGACACTGCTTATTCAATCTTTTCCATCCTGAGTTTCCATCTTCAATGTCTCAAGAGCAAATTGTGGCAGTTATGACTTGGTAAAACCATGGTGTCATTAGAAAAACAACCACAAAGAGAAAGATAAACAATCATACCATGAACTTAAATTTGCAGGCTACATCAGACAGGTGAAGATACATTGTTTAATGACTTCTCTGTCATTAATGGTTTCACTGCCTTGGTGTCTAAATACATGACATTTCCATACCGGTTACTCAACTGTCTCTGCTGAACATCTGTGTGCACAGAATTGTCCCTTTGACCTGTTTCATTTGAACTGTTTGGATGTGAACTTTTTTAGGCATTAAATCTCAGTGCAGGGTGTGAATCACAGCTGGGTGATGATAGGTAATTGGACAGGGAACTTACTAGGGGCATGAGAGTATCAGAGATCTCATGTTCTCAAAGGAAAGAACTTTCCTGAAAAACGAAAGTAATATTGGGAG
The DNA here is from genome assembly GCA_907164525.1 of Lophiomys imhausi. Classification (NCBI taxonomy): domain Eukaryota; kingdom Metazoa; phylum Chordata; class Mammalia; order Rodentia; family Muridae; genus Lophiomys; species Lophiomys imhausi. Next base: position 10,053,686 of record CAJQZJ010032178.1, on the reverse strand, counting down.
GGGAAACTTTTTTTTTCCTGGAGAAAGTAAGTGATTCTTAAGAGAAATTCTATTTTAAAACAAGGCCAAATGTTTTAAGAAAATGCTTAAGATTTGTACAGCCAATCACAAATCTTAGATTCTCTTAATACTTTAATTAATAGATATTTTTACAGCTCGTGTTATGGGAATTGGATATGTGAAAGGCATGTCTATCATTTACCCACGGGATATTTTGCGTGGATGGAAAATGAAACACTCAATAGCTATATCCTTTCATGTATAAGAACTTAATACAATTTTAGTACCTTGCTTACAGTTAATGCATAATCTCTTCTTCATGGGAAGTAGAGAAGAGGATTGTTTCTGTCCCAATTACAGAAAAGAGTTTGTCTTTCCATGTATAATGTCTGAGTGATTGCATTTAAAGATCAGAATTAAAGTAAAATATATATCATTGCATAAAGAGCACTCTCCAGTCTTGGTGTAAAATGGGTAGAAATTAGAGTTTGCTAAGGGAGTTCTAATATATCTAATAAAAAAATACCTTTTCAGATTCATCCAGAAGCTTGCAGACCTGTGGCCTCTCTCTTACATTCCTGTGTTAACAAAACTATATAAACAGTATATTGGTAAATGAAAGATATCAGAAGTATTTCATACATGTTTCAGTTTGTCCAATAAATATGTATGCAGTTTCAATTAAAATGTTGATGTATTGAAAAGGAAATGCTTTAGAACAGTAGTTACATATTTATAGTATGATTACAACATCAAAAAAATAACATCTCACATCAGTTCATGTGGGTCAATGTTATTATATTACCAACCAAAGAAACTGTTTACTGTATGATAGGTAGAGAATCTCATCTGGAAGTAGATTTTTTTGAAGTTCAGTGAGTTTCACTTAGATTAACTCATTTCTTCCCAGTCTTAATACTTTTCTTTATATCAGGTTGTTGCTAGAAGAAACACTTAGCACACAATTTAAGATTAAATATTTTACTTAATAATTGGTCTGAAGATTTAATTTGTTCCAAAATGAACGTGAGTCAATGGTCAAAAAGATGTTGAAAAAAAAAAAAACCAAAAACCTCATAGCATCAACAAAAGTACACTCTCCAGATGTGCTGCTAATGCTGTGGAAAAGTCAAGAGTCCTTTCAGAAAGTACTAATTTTTCTACAGAAGGATCAACCAAGAAAATAAGGGGTTCAAGAGCCATATATATGTATATGTATAGACATATATGTGTGTGTGTCCAGAAATATATAAATTAGGAGCAATTATAGCCATTTTCTTTAAATAAATTGCTATACTATATTTATATTTATCTATGAGTGGGGTAATAGATTTGCTTTATTTTCCAAGTAATAGAGGGTTAGAAGATAGAAGGAGGCAGATATTGGGGATCTACCCTTTGAAGGTAAAGAAAGGAATGAGAACTCTTTTCACAAGACTTCTGCAAAGTTATGTGTCAGTGATTTCACAGACTATAACCCATACATATATTCAGAAATTGCTTGTGTTTGATGGCCTCCATTCTTCCAATTATACTATTCCATTTGATTTGTAATAATCTTATGTTAATTATATTCTTCAACGAAATTGATTTCCTTCACTCTATTAAACTAAAAAAGGGAAAACAAGAAGAAACAAAGCTCAGTTTCCCAAATATTTAAAGCACTCTATTTTAGTTTCATTTTTGCTGTACAAACCTGAACAACTCTAGAATTGGGATCTCACCCAAGAAGTCATAAGTGAGAGAGCTGGATGGAGCCATACAATAGGGCTTGACTAGGTACGAATGGGCCGGGAAAACGGAAATATCCAGGCGTCAAGGAGACAGGAGGATAAACAGCATAGTCAGAAAACGGGTCCAGAGAGATAGTCCCCTGGTCCTAAATCATAATACAATCCTTTGTCTCAGTGAAGGATGTTCTAGTGGGATCTGGAAAGGGAAGCAGGAAGTGCACCGACTGGGCAGTGGCCACCTTGGCAGGGACAGAGTAGTTAGTGCTCCAGCTGTACTGGTTGCCAGACATTTGACAAATTGTTTCATCCCTGGGACTCCATCGGGCTACATTTTTCATAGAATATTTCAAAATACCAAAGTCTTTTTGGAGAATCAGAAGAGGTTGAACGTCCTGTCTTCCTGCACAACAGTTTTCCTTCAACTCCCCACAGTTCTATTGACTCTAGGCTTGGACACCAACAGTGACGATACCTGGGATGCCGAGTTGGTAAACGAGGCAATGAATGCTCTTATGTGTCATATTTCATGTGTTCCCGAGCCTCAGGTAATTTTCCAACTTGGGTTTTGTCTTGATGTAGAGCCAGAGAGAAAATAAAGACGACTGAACCTAGGTGACAGGACCCTCCTAGCCCCCCACCATGGTTCATTTTTACTTTTCTAATTTCTGCAGTCACTCCAGGTTCAGATTTAAAGATTAGAAGCTAGCAACTACAAATAAGAGCATTTGTATTTCTGGGTCTGGGTTACCTCACACACGACGATATTTTCTGTTTCCATAAATTTACCTTCAAAGTTCAGGATTTTGTTTGTCTTTTCAGCTGAATCATATTCCATTGTGTATATGCATTCATCCATCAGTTAATGAACATGTAGGCTGTTTACACTTCCTAGTTATTATGAATAACGCAGCAATGAACACAACTGAACAATTATCTGTGTAATAGTATGTCAAGTCCTTTGGGCTTAGGCCAAGGATGTACGCCACTCTATTGAAAACTACCTCCTGACCCTCCTTATTCAGAGTCAGACAGGGCTTCAAGCCTTCAAGCAGCATCTCTCTGCTTCCCCTTTGCTTCACATATTCCAGATTTTATAAAC
>CAJQZJ010032178.1:10035651-10045854 GCA_907164525.1 Lophiomys imhausi | reverse complement strand
TGGTATTGTTCGTTTTGTACATTTCCTTCTCCAGCTTACTTGTTTTTTCTGAAAATCTTTCATTGCTTTGTCTTTTTCCTGTTCAAGCTCTGTCACCTTGGCTTGGAGCTCTTTAATGGTATTGTTCATTGTTTTGGCTTGTAAAATTGTGGCTTCTTTGAATACCTTCATAGATTTAAATTCTTCTTGAAGGGACTCTATCACTTTCCATAATGCAGAATTATCATCGTTTTCATGTATTACTGTTGGTGTGAGGTCATCCGAATTGGATGAGCTAGGATAATTCTGCTTTGTTGGAGTCATATTTCCTTGATTTCAATTTTTTCTTGGACCTTTGGCCATGTGTGTGTGTTTAACTGTCTGTTGTTGTCGTTTTCTGTGTTTGGATCCACAGGGAATGCTTTGGTGAAGGAGTCGAATTGCTTGGCTATCTGTCCTTGCTTACAGGTTGATCTCAGGGTCACTGTGGTTTTAATAGCCTGAATCGTTGTGAGCTGGTGCAGCCTATTCCCAGGTAGTGAGTAATGGTCTGGGATTGTTACACTGCTCCCAGTTCAGACTTCTCTATTTTGCACACTGAGTGATCAGCCTTCAATGGTTCTAATGGTATGGACCTGTTTCCCCAGGCACAGATTTTGTGGGCTTTGTTTGTCGTCATGGAGGCTGACAGGGCCTGGCTCCACACCTAATGTGTCTGCGTTTACCCGAATACAGCTATGGTCCCCTGGCTTCTGGTTACCCACTAGGCTTCTCTGCCACAGGCCTGGCCGCTTCCATCCCTATCTGCTCCGCCTTGGGTGGGCGGAGCTTCGGCTCCTCCCGCCGTCAGTGCTGGCCTCCTTCCCTAGCTGCTTTACCGTGGTTGGGCGGAGCTTCAGCCCCTCCCGCTGCCAGAGCCGGCCTCCCGCTCTAGCTGCTTTGCTGTGGGTGGGCGGATCTTCGGCCCCTCCCCCCTTGTGAACAGGCCTCCAGCCCTAGCTTCTTTGCCGTGGATGGGCGGAGCTTCAGCCCCTCCCACCAGCACCCGCTTCCCTCCCCAACTGCTGTGCCCGCCCACCTTCCGCTCCGGCTTGAGCGGATGCGGATCACCCGCTGAGCGCCCTTTTTCTTCGTCTTGAAAAAACAAAGAAACAAAAAAAACCCACAAGACTTCAACTATTCTGCAAAATTTCCTAAATAGTTATAAGGTCTTCCTGAGGTGTGGGAAGCCCAGTAGGCTAGTGGGCGATCGCCATGTGACCTTTGATTCTGCCTGCTGTGTGTTGGGATCGATCTTACCAGGCGCCTCTCCAAATGGGAGTTCCCGAATCCCGGATTTAGTGGCTTCTGTGTCTGCGAGAGATGGGGGAGAGCCTTTCCCTGGGACTTTTAACAGTCTCTTGGGAACTGTGCGTGTTCCCGGAGGGGCCATACCCTCTGGTTTTTGCACAGTGTCCCACAACTCTGTGTTTTCTATGGCTCTTCTCTCCCACATTCAAAATGCGTCCATGCAGTTTGCCGCCATCTTGGCCCCCAGTTGATGGTAAATTTAAAGCAACAATTTACCCTTGAGTGTTAATTCCATGATTTTTAGCTTTTTCTCATATTCTTGGTAAAAATACTTTAACTAAGTGAAGGACACCGTTCCTACCACTGTTAGCAACCACTGTTCACAAGCTGTACAAGCCTATTCCAGCATCCTGTTCATTATATACTACTTGATGTCAAAATATAAATGTGTGACAGTTGTAGTGTCTTCAAGTCCCATCAAAATTCTATGATAACCTCATTTAACGTAGAGATGAGGCTCTAGTTCTATGATTACCTCAAATCTCTACTAAAACATTTACAGTAATCCTTTCCTTATGTGATGATTTCCCAAATTATCACCACCTATGCCTCTGGAACACTGGGGGTGGGGTCGGGTGGAGGTGGGTGGGATCAGAGACTAGAGATCTGCCTTGTACCTACTAAATCAGAATCCAAATGGCACCCATCCAGGTTTACACTTGCAAACACCACAGAAAATCCTGAAGTAACTGTACAAGCTTGCTTGGGAGGTGCTGCTTTACAAATGGCACAGAAGCCTTTTCTAACTCTAAATGTAAAAAAAAAAAAATTAGGAAACCTCAGGGGGGTGCCTGCATACTTCCTTTACTAGAGACCTGGGTAAATAAATATAAAACTGTCTTTTTTTTCTGCACTAGATGAGTAATTGATTTCTGTGTTACATTTTGAAGCCATACTTGATGATGGAAATAGAACTAATACAGGCCATTTGAGGGCATGACTTGAGAAGTCAATGGTCCCTGAGGTCTCATGCTAAAGTTGAGAAATACACCTGTAAAGCATCCCAGGCCCTGAAAGTTCAGTGTCTGTGTGTTACTCAGAGCCCCTGTTACGATCAAATGGGTCCCCGAGTTTCACATGCTGGGAATTGAATCCCAGGAACAACCACGTTGGAGTTTCGAATCCTTTGGGTTAATGAAGCAGTGGATGTGCTCCTTTGCCCTGTGTAGACACAGCAGGAAGGCACCCACAGGACACTGGCTGCCTTATCCCTGGCTTCCTAGCCAGGGATAGGATTTAGTTTTTCCTAAGTTGCCCAGTGTCAGGCAGTGCATCCGCAGCATCCGCGGTATGGAGTAGCTGAATCCCTTCTTCCTGCCTCTGGTCAACCTTTGTGACTTTCACCCGTGATGAAAACCTAGCGACAGTAAAGGCTGAGGCTGGAGGGATGCAATGATGTCATATTATTTGAAAGTGTTTCTGGGGCCTGGGGAGATGCTTGTGGTACAGGTATGAGGACCTGGATTTGATACCCAGCATCCACATAAAAGGCTAAGCATCACCTCATAAAAGATGCTTTTTTTTTTTTTTTGCCATAAGATAGTGGCTGTTACAAAGATGCATAACTGGTCAATATGCAGAGGATAAGTGACTGTGGGGTATACAGCCTTAACTGGTACAACTACAACGCAACCTCTACACCTAAGGTTCAGGGAACAGCACGAGTGAGGAGAGTAGAAGGGTTTTTAATAGCTGGAGGACCAGGGAACATTGTCTTCTGGATATAACACTGAAGCTGCACCGAAGAGCTCTCAACCATATGGCTGCCTAACTATGACCTGCACAATGACAATAACCAGTTGACATGGCCGTATGGATGAGGGAAATCTCACAAGGCCACACACCTAGGTGAAGAGTCACAGGCAATCAATGGCTGCTGAGGAGGAAAAACATTTTTTTCCCCAAGGAAAATGCTCCCTGATAGGTTATCCAATCCAAAGTGTCTAGCCATAAACACACATACATGCAAGGGACATTAAAATATGTGTGTGTATTTATATGTGTATGCATGCAGATGTATGTGCAACAATAATAGTTACAGAAGATGTAATGAATTTGAGAGGGAGTGCGTAGGACATGGAAGTAATTAGAGCAGAGAGGGATGGGTAGAAATATAAATACAATACTCATGTATGAGGTTCGCAAAGTTTTTAAATTAAAAAACAGAACAGAACCGTAATATAACCTAGGCATAGTGATGTGCATTTCCAATTTTATTTCTTGAGAGGAAGATATATATGGATTCCTCAGGTTCATTCACTAGTCATTCTAGCCTAATCAGTGAGGGTCAATTCCAAAGACAGTCCCTATTTCAGGAAGACAGAGGGATAGTTCCCGAGGCAGAACCTAAGGTTGCCTTCTGACCACTCCACACAGGTGTGCATATTTGTAAGTACATGTTCCCTACATATACCAACACCACCCCCCCCCACACACACATGAGGGTGATTTTGAAATGTATTTGAAAGTTTAAAGTTGCCTTTTTGCATATAAAGAGAATGACTTACTCCAAAATAATATAAACATACAACAGCCATGTCCTTCTTTAGATGTGGACCTTGTAGCCAGCTACATTGTTCAGTGAGTACAATCATCTGCTGTTGAATCTGGGACTCACAGGATGGAAACAGAGAACTTGCACACTTTGTCTTCTGACAACACATGTATCATGGCACACACATGTGCACACACACACACCTGCACATAAAGTAAAAAATAAAATATGACACGAAATTTAGATGTGCATCTCTGAGTTCCTGGGATTACAAGGTGACCATTCCTTGTTTGGCAAAGTAGAACTGTCTGGTGGAGATGTCATTCCCAAAGCCATGAAGTCCTCAGGGTTGCTTCTCCTGGCTGCCCAAAAGTCTCATTGCAGTAAAAGAGTCTACCAGGCTGTTCTGGGATTTGTGTGTCCTCTAATCTTTACAACCTTGTTGGCATGTGTACTTGTTGCTTTCTGTGCCTAAGGATACTGACTCAGGAGCTCAGAAATGAGCGCTGTCCTGCTTTACACATGTGATTCATGGATCTCTGAGTCCTGGAGTGGCTTTTTCAGTAAGCAGTCTCATTAACTCATCCAAATACAGGACCAAGGATACTCTAACTTCTTCCTGAGAGTGTGAGAATTGGTTTTCCACTATTGCTCGGAGATGAAGATTGCCTGTGGGAGCTGGAACTTGCCAGTTGGATGGGGTTTTCCACTTGAATTTCCTTTGTCACTCCCAGGAGGCCCTTGGAATATAATGTGTGTACTTAAAATCATTGTAGGAGGTTATATTCTCATTCAGGGCATTTTAAAGCATTTGTGTGAGCAATTACTATTAGACATTTCCTGCTGAGATGTTCCCAGGTGCTAGAGAAGTTGAGTAACTCATTATGGGAAAATATATTACTCACTTCAATAAGTACCATGCCCTTTTTTATTTTTGTCAAACTAAATTTCTTGTGGAATTTTATGAACATGCAGAAAGACACAGAAACTATAACACAACCAATACCTATTACAATATATACATAATAAAAAATACAGACAAATTTTAAATTTATTTGGAGGCCTTGGGCATCTTTTTGCAGCTATATTCACCCTTATTCTCCTCAGAGTGTTTTATTGGCCTGAAGTTGGCTTTTATCTTTCTAATGCATAGGTTATATTTTCATTGTATATGTATATGTTCAAATAAAATATAAAATGATACATATTTTGAAACTTTACATATATGGAATAATACCAGTTTTGCCTTTTCATGACACTCAAAATATATTTATGTGTAGTATACAGTTTCATTATTATTACTATTATTTGAAATTCTAAAATAAAACTTTATGAAGATTTATTCACTGATGCAATTATGGGATGAATGTTATGGGCGTAATCAACCATTTTCAGGTTGAATTTAAGGCCTGCTCTGTAAGAAAGAACTCATACCTGGTATTAACAGGGATAAGATCCTATAGTTGGGTGAATCTTAAGCCCTAAGAGAGAAACTTTTATTATTCTACTAAATAGACATTTTATTAAACTTTCTACTAAGTGTTTATCTTTGTACCCATAAATCAGTGTGTTGTTCAATCCTCCTCAGAGAAGTTTTCTTTTTTCAATAGTTACAGATATCCACAACTGGTCAGCATGTAGAGAATAAGAGACTATGGTGTGCTCAGCTTTAAATAGGATATCTATGTTAAATCCCTTACTCCCAAATCACAGGGATTATTATGGAAGTAGGGTCAGAAAAATTGTAAGATCCAAGAGGTTTTAGAATACTACAATGAAACCGTATTTGTTTGGACATAATAAGGTCATTTCACACATGAACATGCAGTAGCTGTGACTTCACTAATAAGGCCTGCCTAAGATAAAGCTAGAACAAATTCCCGCAAATAAGAGGAAGGAGCTAACAAAGTCTCACCAATAGTTAAGGAGACATTGGCAATTCATGGCTATGGGTGGAGGAAGAGTCAGGTTTCTTCAGGGATGCATCCCTGAGATGCTACCTAGGTTGCAGTAGATGGCCCAACCCTCTTGAACATACTGATAGCATGAAGTGGACTCAAGGAACTTTACAAAAGGTCACATGAAGCTGGGAGGGAAGAGTGATGATGGGAGAATGTAGGAGGAATTGGAGGGGAGGAAGTTTGGGGTAGATCTGGTCAAAAGAATCATACTATATGCATGTATAAAATTCTCAAACAACATAAAAATACAGTGGTCTATTATATACACATCTCATGTATATGAATACAAATTCTTTTAGGTTTCACACATAGAAGCAAAATTAATTACTACACATCCGTCCTTATGAGGTCAGCTTTCCTGAGCTATGAGTATCTCACAACATATTGTCCTCTAAAAGCTTCAAAATCCACTTTGTACATTTTAAATCAACCTAAAATCAATTTTCTGTATTGTGTGAGGGATGGATCATTATTTTGTTCATCCGGAAAATCACTTGTCTTAGCAAAATTTATTGACTGGCTTGCGCAGTTCCCACTATGATTATTCCATTTTTGTAGCATACCAAATATCCACATTTCTGAATTCTCTATTCTATTTCTTTGTCCATCTGCTTCTATGCCAGTACCACATGGTTTTAATTATTCTGGTTATATAAGAAGATTTGATATACTAGAAGTAATGTGGCCTTTTCAAAATTTTTAATTATTCATGTCTTTTTTATTATTCTGTATGGATTTTATCACTATCTTTGGAAGTTTTGTGTATATTTCTCCCAGTCTTTTTAATTAAATTGCAGTGATAAATAGATCAAGTTTGGGACACTAAGATCTGCAGTTAGTGGGATTTCCTATGCTGATAGGACTTCTGCTATGTCATTTAATGCTATTTATTTTTATACCTTGTGCAATAGTTTTTTAATTCTTATGTATCTGAAAGTTATTTTGTTACTGTACTCATTCTTTCCTCATTGGCAGAATTCATCTTATGTCAAAATTCAAACCCATTTCCTCCTGCAATCTTGTGTCTTTCTTCAACTTAGACTAATTTTTATTACTCCTTATTTAGGTTTAGTTCTTTCTTTCCCACATTTCCTTTCAGTAGATGTTGGAATTCTTGTGTTCATTCTCAATGTCCCTTAGTTTAATAAGCTTTGCCTATTTGCTGTGTGTAGCATTCTAAAACTTTCTTGATTTTATCAACTGAGATAGTGTATTAAACTATATCCTTTCTTGCATTTGATCCATCTTTGGTTCTTTTAATTTTAGTAATAACATATTTAATTTAGAAGACCACTCTCCTTGATTTTTTATGCACATGTATGAATGTGTTTGTGTGTATGTGTGTGTGTGTATATATATGTACATGTGTATATATATTACGTGTGTGTGTGTGTGTGTGTGTGTGTGTGTGTGTGTGTGCACATGCATGCTCATATTTTTGGGCATGTGCATGTAGAGGCCAGAGTTTAACATCAGATATCTTGTTCTATTGTTTTCCACTTTAGTTCTGAGACAGGGTATCTCACTGAATTTGGAGCCTTGGTTGGCCACCAAGCTTCAAGGTTCCTCCTGTCTCTGTCTTTCCAGTACTGGGATTACAGGCTCATGTCATACCTGGCTTTTATGTGGGTACTTGGGATCAAACTGAGATTTTTATTACTACATGGCAATTACTTTACTGACCAAGCAATCTTCCTGGCTCTTCTAGGTATCTTTCTTTTTCTTTTCTTTTCTTTTCTTTTCTTTTCTCTTTTTTCCTCCCCTTCCTTCCTTTCTTCCTTCCTTTCTTTCTTTTTCTTTCAACATTAGCAAACATTTCATCTGTGGATTAGCTATGCTCTTTTAACTCTTTAGAGTACTATATAGAACATTTCAAAAGGTCTTTTGTGTTCTCTACATTGTTTAATTGTTTCCCTAGGATCAGATATTATGTGAATCTTGATTTCCTTTTTTCAGATTGTCTTTTCTCAAGCATTTCCTGTTCTGTAAGGCCTATATCTTTGTATGAAAGCTTGGCCGATTAGAGTAGGCAGTAACTATGGATTTTCCTAGCTGTCTTGATGTATAACTGGGGTAAAAGCTTCCTCACCTATCTTCATAGTAGGAAAGTCTATGTGGCCCAGAATCTCATAGACTTTTCTCCTGGCTTGGTGTTGTGTCCTTGTTTCTCCTTCTGTGGTGGTTCTCAGACCTGAGTTACACACTATCTGGATGCACAACTTTCTAAGCTTATATTACAGCTCTATAATTCACTAGCTATGTGACCTTGGGATAGTCTTTTCTGTTTCTCACTAAAATGAGGAAAGTATCAGAATCTACATTGTAGGATCATTGTAGAGGTGAAGTGAGTTAGTTGTGCTAAATCGTGTGACACAGAGCCTGGGATACGGTGGTGCATTATAAGCACTGTCAGTGTTTGCTGTCACAAGGATAACACGAATCTGGGCATAATACTCTTAAAATGCTTGCTTACAATTACCCACTTTTGTTTTCTTTTGTTGAGGCATGTTCAGCAATGGGTCTTTCTTTCAGGTCACTAGTAGGTAGGGGTTGATAGTGAAGACACAGACATCATGGCTGTCCTTTTACTTTTTTACTTGAGGTACTGCTGAGACATTTGGTAATTTTGTGTGTCATTTTTACTCCTGAGTTCTCCATTCTCCTTTTGCCCTCAGTCCTATAGGTTTTCTGTTGCTTTTTTTGGCACAATACCTCAGTTTTTCAATTGTGTAGTTTTCCTCCTTTCTCATTTCTTGTTGAAGTTATAATTATTTTTCCTTTATTAAAAGTATGTTTTTTTCTCTAGAATTAGGTCATAGGAAGTGAGGTAGAAAATTACGTTTATCCAATGACCTTAATCCAGATGCCACCTGTGCAAAAGTTAGTTTTAATTGTCAGCTTGACACAACATAGAATCAACTGGGAAAATAGTCTCATTTGAACTGTCTCAGTCAGGATGCACTGTGGGAATGCCAGTGGGGAACTGTCTTGATCGTTAATTAATATAGAAAGAACCTCATATTGTGGGTGGTACCATACCTTGGTTGGGATCCACGGTGGTATAAAAGCAGAGAGGGCTGGCTGAAGAGTAAGAAGGAATCAAAGGAGGATGCTGTTGTTCTCTTTGCTCTTAACTGTAAATGTGAATCTGAGTAACTTCTTGAGCTCCTGTTTTGATTCCCTCTTCAGTGATGAGCTAGAACTTGGAATTATAATCCTTTCTTCCTTGAGCTGCTTTTTTGTCAGGGTACTTTATTAGAGCAAAAGAAATTAAGCTAGAATATTCATTTAGACTTTTGGCTTACTTCACTTTCTATTGCTGTAAGTAGACACCATGACTAAAACGGATTATACAAGGTAGAGTTTTTGGGACTTAGAGTTTCAGAAGGTGAACCCGTGACCACAATGGCAGGGTGCATGTTAGCAGTCAGGCAGGTAGAGCACTGGAGTAGTAACTGAGAACTTACATTCTAATCTACAAGTACAAAGTGTAGAAAAGAGAGCTAACTGGGAATGGTGTGGGCTTTTGAAATCTCAAAATCCACACAGGGACATTCCTACCAGTCCTTTCCAAACAGTTCCACCAACTGGAAGCAAGCATTTCAATGTATGAGCCTATGGGGGACATTCTCATTCAAAGCATTATAACTTTGCAACAAGAGAATCCTGGGGAGAACAGTTCTGATGAAATGGTAGTAGGAATGCAGATATCAGAGACCAGAGATTGGGAGTGGGTACAGAAGCCAAAATAACAAGTAAAACTGCCTAAACAATAGAAACATTTCCAAATTTAATTATCTTCTGAGATGTTGCCATGTAATCATAATATCTGTATGTGTATACCAGAAGGGTTATATAGTGTTTTAGAGGCATTTCACCTCATGGGACCAGCATGTGCTTTGTAGTTGCAGAAATGTGGTTCTCATGCTGAGAGAGGACACAAGAAACCAGAGACTCCAGTGCCAACATGTCTTCTAACACAGATTTGTTGTTACTTTGAACAAATTACTTAACTTTTACTATAGAATATCTTATTTCCTACTCCCTGCCCACTTCTGCGTTGTTATTCTGTATTTATGAGCAAAATATTTGCATTGTTTTGATATAATATTCAAGGCTCTATCTTGGCAAGGCTCCCATTGCTCATTTCCTCTCTGAAAAGGCATTTCCCAGGCCAGTGTTTCTGTAAAACATTTGGCCTGCTTACGTTTTAGTAACAAAGTTGCATGGTTAAAAAGATTTCTGAGCTACAGCCCCAATCCTACTGAATCATAATTCTGTGGATGGGCCTGACAATTTACACTTGACTTACTGATGACAATTCACACTTGACTACTGACAAAGCAATGGTTGAACTGTTGCTTTAGTCCAGAGAGCTATAGATATCTGCCAATAAAAGAGCTATAGATATCTTCCAAT